>OZ024822.1:15642542-16242542 GCA_964016985.1 Anodontia alba | reverse complement strand
CATTTTGTCAGACACTTTGGTGTACGAAATTTTAGAACATAAATCATATGCATTGTAAAGAATTGAAATAAAAAAGTATAATAGGAAGTACACTGAGAGAAGTTCAGAGTACCAGCATTCCAGATAAGGAGGTATTTGCATTGATAGGAATCTTTTGATGCCCTTTGTTGCTGAGTTTCAGAAATACTGCACCTCTAGAAAGTTCATTTTATACATAAATCCACAAAACTAAATAATGATTAAATAGAATTTTTAATAATAATTAATTGCTCCTTGCAAAATATGTAGGAGCATATGTGTGTAACAAAATTTATCTGGTCCTTTTAATGTCTTTGGAAGGCTGTACTTTATGATTATGGTATTTCTTAAGCACTTCTAATGTTCCACAGCATACTGGGATGTGCGAAAAGGTTCCCAGCCAGTAGAGATGTCACCAATCGAACACAGTCACAGAGATCCCGCCTACAAAGCAATGTGGATCCAATCAAAGACAGGTACAGAGTGTTTCTCTGCCTCCTCTGATGGCCAGGTGTTGTGGTGGGATATCAGAAAGATGGGAGAACCAACAGAAAAACTCTACCTGGACCCCACCAAGAAACAAGATCTGACTAAAGCTCAAGGTGCCATGTCATTGGAGTATGAACCCACTATGGTAAGGCATAGCTCTAGATAAGGAGGTATCATAGCTTCAGATAAGGCACTTTTTTCAACCGAAAAGTACTTATATTTTTTTATTTCTCCACAAAACATATGTTGTAGGTACTCATTAGAAACACCTCACTGAGACACTTCTAATTAGTACCAACAACATATGTTGTTTTGGAGAAATAAAAAAAACCTGGATTCTCCTCTTATCTTGAGCTATGAGGTATCCGTATATATTGTTTTTCTTTTTTCTCCACAAGATCATATGTTGTGGTACTCATTGGATGCACCTCAGTGGTTGGAAGCCTTTGTAAGATATTTGTTGTATTGTGCCAAGAACAAGGAAAAACAGTCTTATATATCATTACAGTCTTACAGGTAGTCTCACTTCATTGGTACATTCTTCAGTATCACTTGATTTTGTTACTGGATAGGTGGTGTTCAGACTGTGGAAGCCCTATAGGTGTCCCAAAGATACTTTTCCTCAGGATGCACTTTATCTTGAGATGTGATAGTACTATGGTATGATTATATTTACCATAATAAAATAAGCCATGCGTGGAAACTACACCAACTTGTGCACACAGCACTTAGAACCATCATTTCGCAGAAACCAGATCCAGCTGTTCATCTGAGCGGACTGGCCAGAGTCTTAACTGTTCACTGTATAATAAATGGCCTGGCTGTGTTGATATGAAGTCTAATAGGAGTCATCACTGTCCTTGCATGTGACAGTAAGTTTTTCTCCAGATGGCCTCATCTGATGTGTAAACACCATAGACTATTTCACAGGCATTGTCTGTAAAATATTATGTGCAGTGACTGTATCATAAGTGTTCATATCTCCAGATCAGAAGGCGAAGAACATTTTTCGTATTTCTCTTGAAAAACATATATTGTAGGTACCCTGGCTCATAGGAAGCACCTCAGTGAGGCAATTCTAATCAGTATCCAAAACATATGTTTTTGTGGAGAAATAAGAAAAATATCAGGACCCTGTTGTTCAAAGCATCGTTAGCCTAATGATGTCATTAGTGGTCAAAATGTTAACTGTTCTAGTAAGTACAATATCTAATTCAGAAGTATTTTCGCTGAAAAAATGTGAGTAGCTTTTGCCAAATGCAAAAGCTACTTACATTTTTTCAGCAAAAATATAAGTGTATATGCTATATTTAATCATGAAAGTTTAAATGATACATTAACTAACAACATAGTTAGTTTTGAACAACTGGGCCCAGTTTGTTTGTTGTTTTTTTTTTCATTGAAAAAAACACCTTATCTGGAGCTATGGTGTTTGGTGACTATTTTTCGACATGCTAGAAATAAGAAAAACAAGTGATGATCACATTAGAATTTTATTAATTCTAGATTGAATTGTTTAGTAAGCAAGTAAAGAATTTATTTCATGAACATGAAGCTAATCTTCAATGAGGCTCTCAGAACTGTACAAAAATACAATTTTACAACTATGGTATATACAGATCAAATATACATGGTACAAAAATAATATGAAAGAGTTAAGTTACATACACATACAAAACGGAATAAAACAAAGCAAGAAAAACAAGAGGGCCCAGAGGGCCCTAATTCGCTCACCTGAGTGTCATTGTCTCTAGTATATTCTAAAATAGTAGGCGGCCATCTGTGATTTCCGATAGGGATGATTTTATCTATTTTTAATCTATATGTCACCCCAATGCTTCCTACCAAGTTTGGAGTCAATTGGCTTAATTTTGGGTTTAGGAGAAGAAGCGAAAAATAGATTGTCGAGATGGATGGCGGCCATCTTGGATTTCTAATCAGCACTATTTTAGCTATTCTTGATCTACAAGTCACCCCGATGCTTCCTACCTAGTTTAAAGTCAATATGCTTTTCGGTTCAGGAGAAGAAGCGAAAAATAGATTTTCAAGCTGGTAGCCATCTTGGACTTCTGATCGGAACGAATAGCTTTTTTTTTATCTATAAGTCACCCCAATGCTTCCTAGCAAGTTTGGAATCAGTTGGTTTTTGGGTTTAGGAGAAGAAGCGAAAAATAGATTTTCAAGATGGCTGCCATGGTGGCCATCTTGGATTTCCGATCGACACAATTTTAGCTATTTTTGACCTACAAGTCACCCCGATGCTTCCTAGCAAGTTTTGAGTCGATTGGCCTTTTGGTTCAGGAGAAGAAGCGAAATATAGATTTTCAAGATGGCTGCCATGGCGGCCATCTTGGATTTCCGATCGGAACGATTTTAGCTATTTTTGATCTATAAGTCACCCCAATGCTTCCTACCATGTTTGGCTTTTGGGTTTAGGAGAAGATGTGAAAAATAGATTTTCAAGATGGCTGCCATGGTGGCCATCTTGGATTTCTGATCCGCACGATTTTAGCTATTTTTGATCTACAAGTCACCCCGATGCTTCCTAGCAAGTTTGGAGTCAATTGGCCTTTCGGTTCAGGAAAAGAAGCGAAAAATTGATTTTCAAGATGGCGGCCATCTTGGATTTACGATCGGAACGATTTTAGCTATTTTTAATCTACAAGTCACCCTGATGCTTCCTACCAAGTACCAAGTCAATTGGCCCAGGGGTGTAGGAGGAGTAGGCTTTTAAAGCAATTGTTGACACTGCACGACGCATGATGCATGACACACGACGGACGACGGACATTGAATGACCACAATAGCTCACCATGTGCACTTTGTGCTCAGGTGAGCTAATAAAAAAGTAAATGAAATAAAATAAAATGAAGTGTCTTACCTGCAAGAAAAACACACGCTCAGGACAACACTATATGCATAGTTATGATTTTCTGTTCTTTAATTTCAGCCCACAAAATTTATGGTTGGTACAGAGCAAGGAACTGTCATGTCCTGTAACAGAAAGGCTAAGACTCCTGCAGAGAAAATAGTTGCTAATTACACAGGACATCTAGGACCAGTATATGCATTACAGAGAAATCCATTCTTCCCTAAAAACTTCCTCAGTGTCGGAGATTGGAAGGCCAGAGTATGTCGTTGTATATTATCAGCTATCTCTTGAATTCTTGCATAGGAAGGTGTGTGTGTGGAGTGGGGGGGGGGGGGGGGGGTGTGTGGACTGGACATACCTGGTAGATGTTCCACTATTTTTTTACAAGGGAGTCAACTTTTGTGACTTCTTATTTGCTTTGCTGCATACCAATCCCTTTCTGAAAAGGAGTCTTCTCCAAAAGGAAAGAATTTGCTCCCTAGGAGCAAACTCTTTCCTTTTAGAGAAGACTCCTTTTCAGAAGGGAGGCATAACAATTTTTACAGTTGTCTCTCCTGAAAAGTATCCAGTTCTCTTAATTAACCCTTGTCCTGCTGAATAAATTATGATGTCATGCCCGCTTCTAATTTTCTGCCAATCAGATTGTTGTTGACACTAGTTCATATGCTTAATGACAAACAGTGCAGATCCAGTTCAGTTGGCTTCTGAAGCCAAATGATCTGGATCTTCAATGTTTGCAAAGATTGGGTATATCTGGTTTCAGCAGGATAAGGATTATGTGGGAACAGGGAAGTCCTGGGTCAGCCTGCACTTTCACTATTGACTGTTAGTTTTATTGCCATTGACTACAATAAATCTGCTTGCAAAAAAGACAGGCCTTGATCTGACTGTGCAGATACCTATTCTGATCCCTCCATCATTGTTTGCTCAGACAGACCTCCTTTAGGGTTGCCTCTGATGATCGATTATAATCAATCATCAGTCACTTTTGCCTCTTGTAACTAATGATTGGAAGGATTTTTTTTTCTTTTTTTTTTTTTTTTGCCGGCCTCGGTGGCTCAGTTGGATGCGCCGTCAGACTGGAGACCAGGAGGTCGCAAGTTCAACCCCCGCCGAGGAGGAGATTGATCGTGAAATATTTTCTATGGTCATTCTCTCCCTTCCGCTGATTCAAGAAGGGCAGTTGTCAGTTTCTGGCGAAAGAATGTGCACAATACTGGTTAACCGCTTAGAGGACTAAGCCTGCCCAGTAAACGTGTGGTTAGGTAAACTGACTGCGCTCGACATGACCCCATTGGGTTGACTGGGCCATAAAACCTCAACACAAACAAACAAAGATTTTTTTTATAATCAACTAATTGGAAAATTCTATTTTTAGAAATATATTTTTCTCATGTTTATTTTTATAGGCAAGTTGTAAAGAAATGAAATTCAAAGCTGTCTTAGTATTTGGGTCATTCTAGATTAGTGGTCAGTAAAAGTGAAAAAAAATGATAAAATATTTAAGGCTTATTTAAGTCAGCCTAAAAGTACTACTTTTCTGATACTCTTCTTATTTCTGCATGAAAACATACGTTGTGGGTACTCATTAGAAGTGCCTACCCACATTAGAAGTGCCTCACAGAGGCACTTCTAATGAGTACCCACAACATATGTTTTCATGGAGAAATAAGAAAAATATCTGAATACCCCTCTTTTTGATCTGGAGCAATGAATAAGCTCCTGGAAGAGGGCTAGATTAAGAGTGTATATATTTTCTACAAGTCGATTATTAATCAAAGATCAGTCGGTTTTACAAAACTTATGATCAACTATGAAATTCTGGCTGATTCCCTTCACTACTTTAGACACAATACTCTAGATAAGATGCATTTTTCAGTCAAAAAGTATCAATATTTTTTATCCCTGTGAAATAATACATTTTGGATACTCATTAGAAGCCCCTTGGTGGGGCACTTCTAATGAGTACCAACAACATGTTATCAGGGAGAGATAAAAATACTGAGATTTTCCACTGGAGCTATGAAAATATATCTGAAGAGTTCTCTTCCTTCATCTGTTGCTCACTGGACAGACATTAATTATCAGCTAATGCAAGCATGATTAGTGAATCTTTCAGTCTGAATGTACTCATTTGGTTTAAACCTAACTATTCAGCTTCATGCATCAGTCATAGAATGATGCAATATATGAGAGCTGAAGCATAAACTTATTCCGTTCTAAGAATACACAGTTAGGTGAAATTGATACACCTTCAAGGGGGACAGCTCTTCCAGAATTGTTTTTGCTCCCGTCTGAAAAGGGATCAACTCTAAAAAGAAAGAATTAGAGTCTTTCCTTTTAGACTAGATCCATTTTCAGAAAAGAGCAAGAAGGGATCTACTCTAAAAGGAAAGAATTTAATGCTTTCTTTTTTAATAGAGAAGAATCCCTTTTCAAAAGGGGATGCAGGGAAGCAAATAGGAATTCACAGTTGTCTCCTTTGTACAGAATGGCAAAAACTCTACCTAGTGTATCCAGTCCCTTTAAGTTCGAACAACTTTTTATTCTGTATAGTTATTGATATCTCTTAATGTGATACAAACATTAACTACAACATTTTTGTGTCTAATACATTTTCCTGTTCAGGTGTTGAGTTAGATAGAAATTTTGCACAATTTTATCTATATATGTTTTGTATACATGACAATATGAACATTTTTAAATAGTTTTTGAGAATAACATTCAGTTTTGGAAAACTCCAAAATAATCTACAACACCCGCTTGCTATAATAGCATGTTACATATTTTTCCACAGATTTGGTCAGAAGATATCAGGGAATCGTCTATCATGTGGACAAAGTGAGTATTACTTGTAGCAAACAGTGTGTATTTATTGTATCATACTCTAGCTAAGAGGGGTATCCAGATTTTCCTCATTTCTCCACAAAAAAAAAAAACAAACTTCCTTAGGGTACTTAATAGAAGTATCTCACAGAGACACTTAAGATGAACACCCACAAATGGTAAATTAAGGCAACTGGCAGTACCTTTAGGATGTTTATTTGCTGAATGAACGGTAGTACATTTTTCAGTATCCTAAGTTATCCTTAGAGGGCCATTCAAAATTGAAACAAGTGACATTCTAAAATACTTTTTTTCATGCTTCTGAAAAAGTAAATCTTGACATTTCATGTGAATCAGCTGCTACTGGTTGTTTGTATATACTTGCTTGATGCATTATATGTTGCATTATAAGCTATACTAAACGACATTAAGTCTTCTTGCGGGGTAATACAAAATGTCTTCTTGACAATCTGTTTATAGATACAGTGAAACAGTGGTAGAAGTTTGAAGTTTATTAAATATACAGTTTATTTGGCGATATCGGACTTGGTTGATATATATATACAACAGCCAATGCCCTGATTGCTCTGCTCAGTCATGCAGGCTGATCTGTGTCTTGGCTGTTCACAAATGTATTTACTTGCTTTGAATTTATTCACAGTTTGATCAATTCAAACTAAATAAACACTAATATTTGTATCAGCTAGGTTAGAAACTACTTAAAGATGATACAGGGTATTCGAGATATTTTTCTTTATGCCACGTATCAACAATAAAAATATAAAGGGAATTACCCAAGAAAGGCCACAATCACAAAGCTTAGCCTCCCCAGTCCATCAAAAGAACAGGTGGGGAATAAGCAGTGACAAATCAAAATAGTTCATTTGCAGTAATTGACACATGAAGAAAGAAAAATTGCAACTGTTTTGGAACATTTAACCCTTAAAGCGCCAAGAAAAACTGCATCTGAAAATGTCGTCTGTTTATGTCTGCTGAATATTCTTGCAGACTTTTCAAACCTATTTTTGCATACAGGCAAACAGTGTGGACCCTGATCAGACTGCTCCTAAAGGAGCAGTCTGATCTGGGTCCACATTGTTTGCAAAAATGACTTTTAAAATCACAAGCAGATGACAAAGCAGACGACAATAGTTGTGACTGGCCCTTTAAGGGTTTAAGGCACAAATAGCTTGCAGTGTATTCTTGCCATCTTGGTCTGGACCTTTATTTTTCGTGCATACATGTGTTCTGCACACAAGCACACCCGCATCCACACTACATTGGACTGCAAAATCTAAGCATGGAAGCAAAGGCCCTTCATTGTTTGCTTTGATATGAGGCAGTTTTGTTAAAGTGCAGTTTCTGTTATTTTCAGACAGTACCAGTCTTACCTGACGGATGGTTGCTGGAGTCCTATCAGACCTTCTGTGTTCTTTATTACAAAGATGGATGGTACCTTAGATGTCTGGGATATCATCTTTAAACAAAATGATCCAACTCTTAGTTTACAGGTACATGTTAAGTCTTAACCTTTGCCAATCTCTAGGCTAATTCAGCAGACAACAAATTGGTGATTTTTTTTCTTATTTTTCCCAGTAAACAATGGAAACAATTTGCATGAAATGTCAGATCCTGTTTTCTGGGAACAATAAAGAAAGAAATATTTCAAAATATTATCTACTGAAAATTTTACCCAGTGTGCTAAGTGTTAAACTTTGATATCATTGGCCACTATTACACTATTTACCCAAAGTATTCATTTTCTCTTGGTATTCAGACACCTGATTAACTCCTTACTTGCCCTGGGCCCAGTTGTTCAAGGCATCGTTAGCTTAATGAGCTCGTTAAGGGTTATTTCGTTAACTGTTTTAGCAGATTCAATATACAATATTCTGATATTTTTTGCTGAAAAAATGTGAGTAGCTTTTGCACTGCAAACGCTACTCACATTTTTTCAGCAAAAAATTTCAGCATATTTGCGTATCACTCGATGTAAATTTTAACGAATCGTTAACTAACGACATTGTTAGCTTTGAACAACTGGACCCAGAAATTTAAACCATTTAACTACCTGCAGATGTGTCTATGCTGAATGAGTGGCAGACAGTGTAGACCCTGATCAGATGCCACAGAATGAGCAGGGTCTAGATTGTTTGCTTAGGCATGTCTGTCCAATTTCTTATTTAGGGTAAATACTGTACAGAAATGCATAAATTATGTTCATACAAAGCTATTCCAACCAGTTTGGACTCTACAGACAGAGGTATTTTTTAAGTGTAGGTATATCCCAGTGTGATGCTAAACAAATTGTTAGTTTGCATGAACTACTTTAGAATATAAGAATCTACCATTGGTGTGAGTGTTAGGTAGAAAAATCCATCCCGAGGACACTGTCTGGCATCATGAGGCTTGCTGAATGATGCCAGACTGTGGTCCTGAGGGACACATTTTTCTGTCTACCCCTTACATCCATGAAAAAAAAATTTTTCTTGCATACCTTTCATTCCTGAAAGTGGATTTTTAATAATGCAGTCACTTCAATTGCTGACGTCCGCTATATTGTGATGACATTATTATAACGTTTAGTGATGGCATTACGTTCAGTGATGTTAACCTTAATGATGGCATACATGATGTTATATGCAAATAGTGCACATCAGACATTCTCGTTTTCTATCTTATCCTATGTAGGATAACCTGTGTAGGATAAGAAATTTTATCCTAGGGTAAAATCCAGAATTTCCTTATCCAGTGTGCAAATAAATATTTATGAGGCTACTCCTAGAGCATTGATTGGCCAGTAGTGTACCCCAGTTGTACTTATTGCTTTAATAGTTGCAGAAACTGTTTGAAAAATCCAGAGCCATAGTTCTTGAAAAATGGAAGTAGTACTGTAGGAAACAGCTACATAAGACATAGGTCTAGATAAGGGAGGTTATCCGGTAATTATTTTTCTTATTTCTCCACAAAAACATACGTTGTGGGTACTCATTAGAAGTGCCTCGGTGAGGCACTTCTAATGAGTACCACAACATATGTTTTCGTGGAGAAATAAGAAAAATATCAATACTTTTGGATTGAAAAAAGCACCTTAACTAGTGCTATGGTAAGAGGGGGTATCAGGAAAATATTCTTCTTTGTTCTCCACAATTTACATATGTTGTGGGTACTCATTAGAAGTGCCTTGGCGAGGCACTTCTAATGAGTACCCACAACATATGTAAATAGTGGAGAAATAAGAAGAATATCAGCAATTTTTGGTTGAAACACCTTATCTGGAGCTGTGAGGAAAAGAATAAAGGTCCTGGGTTAGACAGCATGGGGCATGCTAATTTGGTACTCACTGTAATGGATCAAACTGACCTATGCCATGCCTTGTTCAAATAAGTACAGTAATATCTGCATTGAAATTTTGATGGAAGTTGTCGTACATTTCCATCACTTTTATAAGTAAGAAGGTAAATTTTTGCTTATACACAACAATGGCTTATAACTCTTCTGACCAGATCCAAAGCAAAAATCATGTTATCTGAACAACCATGTTTTATCCAAGCTAAAATCTACAAATATGTAGAAAAATGATCGTTTATGTTATATCCAAACAAAAATGTATAGATTATAATGTGTTGTACCCAAACAAAAATGTATAGATCATATAGAAAAATGACTATAAGTGGTTATTTTTTCTATATAATCTATACATTTTTGTTTAGATACAACTTTTTGGGCGTCCATTTGTAAATCAAGTTATCTCCAAAATTTTGATATAATGAGTCATGTTATAAAGAGGTTCTTATGTATTATTTCAGGTGTGTGATGAACCGCTTCATAGTTTACGAGTACAGGAGCAGGGTCGACTGGTGGCCTGCGGCTCACATAGTGGCACAACGACACTGCTAGAACTCTCAGACAGCCTCTATACCTTACAAAGAAATGAGAAGAACTTAGTTACTTTAGTATGTATTAAGCCAGATCTAAATATTTAATGTTACTTTAGAAGCTTTTGACACCATAGATCAAAACATAAACCATTTCAGATAGTGTTGATCTGATCAGGATCTACAGTTAGCCACCCTGTCAGTGACTGTTGTCAAACGTTTCTTTAAATTAATGGACCAATCCAAATTCATATATATTTAGGAGTGAAAGGGTTAAGTGACCACTTTTCACCACTTTTATGTGTTGTTTTGTCGAGTCCACTTGTGGAATGTGAGACATAGCCACCAATCAATAAATGCATAACATCACTCCAGATCATTTGCCAAAATATCAGGTCACATTGACCTACTTTTTAAAAACTGACGGTCAGATTGTTTGTGTCAGAATATTCTAAATATTAGCATCCATAGGAGTGAGCCATTTAAAATTCTATCTGCATAAAATCTGTAATTATTGTGAGTTCCTTTCATAATGATAGTGAAATTTCCAAATACAATGTATCATCCTCTTTGTAAACCAAACATTATGCATATACATTTACTTATTTCAGATGTTTGAAAGAGAAACCAGAAGAGAAAAGATCTTAGATACTAGACATAGAGAAATGAAATTAAAAGAAAGAGCAAAGAGTTCAGCAGATGGAGGAAAAGAAAAGGTAACAAATTGTCATATTACCCACATTGCCCATTTTGAAATTTTTAACCATAATTGAATCAGTGGAGGACATCATTACTACTAGTATGAGAATGGATATTGCTGCAAAATATCATTTTATATTTAAAAGAATAAGTTGGTAAATTTGAATTACTGGGACAGCTTCTCAAATGTTCAAAAAATGTTTACTTTGCAAGTGATTGGGTTTTTCTTGTGAATATTTATCTTCATAACATGTACACTGAAATATTAGATTTTTAGCAACAAGATGTCTGAATTTGATTTTGTATACATTTGACACAGACAACCAGTGTAGACCCAAATTAGACTGAGCATCTACTCTGGTCACTAATAGAATCTTTAAAGTCCATACATTGGTTAAGTGTGTAGTTTAGTAGACTGATCAAGTCATATTCTCTTTGGGCATATGCATAACAATGCAGTCTGATCAGGCCACTTGCTTCCTAATTACAGAAATATGGATAACCAAAGCTCTAGATAAGAGAGGTATCCACATAATATTTTTATTTCTCCTTGAAAACGTTTGTTGTGGGTACTCTAGAAGTGCATTGGTGGTGTGCTTCTAATGAGTCTCACAGCATATTTCACTGAATTAGGTTTATCAGGATAGAATTTAACATTAATCTAAGGAATTCTTTTTATCGTATCCAGAAAAAGAATTTTTGCCTACTGTGACAGTTTCGGTTCTTGTTCAGAACCATCATCAGACTGTTATCTTGACATGATATCATCATGTTCCAAATTTTCTCATTCTTTGTAAAATGCCAGGCGAAAAATGACTTTGTGAAAGATGTCTAAAGCAGAGTAGTGGTAAACAAAGACATGTAGCTGTTGCTCAGGTTGTATGCCCCTAGTTCTGGTTCATGACGTGTGGAGTGACTGATCAGGATCCAGTCATATGGGTTTTTTTTCGCAATAAGAAAAATATCTATTATTGGGAAAGTAAATTCCGATAGAACAAGTGGATTTTGACCATTGTTCATGGACAAGTAATAAAAATTTTATTATTCCACAACCTTGCAGGCTTTTCGTTCATGTAGGATGTACAGTCGACTCGTTATCTCGACCTCGCTTATCTCGAATAACCGTTTATCTCGAAGTGGAAATCTGGTCCTTGCCTAAACATGAAAATCTAACAACAGGTAAAAAAATATTGTGGAAAAGAGGAGAAATTGTTCCTCTTTTCCACAATATTTTCAATATATCTCTAACTTCAAGAGTCAAATTACACATATATTTGTTGAATGTGGTTGTTAGAATTATTAGTTAGTAAGGATTTGGAATACTTACCATCAGGCATCGCTTGGAAAGACATTTTTTGCTTGATGTTTTATTTTGAATGTAAATATTTTGTTCTGATTGACCATATCTTATCGGAAACCATTTGTTGTTTCTGTTTCTGAGTTTCGTTCTTAAATATTTACCCAAAAATTATTTCTTTTACATTTCTTTGCAGATTTTTAATCATGTCTTCCAACCTATGGAAGGGGACATACTGATTTTGGTGTGGACCCCGTTGGTGTTTGCATTGGCATCGTAGGGACACTTTCTTGTCTGCACAATATCTTGTGAACCACTGGTTGGATTCTTACCAAATTTTCATGGCTGTATAATTGGGACATAACAATAACAAAGAACTGATTAGATTTTGGTGACCTAATTTTCAAGGTCACAGCAGTAAAAAACCTAAAATTTTACGGTTGGGGACAATTGTTTTCTCTGAAAACCTCGTTACTGTTACTAGTTATTAATGCTTCATGACAATATTGTGAAAATTTCAGAAAATTTGAACAAAAGGAATTTGTTGAAAACCTGCCTCCAAATTACCTACCCCATCAATTTCTGCATATTTTGCAGCCATTTTTACTGACTGTGGTAAAAATTGAAAATATACATTTTAAAAAAAAAACAGTTGAATAGAATAAAACTTTTTATGCATAGTTAATTACATCAAAAGATTTTGAATTAAATCATGACAGAAGTTCTAAATTTTCTCATTCTTTGTAAAATGCCAGGCAAAAAATGATTTTGTGAAAGATGTCTAAAGCAGAGTAGTGGTAAACAAAGGCATGTAGCTGTTGTTCAGGTTGTATGCCCCTAGTTCTGGTTCATGACGTGTGGAGTGACTGATCCTGATCCAGTCATAACATGTTTTTTGTTGTTGTTTTTTTTGAAAAATAAGAAAAATATCAATTTTTGGGAAAGTAAATTCTGATAGAAGAAGTGGATTTTGACCATTGTTCATGGACAAGTAATAAAAATTTTATTATTCCACAATCCTGCAGGCTTTTCGTTCATGTAGGATGTACAGTCGACTCGTTATCTCGACCTCGCTTATCTCGAATAACCGTTTATCTCGAAGTGGAAATCTGGTCCTTGCCTAAACATGAAAATCTAACAACAGGTAAAAAATATTGTGGAAAAGAGGAGAAATTGCTCCTAAGGAGCAATTTCTCCTCTTTTCCACAATATTTTCAAAATATATCTAACTTCAAGAGTCCAATTACACATATATTTGTTGAATGTGGTTGTTAGAATTATTTTTTCCTCAATTCTGCAAATCTGATATGTCGAGGTACGGATATCTCGAAGTATTTCAGACAGTCCCTAGGAATTCGAGATAGAGTCGACTGTATAACTATTTCAGGAGGAGGAAGAAGAAGCAGGTATTGATGATGAAGATTTGTATGAGAAGGCAAATAGAGAATTCTTCAGCATTATTGAACAAGAGAAGAAAAATATGGAGAAAAAGAAAGAGGCAGAAATGGATAAATCTGACACTGGAAAGGTATCTTGATTATTATTATACCTTGCCACATGACAGTGATGGTTATTGTGTTTTCCCATTGAATCTCCATGTGTCTGTCTGTCTGTCCTCCATCAGTTCTTTATTTCATTATCCTGTAATCACTTCAGTTGTTGTTCCATGGATTTCACACAAACTTTGTATGCACATTAGTATTGGGAAGATCTTGTATGCGATTGTGTTTTGGCTAATACCATAACTTGAGTGTCTTTCAGCTAATTCAAAAGGAATGGCTAATGATGAATAAATTTTTATTCAGTTCAAGAACAGCATTTATATATCAATGCTGACATGCTCACTGATAAACAGTTGAGTTTCTTTTTTTTCTAGTTCAAATCAAATTAAGTTCATATAGAGAAGCAGTGGCCTAGGCTGCTCAAATATGATTTAGGGGTACATTTAATGAAGCTGGTGTGTCACATTCTATAAGCCAGTCATTGATCTGCATAATGTTAGGTATACATTTAAGCTTAGCACTCCGGGTAAAATTTTCATCTGATGACATATTGAAAAAAATGCTTGTTTTTCCCTGAAAACAGTATTTGACATTTTTGCAAATTTTCAGTTGGTGATAATTTGCATGAAATGTCAAAACCTATTTTCTTGGAAAAATAAAAATATCACCAGTTTGTTGTCTACTGAATTAGCCCAGAGAGTGGTAAAGGTTAAAGAGCTGGTTAAAGAGAAAACTGGTATGGGGCATATTCTGCACTGTAGGGCTTAGTCTAACTAGAATGGATATACATGGATGTTTCATTTAAGTAGAGGACTTGGAATTACTTCACAATACTTGGCTTTGTTGAATGGTTGCAATGGTTAATAGCCTGAATGTTGCACAAATTTAGAAATTTAGTGAGAGATTATGTGTCTGCTGTGGAAACAGAACTTTGCATGAAATTATGTTGCAACAAAGAGCCATATATGGATGTAAACAGCCTTTTTACAATACTCCTTATAAAAGCCAAATTGTATTAAGTTGCATCTGGCAGAAAGAGTATTTGCACATTAGCAAGCAGTCAAGGTATAAATCAGGTTTTGTAATGACACAAAAAGACAGAGATCAGACTAAGTAGCATATTACCGTTTTGCAAAAGAAGACCTCTTTTTCAGACAGGAATTAGCCTGCCTACAATTTGAAACCTTGAATTGATTGATTGTTTTGGGGTTTAACGACACATCAACCCATGTGGGTCATTTTGTGTCGTTTCCCTGAGAAAGGGAGAAGGGAGATAGAAGTGATAGTATAGGAGATGAAAGAGATGGGACAGAAGAGAAAAGAAAATGAATGACAGTGAAGAAACAGAAGAAATAAAAATATTCCCCCTCCACCCTTACCTGCTGCAAGGACAGCAGACCTTGCCCAACTGTAAGCCAGTATCAATTGGATGCCCCGGTGATGCAAGATGCACGACACCTTTGCCTTACCCAACCAGCCCCTGTTGAAACCTTGAAAAATGTGGGCTACCCAGAGGGAGCAAATCCTCATAGCGGGAGGCTAATATTTCCATGCCAGAGTTGTTTCTCTTGCAGGTTTATCCATTCCCCTTAAGAAGAACATACAATTAAGAATAAATAGGTGAACAGTGTAGGCTCTGAATAGACTGCACTGATGTGCAATCTGATCTGTGCATACATTATTTTCATTTGCATTTTCGTAAAGTTCTTTTTAGTTTTGAGTTATGTTTCATGTACTTTACAAAAGTTTTCTGTCCCCAATATGGCATAGATATCCTACACTAGTTACTTTGTTTTCTTCTTTGAAGTATTTGAACCACAACATGAGAATATATACCTTTGGACCTGTGCGCCCAACCAAGACTCAAATCAGTAGTCTGTTCTCCAAATCTATGGCTATCTAAATGTGCACAGTGAAAATTCTGATCAAACTGCACATAAGTGCAGGCTGATCTGAATCATCACTGGGACCACTGCACAAATGTGCAGGCTGCTCCGAATCTTCTCTGGGCCCATCATGTCCAAAGGTATGTTTTCAAATGATGTAGCAGTTCATTTGACTTTGTTGATTTAAAATGGTCTTGAGTTTCAAACCATTATTTTTAAACTTCTTTGCAGCAATCACCAATCCCTGAGGATCAAGAACCAGAAAAGGTAAGTTAACGCTTATCACCCTGAGTAAAAATATCAGCAGATGACATTTTAAAATATTTTTCTAATTTTTCAAAAAAAAAAACAGGTTTTGACATTTCATACAAATTGTCTCCAATAAAAAAAAAAAAAGTTTTGACATTTCATGCAAGTTGTCTCCATTGGAGACAATTTGCATGAAATGGCAAAACCTGTTGTTGTTTTTTTTGAAAAATATCATCAATTTGCAATTTGTCGTCTGATGAATTAGCCCAGAGAGTGATACAGATTATATGTCGGACAAACACAGCCATCTGCAAACACTGAGACACGAACAGAAATAGTTTTCTGTTACAATATAACCATGTACAGGAACTGTATCAGTTGGTTTCAGAGGAAAAAATATCTCTGACCAAAAATTATGGAGGAGAGAGAATATGAGTTTGGACTCAGCACTTGTACACAAAGAGGAAAGGCTCTGAACAAATTGATCCCAGTGTTTGCTCTTCAGAACCACCAGATATTGTTGAAACATTAATGAAATAAAAATATGAAGGCTCTTATTAGGTTGTAGATAGCAGAGCTGATCTGAGCTTTCTGTTTATCTGTGTATGCATTGAAACTACACCACTACCTCTTTATAACACTATTGCTAGGAACCAAAGCAAAAACTTGAGCTGAAACTGAGCTGAATAAGCATGTGTCCAGAAATTTTAAAATGTATAAGTTATATATAAAAAATATCATAATGGTCACCTTTCTGTATATAATTCATACACTTTTCTTTGGACACAACACTTTTCTTAAAAGTACAGGAGTTTGTGAAGTTTAAATTGGGAAGATGAACTGTTTAATTCTTTTTTAATTTTAGAATTTGATTCCTCTAGTTTTGGTATTAAACATTATTCATAGTCTGATATGACAATAAACTGATGTTTACAAAAATAGGAAGGTTGTTCTCACAGTTATTAGAAAAAAAAAACAAAAAAAAAAACACACACACAAAAAGATAGAGGAAAAATACAGTCAAACTTCAATGGTTGAACATATTTGGGACCATGAAAATTTGTTCTAGACATGGTTAGTTTGAGCCGCTGAGGGTTAATCATAGCACCAGGTCAGGAGGCATATGGGGATAATTTAGGGATTTCTTTTCAAGCTTATATAAAATACAGTATAACCTAAATTGCTCGAAACCGGATGGCTCGTACCCGTGGATGATTCGAACCCGTTTTTTAGTCCCTACAAAATCCTTCCAATAGCTCAAGAAAACAAATATTTAGGGATTTTTTTTTCTTATTTTACCATGGAATTGTATGTTGTGTGTACCCAGAATCACCTCATTGAGGTGATTCTAATGAGTACACTCAACATACAATTATTGCATAGAAAATCGAGAAAAAAATCCCTAAATTATCACTATTTGCTTCCTGACCTGGCACCATGATTAACCCTCAGTGACTCGAACTACCCATGTCTCAAACAATTTTCTATGGTCCCAAAGATGTTCGAGCCATTGAAGTTCGACTGTAATGGTATGTTGAGTGTAATTATTAGAATCACCTTGATGAGGTGATTCTAATCAGTACACACATTTTCATGATAAAATAAGAAAACAATCAATAAACATCCCTTTTCTTGAGTTATCTGTAGTCTCAAATTTCCTAGGGTTTCATAAACAAGTTCAAATCAGTCATGGTAAATGAGCCATCTGTGTTCAAGTCATTGCAGCTTTACTGTAGTAACATGAAACGTTATCAGTGTACCCTGCTGCTCTAGATGAATCATGAAATAAACAAAATTACAAAATTTTCCAGGAGGGAGAAAAGAAGTAGATGAAGAACAGACCAACTGAATTACAATTGTTAAATTCAAAGCACACCCAGGGAAAGAAGTGGCAGCAGAAGTTCTGTGGATAGAGCAAAAACATAATTTCCATATATGGAGCCTGTAGGAAAGATACAGGATGACAGCAACAAACAACAACAGACACCACACTGCAGATGTATAGCCTCATCAGGATCTTTAGTTCACTTTCTATACTCTGCAGTTGCCAGGTATAATGTTAGACTGAATCAGTCTCAAAAAGATTTATTACCGAGGAGTGTTTGGTGATTTTAAGATCATATTTCACCAGTTCTCCATAAATACATATGTTGTGGGTACACATTAGAAGTGCCTCAGCGAGGCAACATATGTTGTCTCGCTGAGGCACTTCTAATGTGTACCCACAACATGTTTTTATGGAGAAATAAGAAAAATTACCACCAAATAATACTTAACATCCTGTAAGAGGTCCTGGCAGAAATTTCAGAAATATAGACGTTTGATGACATCCTGTAACTTTTCCTATGATGGACCCTGGTTATCAAGTCATATCAATCTCAATAGCAAGAAGAGCAAGTAAATCATGAGACCCTGACCCATATTTCATGATCTTCTAACTTTGTCAGTTTTGTATCAATCCTAGCATTTACCTCCATTTATGATTAAACCTATGACCTACAGACCTCAAACCTGTATACACTTCCTAACGGAGACTCTTACTATCATATTTTGTGATCATGACCTACATATGACAGTGTGTCATGAATTTTTTGGTTTATAATAGGTGGGGGCAGGTATTAAGATACAAACTGATGGTATTTCAAAAACAAAAATTTCATTTTATAAATTTTCTAAACCATGCAAGCTCATATTGTATAGTTTTCAATGCATTTCACATATGATAAACATTTTTTTTACATTTTTTTGTGTGCATGTATATCATTAAACATGGGAGGATTCATAATGCATGTGTTTAAATATTTATAATTGGAAAATGCGTTTTATAGAATTACCAAATATACAATGTACTAGTGCTTTACGTGACTTTCTGACAATGTAGAAAACGGCCAAAATTATTTGAGCCAGCGCATGACAAAAACAACAAAATGTCATATTTGCTCAGTGAAGACTCAGATCAGCCTGGGCATCAGCCCAGTCTGATCAGAGTCTTTACTGTGCGCTCAGTGGGTAGCTAAGGACCCAAGCTTTCTTCATGCAGACAGCGAAAACTGATCAGACTGGGCATCTGCCCAGGCTGACCTTATAGGTTTTGTAATGCGCTGGCTCATTTATTTTTGAAATATGGAATTTCAGCTTAGCCTGAGTATTGATATTGTTTACCATTTACAATGGCAATTGTTTTATAATACAGTTTGACAGCCTTAACAGAAGCTTAGGTAAAAGTGTGTGAACTTGCTGCTTCATTACCGAGGCTTACTAGGGAATTGCTAATATCTAACCTAAAACAGTATTGAAAGAACATGTCCAAAGTACCAGTTAAGGCTTTTTTTCTACCAGAAAATACTATATTTTTCTTATTTCTCCACAGGAACATGATGTGGGTACTCATTAGAAGCATCTTAGTGAGGTACTTCTAATGTGTACCAACATCATGTTTCTGTTGAAATCAGAAAAATATTTATCTGGATACTAGTCTTACATGGAGCAATGTCAGCCTGTACATACAGTCGAACTTCAATGGCTCGAACATCATTGGGACCATGGAAATTTGTTCGAGATATGAGTAGTTCGAACCACTGAGGGTTAATTATGGCGCAAGGTCATGAAGCAAATGGTGATAAATTAGGGATTTTTTTTCGATCTTCTATACAATACTCGGTGGCTCAGTTGGATGCGCCGTCCGACTGGAGACAAGGAGGTCGCGGGTACAACCTCCGTCGAGGTCGGCAACATTCTTTCGTGGAGATTGATCATGAAATATTTTCTACGGTCATTCTCTCCCTTCCGCTGATTCAAGAAGGGCAGTTGTCAGTTTCTGGCGAAAGAATGTGCACAATACTGGTTAACCGCTTAGAGGACTAAGCCTGCCCAGTACATGTGTGGTTAGGTAAACTGACCGCGCTCAACATGACCCCATTGGGTTGACTGGGCCGTAAAACCTCAACACAAACAAACAATAATTGTATATTGAGTGTACTCATTAGAATTGCCTCAATGAGGTGATTCTAAAGAGTACACACAACATACAATTTCATGATAAAATCAAAACAGTTACCTAAATATTTGTTTTCTGGACCTATCGGAAGAATTCATAGGGACTCAAAAACGAGTTCGAACGAGCCATCGGTGTTCGAGCTATTGATGTTTTACTGTATCTGCAGTGTGGCTTTAGTCTATACAATGAATGTACAAGACCACAGCTCTAGATAAGACACTTTATCCAACCAATTTTTTTTTTTTCTTTTTGAGAAACCTATGGGATACTTCATGGAATTTCTGCAAGGTGATTCCACTATGCACATGCCATATTTTTGGTTGTTTTTTTGGGGGTTTTTTCTGCTGAGAAATAAGACAACTATTTTTGTGGATACCCCTCTTATCTATAGCTATGAAAGATTCTGGTGGTTCACATTCACAGGTTTGATTGAACTGAAACAATATTGATTTTCCCACAGCATGCCCCTTTTTTTTCGTTTATTTTGTTTTAAACCAATACAGACATTGCATTCCTTGAGCTATGAGAACAGGTAACTTATGACATAACTCACACTTTTCCTGGATTGGCATGCATTTATGCATGCTGAGGACACATGGAGCTGAGGAATTGTGTGTTTTCATATCATCTGTTACCTTGTCTTTTCATGAGCTCATTTGTTATTATTGTAAGTCTGACTGATCTAGCTAAATGTGATATTAATAAATGACTTGTATGAGCTCTGTCACAGAGAAAGAGGCTGAATACATACAAATACTGAAGGCCCAGATCAGCCATGCATCTTTGCCATGTGACTAGGACTTTTGCTTTTCACATTTAGATTCTAAAGTATTCATTGAGTTTCAAAAGAAAGTTTGATGAGATACAGCAGAATTCCTGTGTGATATTGGCCTTCACTGTCTGTATGTGTAATAAACCGTCTTTTACCTGGCATGGTTCATATTGTGTTATAAAATGCTGTTAAAATATTTATGAAAAGTATACGAGAAAAAAAATGAAATAAATTCTGAACCAACACCTGTTGTATTTTCTCTGTTATCTTCCAAAGCTGTCTAAATAGTTGTGTACATAGTTATAGAAGAAATGTAAAATCCTTATTTTCTTGGAAAAATAAGAAAAAATTTGTCTTCTGCGTAATTAGCCCATATTGTGCTAAGTGTTAAGCTGTATGGTTGGTAAATTGTTAGTAAGGGTCTGTTGTACTTGCATCCGGTGAGGGAAGGAGGGATAATAGTATTTCTTCTGTTTCAGCCCTGTCATTCTGTTTTTACCTCATCCTCCTTTATATCCCAATTTTCTCTGATCTACTATCTTCTGTTCCTTAGCTCCCTTTCTCTGGGAGACAAAACTAAACAAGTTTCCCACAAGGGTTGACAAGAACTCAAACACTGACAAAAACTCCACCATTTAAGCAATGCAAGAAGCTGACATTACCTATAAGAGCTCTTGTTAGACATCATAGCTCACCTGAATGTAGGTTTGAAAGCATCTGAATTCATGTTTAAATAACTTAAATAGGCAGAACTTTCATAGACATGGAAAGCCAATACCAAGGTGAGAATAATACATATGAGTCGCAAAGTAATAAAACATACTTTCTGAAATATGTGCCCAATGAACTCCAATCAGCATATGCATCTGAGCAGTCTGATCAGTCTTTGTTGTCTGCATAAAGAAACTGCATCCTTGGCCATCCAAAATGCACCCAGTGAGAATTCTGATCAGACTGCATAAATGCACAGGCTGATCTGAATCTGCTAGGTGTCTGAAGATACGTTTAGGACCTGGAGCTCATAGCTCCATAAATTTTTTGTAGGCAAGCTTAATATATTGGCAAGCAGAGGGCCGTCGGCCAGTACAATATATATAACACTGGAACATCCTGTGCAAATTAGCACTTTGCTGATTGAGGAACATTGCTAAGAAAATGTGGTTTAATTGGAAGGGAAAAAAACAAAGTATTCTTATCTTGATGTAATTTGGTTTCTTATATGGACAAAGAGTACAACAAAACTTTAAAATATTCAAAATGAAATATATTTATATTTTTGCACAGTTAATTTCACAAATCTCGAAGTTTCGGCTGATTAAAGCCTTTTTCAAGAGAGTTAAGTTCTTTCAATGCTACACCATCTCATCAATACTGTCAACCATTTTAAATACAGATGTTCTGCACACCGTTGTCACGACGTCACAACATCTGATTACTCTCGCCAAGACGTTGTACTACCATTTGGCACCAAAACTGGAGTAAAAGTGTTAAGACTTTTTCAACAATCAGACCACTAACGTGATGCAGTTCACAATGAAATAAACCAGTCTTTAGTAAATAGGGAAGGAAAAAAAAAAAAAAAATAATAAAAAAAAAAAATAAATAAATTAAAAATAAATGAATAAAATAAAACAAAATGAAACAAAAAGTAAACAGTAAAAGACCATAACCGTGAAATTAAAATAATAAAAAAAACTCCCTGCACATCACCTTAAAAATTCAGTGTAGTAATACCCAATGTACTATAATAACCAGTACTAAAATTTTATGTTCATGATGATTTAAAACAACAACAACAACAAAAAAAAAAAAAAGGGGGGGGGGGGGGGGGGGGGGAAGGGAAGATAAATTAAAAAAAAAATAAATAAATAAATAAAATAAAAAATAATTTTTTCAATGTGAACTGCATCACGTTAGTGGTCTGATTGTTGAAAAAGTCTTAACACTTTTACTCCAGTTTTGGCGCCAAATGGTAGTACAACGTCTTGGCGAGAGTAATCAGATGTTGTGACGTCGTGACAACGGTGTGCATAACATCTGTATTTAAAATGGTTGACAGTACTGATGAGAAGATGGTGTAGCATTGAAAGAACTTAACTCTCTTGAAAAAGGCTTTAATCAGCCGAAACGTTGAGATTTGTGAAATTTACTGTGCAAAAATATATGTGTAAAATATAGTGCGCTTAAGAGAAATATATTTAAATGCAACACAACTAGTGGACACTGACTTTATACTATGGATGTCCAAAAATTTCCCAGGTACTATATAAGTTCTCAAATACCAATGTACCTGTGCAGAATAGTTTTATATGTTGTGTTCTCAGATTAGCTGTACATATATAAACTGGAAAATAAAGGTCAAATGTCCACAGATGTTTGCAGCATATTTATAAACAGGACCAAAGAATCTATAAAGTTCTATAAATATTGCTTTAAAACAACAGCAAGAGTTGCAGATAAAATGTTTGATAAATGCCTACAACACGAGTAAAACCAAAACAGTATAGTGTAACCATAGTGCAAAAGGATTGTCTTCAGGTTGAATGTACATCATCATTTTAGCAACTTTGGTAGACCTCCCGTCCCCAATGTTTTATGCAAAGATTCAGTCCCAAGGCATCCTCAATGCTGGAGAAAAAGGATATTTAAAGGTTTTTATAATATATGGGTATGGCGGCCATCTTGGTCAACTGACCCCAACCATTTTAGCAATCTTTTGTTCCCCCAACCTAAGGAGGCTCAATATGAAATTTGAGCAAAACTGGCTCAGCCGCTTCAGAGAAGTTGTTTGAAAATGTTAACGGACTGACAACAGGGCATAAGCATGGAGAATGGACTACGGACAAAAAGGGATCACTATAGCTCATCCTGAGCATAGCTCAGGTGAGCTAATAATTTTAAATTGTATAGTTCTATTTTTCCACTTATCAATTTTAAGTGTAAATTTATCCGTACATGCAGATGACCATTAATTCTTCCAGTGGTGTACAGATATTGATTGCTCTCTGTGCTAAAATACACTTGCGCTAGGAAACAGTCTTGTCTTGAAAAATGGCTGCAACTGCTGATTTAAACACAAACAACAAGATTTCTTTGGCATGTCAGATGCCAGCAGGATTAAACTGTAAAAAACAACAGATGAAAACTAGAAATGTGTCCAAAGGACACGGATGCCCCCACCTGAAAAACGCAAATTGCTAACGCCTGATAAACTTAAACACAAACTGCTAACGCCATCTCTAATAAGATCGGAGACAAACGGAAGGGTGGACAGGAATAACACTATATGCTCTTTCCACCATTCTTCGAATGGCGGGGCATAAAAATGTTATCTCTGGGTTAATAAAACTCAAAGACACTTCTCAGTGAGATAAAAATGAGTAGAACTCCGCTATGACTTGTAAAATTGCATAATGACCTTGCTTTTTGTCATAAAAAGTGTTTTTTGAAAAATACAGCGTGCCTTTGGCCCACAACGAAAAAATCCTAGACTAAACTTTGGGATAATAATGTTGGTGGTGTTTTGGGGGTATACTGCCCTTTCAACAACAGTAACTCAGTGAAACTGAACAACTGATGTGGTTTGTGACTATATTTTGTACAGCCCAGCTTCCATGGATTACCCATGCAAACTCAGTACCACTATTTATCAACAAGAATCTCCCTGACCCTTAATACATTAATACAGTCCATATCTCCAGAAAAGATACTTTTTTACAACCAAAAAATATTTAGTTTTCTCATTTCTCCATGAAAATATAGATTATGGGCAATAATGAGTATTCTAATGAGTATACCCACAATGTGTTTATGTGGAGAACAAATGAAATCTGTTTATCTGAGACTCCTCTTATCTACTGCTATGATATTAATCCAAACTGTTAAGAATGAGCTAAGTTTACCAATGATCTGAAATTCTCATGACCCAATTTCAGCCTTAAAAAATCTGGCTTTACAAAACAAGTGACAGTCCAATTGCTCTGACAGATCACAGCAGAAGACGACATGCCAAATATGGTCACCCTCAAGACCATGATAGGATCCAACAACTGGAACATGATATACAGAAAGGCCCAGGAGGAGTACAAATTCAGCATCTCAGTCAGGACGCCGCAGAACTACTGCCACACATTCATACAAGACGTGGACGACACCCACCAGAAGACAATGACTAAGTGCATGACCAACTTCACGGTGGAGTGGTGCGTGGAACAGTCCATAGGCCTGATGCTCTTCATCCTGCAGATATACAGCATCCCGAGGAAACTGCACCCAAAGATCAACACACTGTACTTACAGCGGGCAAGCAATGCCAGAAAGACATACGTCTTGGAGGGACTGGTCCGGCACAAGGACAAGGTGGGCAGCCATATATTGAGCAAGGACTTCCCCTTCCAGGAATGCCTCATCAGACCAATCATCCTCATCAATGAGCTGACCCTGCAGAACCAATCTGAAGCAGAGCTATACAAGAACATCCTGGGTGGGGAGCCGATTCACATCAAAATTAAAAACAAGCTGGCGGAGATATTGTACAGAAAGCCAGTGTTCATCACATCGAAACAACCCATCCCGAGATAGGTCTCCAATGAGCGGGAACTGCTGATGAATCGCATGAAGCCTACCTACACCTGGGGACAAACCAAGTCATCAGATACTTCATGACAAAAGGCACACCTTCCACGGCATTCTGGAAGATGGTTTTCGAAAACGAACAATGTCCAGCAATACTACTAGATACCCGAAGACAAAAGGTTCCTGAGCCACATAGAGCTGTTCAGAGAAAGCCTCAGCCCAGACTGTCAAAAATATAGTCAGAGAAACCATGATGACAGACACATGGGACATTCCAACACTCCCTGCTGAACCCGAGACTCACTGATAAGAAGCGCAACCAAAGACAAACTAGAAAACACCAAACGGACACTGCCACCCAGACATCAGACAGCCTAATGAACACATCTCCAATACCAACCAAACCAGACTCACCAAAACTACAACTTGAACAGGCCACTCAGATACAACCCCTGCAGGAAGTATCCCCTTTCAGCATGTCAGCGGTAAAAGACAGAACATGTACAGCTCCTTCAGCATAAACAGACAAGCAGACAGACAATGAACCTGACCAGCAGGACAACACACTGAAGGACATAATGATCTCAACAGGCACCCCACCGGCAAGGCCTCCAAACATATCAACAGGACAACAGCAACACCTCAGCCTCATCTTCACGCCGCCAAACTCACCACCAACAGACAAACAGATGAGGGGACAGACTAACAGAAGACTCCTAGGAAGACTTGTCAGAAGAAGACAAATGAACCACAGAACCTCAACCCCCTATAGTAATGGGGCCAGAAGACAGATCGCCCACCACAAAGACACCTCCTCCTCCGAAGATCTCTTCAGTCAACTGTAAATGTCATTGTACTTTGTGTGAAATGTCAAATATAAAATGTCAAACCTGAAATGTCAATTATCAAATGTAATAAAATATCTGAAATACATGAAATGCATTGTAATCATCCCAATAAAAAAAAGAAAACGTGAAAAGATAATACCCCGCCATTATAATGTCGCGGGCAGATAACTGTCAAAATTGATGAAATTTGGCAATGATCAATCCCAAAGCAGATCTCCACAATGTTATTGCACATTTCAAATTTGGTAAAAATCCACTGAGATTTACTCAAGTTATTGTCCTGAAAGTAAAATACAGATGTATTGCAGGCAGATAACTCTGTCAAAAATGGAGGAAATTTGCCCATTAGCAATCCCAAAGCAGATCTCCACAATATCAATGCACATACCAAGTTTGTTGAAAATCCATTGATATTTACTGAAGTTATCATCCAAAAATGAAACTAAGGACGTGTGACGGGCAGATAACTGTCAAAAACTGACAAAATTTGCCCATTTGCAATTCCAAACCAGGTCTCCACGATACCAATGCAGACATATCGCAGGCAGATAACTGTCAAAAATTGATGAAATTTGCCCAATAACAATCCCAAACCAGATCTCTGTGATATCAATGCACACACCAAGTTAGGTGAAAATCCACTAACATTTACTCAAGTTATCGTCCGGAAGCGAAAATACGGACGGACATACAAGACGGACGGACGGACAGACAACATGATACCATACTACCCTGCCACTATCGTGTGGCAGGATATAAAACTAGACAAAGTGCCCAGTGGGGCACGTATACCCCCCCCCACCCCCCGACCAGCGCTACTGCCACTTTTTAAAGAGCACAAAGTATGTAGCTTTGACTCTGGAGATGGCAGTTGTATGCTATATGTTATAACATTGAAAAAATTCAATCACACATAATATGAAGCCCTTGACCTCAAAGGTCAGGCACAGGTGCAGGGATTGAGCTAAATAAAACTTTAGCCCTATAACTATCACCATATACCAGTGAAATCAATCAGTCTCTACAATATAAGCAAAAATGATATTTGTATGAAAAGTCTGTGACCTTGACTTAAAAGCCATGCCCCAGCTTGGGGATGGTGCCGAGAAAAACTTCAGACCTATATATACCATCATGCGTAATATTAATGAAACCAACAAAAGGGTCTTCATAATATAGCTATATAAACTTAGATGCATTTTTTTTTACTTTTATATGAAATTTCTAAGGCTGTGACCTTGACCTCAAGGTCATACCCCAGGATAAGGATGATGCTGAGTAAAACTCTAGCCCTATATCTACCAACATGAAAAATAAAAATGAAGTTCCTCAAAGGGTCTTGATAGTATAGCTATATAAACATAAACACAAAAAACTTTGACTTATTTATGAAAATTCTAAGTCCATGACCTTGACCCCAAGGTTATTCCCCGGGATAGGGTTGGTGCTGATAAAAGCTTAAGCCCTATATTTACCATCAGGCCAAACATGAATGAAATCCATCAAAGGGTCTTCATAATATAAGGTCTTATAAACTTTAACGTAAAAACTTTGACCCTAAGACAAAAAGTATGAACGAATAATGCTTCAACGGATGGACGGACAGACGAACAGATTCCTTGCTGATAGCTATATCTGCTCAACCTTTCAATTAGGGGATAAAAAATTTAACGAAAGGTCTTGATGATATGGCTATATAAATTAACTTAAACACAAAAACTTTTACTTTTATATGAAACTTCTAAGTTCGTGACCTCGACCTCAGTCACACCCAGGGTGGGGATCATGCTGAGTAAGACTCTAGGCCAATATCTACCAACATGTCAAATATAAATGAAATTCCGCAAAAGTCTTGATGACACAGCTATATAAACTTAAACACAAAAAACTTTGACTTTTTTTATGGAAATTCTAAGTCTGTGACCTTGACCCTAAGGTCACCCCCTGGGGTGGGGATGGTGCAGATAAAAACTTTAGACCTATATCTACCATCATGCCAAATATGAACGAAATCCATCAAAGGGTCTTCAAAATATGAGGTCTTATAAACTTTAACGCAAAAACTGACCCTTTGATTTAAATAACTAAAATTCTAAGTCCGTGACCTTGACCCTAAGGTCACCACCAGGGGTGGGGATGGTGCAGATAAAAACTTTAGACCTATATCTACCATCACTCCAAATATGAATGAAATCCATCAAAGGGTCTTCAAAATATGAGGTCTTATAAACTTTAACATAAAAACTTTGACCCTCAGACAAAATAAATTATGAACGAATAATGCTGCAACGGATGGACGGACAGACGAACAGATTCCTTGCTGATAGTTATATCTGCTCGAGCTTTCAATTAGGGGATAATGAAATTTATCAAAAGGTCTGATGATATGGCTATATAAACTTAACTGCAAAAATTTTTACTTTTATATGAAACTTCTAAGTTCGTGACCTTGACCTCGGTCACACCTTGGGTGGGGATCATGCGGAGTAAGACTCTAGGCCAATATCTAGCAACATGTCAAATATAAATGAAATTCCTCAAGGGTCTTGATGATATAGCTATATAAACTTAAACACAAAAAACTTTGACTTTTTTATGAAAATTCTAAGTCTGTGACCTTGACCCCAAGGTCACCCCAGGGGTGGGGATGGTGCTGATAAAAACTTTAGACCTATATCTACCATCATGCCAAATATGAATGAAATCCATCAAAGAGTCTTCAAAATATGAGGTCTTATAAACTTTAAAGCAAAAACTTTGACCCTGTGACGGAAAGACAAACGAACGAACGTACGAACGAACGAATGTATCTACGAACGAACGGACGGACAAACGGAAAAGCCAAAACTATATACCCCAACATACTTCATATATCGGGGGTATAAATATGTCAAGAAAGAATAACTAAATGAGAAGTTTTGCAAAAATCAAGGGTGAGAAGATGAACACCTGACCCTGAATCGCACAATAATGTTAACCCTTGTCCTGCTGCATAAATTAAGATGCCACGCCCACTTCTAATTTTCAGCCAATCAGATCACTTGATCCACATTGTTGCTATAAATTCACATACTAAATGGCAGACAGTGCAGATCCAGATCAGTTGGCTTCTTCATAAGGCAAGTATGGTAAGTAGATGAGATATGCCAATACTTAGGGTAAATACAGTGGTACTGGTTTTTCCATAACCTGTCTCAAACCAGGAATCCTATAAGTACAGCTCAAGATTAGAGGGGTATCGAAAGAAATGTTTTTCTTATTTCTTCATGAAAACACGTTCCTCGACAAAATGCTTCTAAAGAGTACCACATGTTTTCTTGGAGAAATAATAAAAAGATCAATGCTTTTTGATTGGAAAAAAAAAAAGAACACGCACACATTATCTAGAACTGTGTATAAACACATAACGTAAACATGTCTAAATATATAGAAGCTTCTGAGGTAGCTTTCAATGAAAAAATCTATATCTGCACGATACTATGCTAACAAATTCTCTAAATGAATATTTTCATATGAAAAAGTATCAACAATACATCTAGTATATATATCACAGAAAAATACAGACTGACTCCTCTGCAGAGCCCACTTAACCACGCCCACATAGATAAAAGCTAATTTTTCCTAAGACAAACATTACAAAATTACCTTTAAAAATAAATACATGAAAATCAGTATGCAATGTTTGTATGAACTTTAGCGCTTGATTTTCACTAGTACATTGTACCTTCACTGTACCTTCACTGTAACTGATTGTCAGTCAGTTCTACAGAGGAGTCAATTATCAACCAACCAGGTAAACAAAAATATATAAAAATATATGTACTTGGTAATTAAAACAATATGAGGTAATTAATTATTTTGGCAGCATCCAGTGATAAGCAATCTCTGAGTTATCTGAAATACATGTAGCGGAACAGACAGGCCTAGGCAAACAGATGCTGTATTGTGAAATGCAATATCTGATTAGATATTCATGCAGTAGTTTTTGGATACATGCACTGTTTGCCATTCATGCAGCAGTTTTTGGATACATTATAATTGCAAAAGTAAAATGGACTTGTTCAAATTTTAGGAAAGTATGGTTACAGTGAACCAATATTTTGGGTAAATAAGATATATAAAATGTGAAAACTATTCGTATGAGCATCTGCTGCAGTCTGTTCAAAACTAATGATGGCGCTAGTTAATGTATTGTTAAAACTTTGATCATTTAATATGGCATATACCCTAATATTTTTGCTGAAAAAATGTGAGTAGATTTTGCATATTCAAAAGCTACTCACATTTTTTTTTCAGCAAAAATTCTTGTGAATTAGATATTATACTTACTAGAACAGTTAACATTTTGACCACTAACAAGCTCGTTAAGCTAACAAAGCTTTGAACAACTGGATCCCGGTAAGGCCCTGTACCTAGCAAACAGTATCACTAGACCATCCAGCACCTGTGTGAATATAGGTCTCCTAGCAAAGTCACAGGTTTGACTGTGGATAATTAGGCCAATTCCTGACTGTGTTGTTCATATATCCTCAACAATAATTCCCTTCAAGTAGTCTATTCAAACAGCTTACCATACAAGATTAAGGAGACTTGATACACTGGTAGTCTCCATCATGTTTTACTAGAGGCCCAAGTGGGCCAGAAATCGCTCACCTTGATTAGGCTGATCATGATATGTTACACTGTGTCATGGTTGCCATCTTTGCTATCAGATCAGAATGCCTTCAGAATCTGATGTTGTTTAAAGAGTTTCAAGACTGCCACCATGACCACCATCTTGGATATTGCAATTGAACTATTTAGAAATTCTGAATCTCCATGTCAACCCGATGCCTCCCATTGTTTCAGCTCATTCTGACAGTTTTGGAGGAGATGTGGTTTGAATAGCTACAATCGTTCTGTTCCATGGCGGCACTCTTGGATATTGGAACAGAAAGATTGTAGCAATTCTGGATCTCCATAACACTCCAATACCTCCAATGAAGTTTAAGCTCAATCCGATTTACTGTTAGGGAGCAGATGTGATTTGAAGATTTTCAAAATGGCTGCCATGGTGGCCATCTTGGATATCAGAACGGAACCATTTTAGCAATTCTAATTTTCCATGTTGCCCCGACGCTTTCCACCAAGTTTTGGCTCCATCTGACTTATGGTTTGGGAGAAGATAACAACTGAAGACTTTCAAGATGGCCGCCATGGTGGCCATCATGGATACAATTCTGATGGAGATGCCGAAAATGTGAAAGGTTACTGACAGATATACAGATGATGGATGGACCATGGTCAACAGTCCAAGGCACAAGCTGACCTGGAGCAAAGCTCCAGGTGAGCTAACAATTGAAGATCTTCAAGATGGCTGCTGTGGTGGCCATCAAGGATATCGTAGCAAACTGGTATTAGCAATTCTGAATGTCCATGTCACCCCAATGCCTCCCACCAAGTTCTTCTCAATCCCACTTACCATTCAGAAGATGAGGTTTGAAGATTTTCAAGAATTGGCGGCCATCTTAGATTTTGGAACAGAACAATTTTAGCAATTCTGAATCTCTATGTTGCTCCCATACCTCCCATCAAGTTTTGGCTAAATCTGCATTACGTTAAGGAGGAGAATGTCATTTGAAGAATTTCAAGATGGCCACTGTGGCCATTGGAAAGGAGCGAATCTAGCATTTCTGAATCTCCATGTCTCCCCAATGCCTCCCACCAAGTTTCAGCTTAATCCGACTTACCGTTCAGGAGCAGATGTCTTTTCAAGATTTTCAAGATGGCCATCTTGGATATTCGAACAGAATGAATTTAGCAATTCTAAATCTCTATGTTACCCCAATGCCTCCCGCCAAGTTATGGCTCAATTTGACTTTTCATTCTGGAGCAGACATGGTTTGAAGATTTTCAAGATGGCAACTGTGGCCACCATCTTGGATATCGGAATGGTACGATTATAGTAATTCTGAATCATTGTGCTGCTCCGATGCCTCCCATCAAGTTTCGGCTCAATTCAACTTATGGTTAGGGATGAGATGTCGTTTGAAGATATTCAAGATGGCCTAAATGGCAGCCATCTTGGATATCGGAAAGGAACAATTTTCACAATTCTGAATCTATATGTGGCCCAAATGCCTCCCACCAAGTTTGAGCTTAGGATTCGGGAGCAGATGTGGTTTCACTATTTTCAAGATGGCCACCAAGGCGGCCATCTTGGATAGCGGAAAAAAATGATTTTAGCAAATCTGAATCACTATGTTACTCCGAAGCTTCCCATCAAGTTTGGCCTTAATCCAACTTAGGGTTTTGGAGGAGATGTTGTTTGAAGAATTTCAAAACGGCCACCAAGGCAACCATCATGGATATTGGAACGGAAAGATCTTAGCAATTCTGAATCTCTAAGTAGCTCTGATGCCTCCAATCAATTTGAGATCAATCCGACTTACGGTGTGGGTGGCGATGTCCTTTGCAAAATTTCAAGATGGCGGCCATCTTGGATATCCTAAAGGAATGATTTTAGCAGTTCTGAATCTCTACGTCGCTCCGATGCCTCCCATCAAGTTTCTGCTCAATCTGACTCATGGTTTGGGAGGAGATGTCTTTTGAAGAATTTCAAGTTGGCAGCCATGGCCGCCATCTTGGATATCCAAACGAAACAATTTTAGCAATTCTGATCTCTATGTTGCTCCGATGCCTCCCATCAAGTTTCTGCTGAATCTGACTTGTGGTTTGGGAGGAGATAATGTTTGAAGAAATTCAAGATGGCCACCGTGGCGGCCATCTTGGATATCGGAACATAAAGATTTTAGCAATTCTGAATTTCAAGTCACTCTGATGGCTCCCATCAAGTTTTGGCTCAATCTAACCGTTTGGGAGGATATGTCAGTGGGTATCGGAACCAAACAATTTTAGCAATTCTGACTCTCCATGTAGCCACAATGCCTCCCACCAAATTTCAGCTCAGTCTGACTTACGTGTCTGGAGGTGATGTCAAAAATATGAAAAGCTAACGACAGACGACGGACGACAGCATAAGCTGACCTGGAGCAAAGCTCCAGGTGGCCTAACAAGGGAGACAACATTGATGGCTTCCTGTTTGCCTTGTTGTAAGTCTTATCCCTTCTGAAAAGGGGTCTACTTTAAAAGGAAAGAATTTGCTTCCAGAGGGAGGCAAAACAATTTGACAGAGTTGCCTGCCCAGAAAATATATATACATTCCCCTTAATAGTCTATCTTCAGACTTGGCAAATAGGATTTATTCAGATCCAACTGTTATCAAGGTCTCCAGTGTTTGCCATTTCAGTCCGCAATTTTCGACACATCAATAGGAAATCAAACAGACTTGTTTCAATTTAAGGATAAGAATGTGAAGGAATTAAAATGTTAGAATATCTAGGGTAAATACAATACCATGTATGCAAATTCAGAAATGTGCCACAGCCAAGTGATTAGGTTCGAGTTTGAGTTTTAAAGCCCAGTCAGTACTGTTAAGGTCCTGTTAAGCAGGTAAGTTAACATACACTTTTCCTGGGCAGGCTTAGTCCTCTAAGTGGTTAACTAGTACTTATGCACATACTTATGCCAGTAACTGACAACTGCCCTTCTTGAATCAGTGGAAGGCAAAGACTGACCGTACAAATAATTTCATGATCAATCTCCATGAAAGCTGGGATTCAAACTTGCAACCCTGGATCTGCAGTCAGACGGGATACTAGTTCCACTATGGAGCCCAGCTCCAAGTGGTTAGTGTTTGCCTACTGTGCTGAGATTCCCAGTTTAAGTCTGGCTAAGACCATCCACTGAAATAATCTCTTCACACAACAGTGAATAGGTACCTTTGGAGGGAAGACTAAAGACAGCACAAGATGACTGGGTCCCACCTTTCATATGCAGTGCCCATGACTAGGAGCACTCTTATTGGCATTGACACTGAGGCTTCGAGGCTATGACACATCTTTACCTTTATATGCAACCTATTCAGATCTACTAAAGCTTGTATATTAATACAGTGTGGTCTATATTCTCACTGCCAGCACCATATCCTGATCAAACTGTGCAAATGAACAGGCTAGTCTGGATTTCCATTATTTACATAAGGTATACAGCAGGGCCCAGTTGTCCAAAGAAAAAACTGTATTAGCTGAGCCAGCATGTTGTATCCAAACAAAAAATGTACAGATTATATGGAAAAATGAGTATAATACAATATAGGGGACTCATATAGATACATGCCTTATAACAATTCCTTTATGATAATCCACTTACATGGAATAAGCCTCGTCTTTTCAACTGTCTGTCGCACTAATAACTGTTAACAGCAGTGCATATTTACTGTATAGTATCTCCTTGAACTCAACAACTCTCATACTGGTTTGCAGTGATTGATATATTTTATGTAGCTTTCTGCACAGATTGTGTTGGCAAAAAAATGCAATTTCCAAAACACAGCATACTAAACGGGGAAATGTTCTCATGGTGATATTACAGTTCACATTTGCAAATTTGTGTACTTGCCAATGTATTTATAATAAAAATGAGCATAACTTTAAATATATATATACTAACAATTTCCAATTTATACAATATCCATACAAAGCAATGGAAAGTTATCTTTCAGAAAAACTCTCTATACAGGAATGCGAGCACATTCTGGAGCCTAAGCTATTATACGTAAATTCAAATAATGTGGTTGTCATTTTGATACAGGAATGTATAAACCACATTCTGGAGCCTAGGCAATTATAAGTAAACCTAAAAGAGAAGGATCCATATTTAACCCTTGTCATGCTGAATAAATTAAGATGCCACACCCACTTCTAATTTCTAGCCAATCAGATTACTTGATATGGGTTTTTGATAGAAATTCACATATTTAATGACAAGTAGTGCAGATCCAGATCAGTTGGCTTCTTGAGAAGTCAACTGATCTGGATCTACACTGCTAAGACAGGGCATGTCATGTTCAGCAAGAGAAGGGTTAAAATAATCTTATAGGTACAGATTACTTAAAAATGTGAGTATGTCCTTTTTTACAGCTGTATCAACAGTTTACAAATATTTTATGGCTACATTTGGTTTAATCTTAATTTACTGAATAAAGCATAATTGAAACTAATTGTAGTTTATTCCAAAATTGTTTACTTTACTTCTTACTTTGGAGGAGTTATTTTACAGGTTCCCGAAATGCGCCTCATATTCTGTGCACTGACTCAGAAGCTTAATAAACAAAATGTAACTGACATACAAAGAAAGTTTACAGACAAGATGATGGCAGAGGGATACTTTGAATGGTCACCATATGCTCAATTTTGATCCAAAATCATTGATGATGGTCTAGAGATGCAGGTGAGATATTAAGGTTTAATTTGATACCAGATTGAGTTCCACTGTTTCTCTATAAAGGCATATATCCACATTAGTCACCTTTATTGTGGCTTTTCTGAAGAAAGCAAATGACTAAAAACAAAAACAGTCATTTTTCTATATAAACTATACATTTTCATTTGTATACAACATTATCTGGACTACATTTAAATCTTTTTATATCCAAAACTATGCTATAATGAGCTGTATTATAAAGTGATGTATCATCAAATTACTCTAACTGAATATTTCACAGATGAGGACATAGCTCAGCTGCATATACGGTAAATGTTCTCAAATTTCATACACCAAAGTTTCTGAAAAACTGACATATGCAAACAGTGCACTCAAGCCTGTCTTTCCAAATAATGACAGTTTGTTTGAGCTGGAGTTTTATTGCCCAGTTAACACTGTTAAGGTCATGTCAGTTAACCAACATACTTTTACTGGGCAGGCTTAGTCCTCTAAGCAGCTAACCAGTACTTGTGCACATACTTTTGCTAGTAACTGATAACTGCCCTTCTTTAATCAGCAAAAGGGGAGAAAGACTGCAAAAATGATTTCAGGGTCAATTTCCATGAAAGTTATGTGGCTAAGTTGGGACTTGAACTTTTGACCACTGGATCTGCAGTCGGACATGCTACCAACTTTGCATTGGAGCCCAGCTCAAACACTTCTAGTATATCACAGCAGGGTTCATACATTTAGGACTGACCAAAATTACCTGACAATTCCCTGACACAAATTCAAATTTCCCTGACATTACTGGAGCCGAAAATTTTATGAATTTAGCAAAAAAGATACATCAGGACCAAACATCCCAGCTTCATCAGGCTGAAATGTAAAATTCCCTCACATTTCCCTGACATTTTTTGCAAAATTTCATTTTTCCCTGACGCATCTCAGAATTCCCTGACCTTGAAAACATTTTAATTTCCCTGACATTTCCCTGACGTGTATGAACCCTGATATGGTATGAGGTTCTAAAAAATAAAAAGATTTTACAAAATGGCCCTGCATATAAATTCAAGAATAAAACGTAAAACTGATTTGGATATCATTTTATTCTTACACATAAAACATTCTGGACAGATTCAGCAGACAACAAACTGATGCTACTTTTTTTTTCAATTTGCATGAAATGTCAACATGGTCAAATTTTATTTTAAAATCCTATTTCCCATGGTGACAATCTGCATGAAATGTCAAATCCTGTTTTCTGAAAAAAAAATTCAAAATGTTGTCTTCAGAAATTATTACCCAGCATACTTAGCAGTAACTACATTTATAAATAGTACTTGTAGGTAAACAAAATCACAGATCAAATACATGTATTTAACCTTTAGCCTTTTATTATAATAAGTCTCCATAAATAGGATTTGAGATCTCAGTCAAACTGTCTTCTATGGAAACAGTTTGAGTGAAATGTCAAACCCTATTTTCAGAGAAAAATCTGCTGTCATCCCCTTACTCTCTTCAGGAGGAAAAAGGTTATATATTTCAAGCATAAGTTTAGTGTTACAGTCAACTCTCTTTATACCAACACTCGATACAATGACAGAATTTGTTATAATGACAATTTGAATGTAATGAAACCTTCACTCAAGAGGTGATAGTTAATGAGAAATTATGCAAGAATATTGCATTAAAACTTCAAGCAACATGTTTTGGATATTTGTCAGAATTGATTGCCTCAGTAACAAATATCAAAAACATATGTTCTATGAGGAAATAATAATAAAACAAGATCTTTCTCACACATCATTCTTTCCATTAAGGATTCTTTATAATAGAAAATTCATTTTAATGGCAACATCCTTGGGAACAAATGCTGTTGTTGTAACGAGGGTTTACTATATATTATATGGGCCTAGCCATGCAAAAACGTGTCGTCGGACATATGCGGAAAGCAAAGGCCCAGATCAGCCAATGCATCTGCACAGTCTGATCAGGGCCTCCACTGTTTGCTAACAGAATCATTGGATACTGCAGAAGGTATGAATGTACAGTAAAGGCCTGGATGATCTGAATCTGTACATTTTGCCCAAATTTGAAAGCTTGATGTGGCCCATATGATAAATGGCTCTCATGGCAAATGCAAACAGAAAAGGCCCAGGTCAGCTTTCATATTTATGCAGTCTGTCATTCACCAATATATTCTACTGCTTAATTCCTGGGTGGCATTGTGGTGGTAAAGGCCTGCTATACATTCAGCAGGTGGGGAATGAGGGCATTGGTAGATCTTCTATTTCTGCACTGTCATTCACTTTTCTCTTATCCTTTATTTTTTTTCTTTTCTCTCATCTACCAGATCTTCCGTCCCTTTATTCCATTTCTATGGGAAATGATATAAAATGGCCCACAAAGGTTGACATATCATTAAACAGGAACTCAAACAATTAAACAAATAAATTTCTTACTTCCACAGTATCCAATTGAGTCCTCCGGGAAATCACCTGACCAGTAAATGACACCAAAATCTGCTTACCAGTTAAAGGTTAATGTTATTGCTTAGACAAACAATATTACCTATGTACTTTTTCATTGATAAATACAGGTATGAATGCAGATTTCATTGACAAATACAGGTATCACGATATATCACCAAATTAGCTTACCAGTTAACGGTTAATGTTATTGCTTAGACAAACAATATTACCTATATACTTTTTCATTGATAAATACAGGTACGAATGCAGATTTCATTGACAAATACAGGTATCACGATATTGTTTGTCTAAGGATTTACGCATGGGCGTGGTTATAGCCTTCTGACAGAGGAGTCAATTGTCTTGTTAACCCTTAACCATTACTACCATATTTACCCTAAGTATTCAGACACCTCAACTCCTTACCATACTTGTTCTGAAATTTGAACAATTACAATTTACTACCTCATCTTGTGCATTCTGTGGCATCTTATATGGGTCTACACTGTTTGCTCAGGGCTGTCTGTCTGAATACATCAGGGCCCAGTTGTTCAAAGCGTCGTTAGCTTAACGAGCTTGTTAAGGGTCATTTCGTTAACTGTTTTAGCGGATTCAATATATAATATTCTGATATTTTTTGCTGAAAAAATGTGAGTAGCTTTTGCACTGCAAAAGCTACTCACATTTTTTCAGCAAAAAATTTCAGCATATTTGCATATCACTTGATGTAAATTTTAATGAATCATTAACTAATGACATCGTTAGCTTTGAACAACTGGGCCCAGGTAAATACGATATTCTCTGGGATAATGCAGCAGACAACAAATTGGTGATATTTTTCTTATTTTTTAAAGAAAACAGGATCTAACATTTCATACCAATTGTCTCCACTGGACACTGGAGAAAATTTGCATGAAATGTCAAATCTTGTTTTCTGGGAAAAAAAATATGAAAAACAATTCAAAATGCTGTCTGCTGAAAACTTTCAGCAGAGTGATAAGGGTTAAAGTGCCAGTTACCAGAGCAGCAGACAGACAAGATTCCAAAATATATACATTTTTATTTTTCTGAGAAAATAAGCTTTGACATTTCATGTGAATTGTCAAAATCTATACATTTTTATTTATTTACTTTTTTTTTTTAAATAAGCCTTGATGTGAATTGTATGCTAAGCAGACAATTCACATGAAATGTCAAGCCTTATTTTCTCAAAAACAAAGATATTTTGGAATGCCGTCTGCTGCAGTTTTCAATAAAGTTTTAAGGGCTAAAATGATGCCAAACATCCTCCTCAGATCACAAAAACTACACAGGCTGACCCGAGTCTTCCTTGTTAACATAAAGACCCAGTTTCTCTACTTTATACATGTACATCCCAAATAGACATTCATGTAGCAATATTTAGCACAAATGGAAAGACATCCTCAATATTTTTTCTAATTAAAACCTCCATCATACACCTGGTAACCTCTTCTTGTCTGGTAATATAAATCTGAAACAGAAAAGTTTACACTGGTGGTAATTTTATATTAAATTTAACCCATTTTAGTCTGGAGACCCCTAAAAACATAAATGGCAAACATGTGGCATCTGATCAGCATCTACAATGTTTGTATTAAATACAGGAATTTCTATAAACATAGTAGTGAAAAAGAAAATTACCAGACACCCTTCTGTTGGAAATAGGCCTGTCCAAAGAGTTGTGGTAGAAGAGTCCACTCGACAATAATGAGTTAAGTTATAAACTGAAAAGTTTCTATATTTAGCACAACATATAAAATATTTAACAAGTTCCATAAATGTCATATGGAACTAGAGCTGTATTCATAATACAGAATGCTCCCCCACCAAAGTGGTGCCTATTAATGTAGGCCACAATGAAAGGGAAAATCTTGAACAGTCAACAGCGAAATATATCTTATAGTCAAAGAAGTGTACCGTAATGCTGCAGAGCTAACAGCCAGGCAATTCATGTGATGTTTTAGTTTTGCAGCACTGAAAGAAGATGTGAAAGAAGTTGTTTAAAACCATAACCCATGTAAATTACATTACAGAGTAATGTCACTTGTTCAATAAATTCCTCATAAAATAAGAAGTGTTTGAATACATCCTTTAAAAAAACACAAAAATTTTCTGTCAAAATATATCTGAATGGGACAATTTCTTAACTCTGAAGGGGCAACAAGAATTACAATCACCAAAGTCCTGAAAAATGCAGTTATGTCACCAAAATATAGGGTTAGTACTGCCATCCACCAGTGCTATCAAATGCAAATACTTAATGTTTTAAAAGTACTGTCTCCTTAACGCTTAGCACTCTGGGTAAAATTTTCAGAAGACGACATTTTGAAATATTTTTCTTATTTTTCCCAGAAAACAGGATTTGACACTTCATGCAAATTGTCTCCATTGGAATGGAGACAATGGAGACAATCTGCATGAAATGTCAAATCTGTTTTCTAGGAAAAATTAGAAAAATATCACCAATTTGTCATTTGCTGACTATGCGAATAGAGTGATAAGGGTCAAATAAAGCATTTCATTCTTATGCATTTCATTTCTCAATGAAAACACCATCAGACGTTCTCCTCAAAGTAGGCATAAGACAGAGGCAAAGAATTTTGCTTTTAAACATCAGCCAATAATGGTCTTTGTTTACTGATGTTACAATGAAGCCACAGGCCTTGACATAACATGCAAGTTCCACCTTCTGGCACCCTTGGCAGCAAAGTCTTTTCTTTCATAGTAGACCTTTTTCAGAAGGGAGGTAAAACAACTTTGACTTAGTTGTCTCCCTTGAAAGTGTATGCATTTCCCTTAAGATAAAAGAGTATTCTGATTATCTTGCATTAACACTATGAGTATCTGATAATTTCATCAATGATAAATATATATTTTTCAGTTACTACTACTCAGTAATCTGTTTATTATCCCCACTGAACAGTACATTAAAGGTTGAGTAGGAGGCTTCCCTTGATATACCTTATAATATGCTATGACAAAAATATTGGTGGTGTTGATAAATACATTTATGACTGCAGGTATGATAAATACATATATGACTGATAAATACATATATGACTACAGGTACATGAAAAAACAACCATGACAAGTAAAGAAAATGGTAAAACACTTACTCCTGTTTTGATGCAGGATCTCCTATTATATCTCTACTGTAATACTCGTACATAAGACTGCGGTCAAGAAGGTGGCCATTTTGTTTAAGGAATTCCTCGAAAGTAATTTCCATGACATTTGGTGTCTGATTAATTGCCTCGGATACAGCAAATATGTAAAACATTGTAATTGTTTCTGAGTAGCCAGTTTTAATCTGAAAAAAAAAAAAACAAACACTCATCAATCTCAAATGATGTGCGACGTGGGAAAAAGGCCCTTATGCCGCATGTGAACAGTGAAGGTCCAGATGAGCGTACACACCTGTGCAGTCTGATCTGGACATTCTCTGTTTGTCAACATATACTACAGTATTTACTGATTCTGTAAGCATACAGCAAAGGCCCAGATCAGCCTGCACAAATGCACAGGCTGATCAGGTCCTGTGTTGTTTGCAAATTGCATAAAGGCCTTTTTCATGCATTGTGCATCAAATATCATTGTAATAACAAATCCAGAAGTCCAGATAAACAAAGTCATAAAATGATAATTTTTTGTTATTTTTGCATCTTTACATATCTTGTGAATCGTCACTGGAGCTGCCTCAATGAGGTTTCAAACAGCACCAAAGATAACAGCACTGCTGGTACACAATGTGTGAAGGGCAGATAAACAGATTCTAAAAGGAATGTCTCTTAAGAGAAGAGAACACGCCTACAAAACCAAAAACAGCTGACGTGCCAAGTTTTCTGGTTCAGACTAGCTAGTTTTGGCCAATTAGGCCTAACCAGTGACCTTCATACAAATTTTCATAAAATCCGAGACTGGGCTCAGTGATCACTTGGACCAAATATCCACTGGACTAGTAACTACAGTACAGGTATTGTATTTATTGGAAATTTGTTGTCGTGGCTGCGTTTTCATAATTTTGTATGATGACGTTTAAATGCTCATATTTCATTTATTCCTCCAAATATCTTAAATTTGTTTTCAAAAAGCAATAGTTCAATATATTACCTTTAAGACTGCAGCATTATATTTAAGGAAGATCAAACATTTTTTGTGAACATCAACAAGAAACCATGGTACCCATTTTTGCTACTTTTTGGCATTTTTAGCAGAAAATCACCAGAAATTCACTCAAAATGATGGTGTAACTTCAATTTTACTAATTGTGACTGAACCCTTTCAACCAAACCTATTAAAAATAATTTATTAGAACTTCATTTATTATCCAACATCATTTTTAAGGACCACAATGCTCTAAAATAGCTCTAAAATCAAGCCAAGACAACATATTTTGGCAGTTCCCTTAGTGACAAGTCTGGGTATTATTGGGTCCGAGGTGATCACAAAGGATCAGAAAATATAAACTACACTATAGTGAAGTATGGAGAGACGTTTTACGGCCACCACATGGCATTCACCCTGTAAAACAAAGACAGATTATGTAGCAGTTGGTAAATTATAAGAGTTTTTAAAGTCAGTGCAGCTTGTCTGAGTGGACATCATTTGTAAAAAGATAGTATGGACCCATCAGAAGAATTGTTAAGAGGGAGACTTTGGTGATAATGATGGGATAATTTTCTCCAGTTCTGCATAAAAACATATGTTGTGGGTACTCATTAGAAGTGCCTCGGTGAGACACTTCTAATGAGTACCCACAACATATGTTTTTATGGAGAAATAAGAAAAATTATCCCATAATTATCACCAAATACTCCTTCTCAACAATTCCTCCGACCCACAGTTCTAGAAAAGTGCTTTATCAGAGCTTGTAGCACAATCCTATTAAATATTAGCAACAAGTGTCTTAACAAGCTATTTTCCCAATTACCAATAGTTACTACTATAGTTATCCATAGTATTGGGACAGAGAGACCAATGTAAACAGTGCAGATCCAGATCAGAATGTGGCATCTGATCAGTGTCTACACTCTTTGCTATTCATTCAGTAGTTTTTAGACAAATCAATAGGGAACAAAATCAACTTATTCAATAATCAGGACAAGAATCATGGTAAGAAGTAAGGATGTTCCAGTATTTAGGGTATCTATCGTAACCTCTTGACATCAGAAAACAGAAAGAAATCATTTATCATCAAGTACAAACTTTACCTTTTCTTTATTCTTTTCATTATACTTCTGTATACCTATTCTGAAACAAAGAAAAGACAAACAGATTAGAGGAAAACAAAGTTTGATGGATATGAAAAGTCTGTCAAAGGAGCAAGGTAGTTAACTTAAACACAACAAGTGAGCGGGGGCTCACAGACAGGTACAGTGCAATTTCAAGGTAGAAACTCTTGTCAAAATTGTTTATCTCCCTTCTGAAAGAGGTCTTCTAATAAGAAAAAATTTGCTCCAATCCATGAAAGAATGTTGCCAGACCTGGCAGGGATCGAACCCTCAACCTCCTGATCACCTGTCGGACATGCGCCCAACTGAGCCACCAAGGCTGGCTCCCTTTCAAAAAAAAATGATGGAAGCTGTACAAGTGTATCTTGTCCTCTTAAAATAAAAGACCAGCAATAGAGTGATTTATAAAGAGAAATGTTTACCTTGACTAAGAACCCAACCTTATATATCAAACTAAATCTGAGCTGCAAGTTTGAGAATTGAAATATGAAATTTTGATAAGCAAATTATATTTGCATTAAAGGAGGTCAGTGATTGACTGATAATAGAACAAGCAATATTAATGAACTATAAGCTTACCAGAATTAGAGATAGAAAATGAAGTAATGGTAGCAAATGTTCAACTCCATTTTTCTACCAACATGGGTACCAGCAAACTGTGGCCATGAAAATGACAATTCATAAACAGATGAATATTCGCTAACTATTATGTCACCTGAAGAGTACTGGCATTCCAACACTAAACATGAGAATTCTATGCTATGTCAGGGTCAGAAAACATTCATCAATTTTATGGTTTACTGAACATAATGGAAGCAACAAATGAAGAGAAGAACATTAACTTACAAATTTAAAGAATTTTTTACCACAGCTTTAGATAAGTTTTTTTTTGTTGTTTTTTTTTTCAACCAAAAAATATTGATAGTTTTCTTATTTTTTCCAAAAAAAAAAAATATGTTGTGGGTACTCATTAGAAGCACCTTATCAAGGCACTTCTAATGAGTACCCACAATGTATGTTTTTGTGGATAATTGAGAAAAGAAAATATGCAGTTACCCTCTCTTATCTGGAACTATGGTTTTCCCAAAAAGACACTGATGCTTAACCAGAGGATTTTTTTTTTTTAAATCCACAGGAGAGCAATTTGGATTAGGCAACCCATCTTACACACCAAAATACTGAAAAAATGATGAGCGGTATAGAGTCCATTTGTTGCATTTATAATACATTTAGTCAACCTTACATTATTCTTTTAAAGCTTTACTATTGCTCAAAATGACCAAAACTATTGTTGCTCTATAACAGAGTAAACTTTATTGCATCCATTTCAAAAATACTTTTCACACTTTGTATCATTAGTAAACTGCACATTTAGCGTGCAAACCAGGATAAAATACAGATATTATTTAATTCAATTCAATTCAATTCAAATATTTTATTTAAATCTCACCTCTGTTTTATTATTCAGACAAATTTTTAAATAAATTTACATTTGGTAGAATATTTAAAAGAGATGTTCTATACAGAGCTAGGAGAGATTGTAGATATTGTAAAAAGGAAAAATTACATATGTACATAATATACAACTAAAACAAACAAGCAGACATAAAACAAAATAAAATAAAGAAACTTAAAAAATAAGACAGTCTATGGGTTTTGGCACCTAAAAAATGTTTTAAGCAAATTATGTAGTTCATGAAGTATCACACTACCTACTTAAATAAAACTTATCTCCGAGTAAAATAGCACTAGTTAAGGCACTTTTTTCAATCCAAAAGTATTGATAGTTTTCTTATTTCTCCATGAAAACATACGTTGTGGGTACTCATTAGAAGTGCCTCACTGAGGCACTTCTAATGAGTACCCACAACATATGTTTTCGTGGAGAAATAAGAAAAATAGTTACCAGATACCCTCCCTTATCTAGACCTATGGAGTTTTTAAAGGCTCCATATTCCTCAAAAATGGACATTTTTTATCTAAGAAAGGTTTAATAAATTGGTAGATGGTATTAATACGATCATAAAATGTGGCATCTGACAGCCTGTAAAATTTCAGTTAGTCTCTCGTTCTTGAACTGGATCAAAAATGAAATGATTTTTTGTCGTATCTCTGAATTATTGTTGGCAACATTACTTCAGAGATAGGATAAAAAATCATTTCGTTTCAAGAACGAGAGACCAACTGAATTTTAGAGGATGTCAGGGGACACATTTTATGACTGTATTAATACCATAATATCAATTTAATAAACCTTTCTTGGATGATAAAATGTCTATTTATGAGGAATATGGAGCTTTTAAAACAGCTGAACAAAATTTGATAGATTGCCTTTTAATGTGATCAACTTTGTTACTGAGTATAAAGCAGAATTTTTCGATATCAGATCTTTGTCCTAAATCCACACTGTTGGCCTTTAGGTTGTGAAGACATTTTGTCCTGTTTCTTGGTATATGGGATAATATAAAAGCAGATGCTCCTTGTCTTCAACATGCTGCTGTGACAGGAGCATGTTGAAGACGAGGAGCATGTGGTTTTACATTGTCCCATATATCAAGAAACAAGACAAACTTTCCTGTGTATAATGGTTTTTGACCGGGTCACTAAAAATTAAATTGGCTCAAATAAGCTGCCAAAATTACAGCTTTTTTCTTGTAAAAGGGGTCTCAAATAAATTGAAATCTAAGTAAGGAGGCCTTTACTTGAAAAAAAAAACAACAAACTATATATTAGCCACGAGTAAAAAAAAAAAACATGATTTTTGCAGAGAAGCACAACTTTAACCTTTGATTTTTTACAAGTTTTACAATACTTTTAAAAAAACCTTTTTACTGTGTCTTTTCAACTCATCATATATCAAACTAGAAGCCTGTAACATCTCATGGTACTTGTTCTGTCATATTAAATGTGGAAATAAATTTGATGTAACAAAAAAGAAAACAATTAATTAAATATTATTAACCCCTTTTAGTCTAAACACCCACAAAACAATAATTGCCAAACAGTGCAGACCCAGATCAGATGCAGCAGAATGCAACATCTGATCAGGATCACCATTGAATCATTTAGTCATTTTTCTTCAGGAATATCTAAATCACATAGCCTGACAAACCTAAAATTGAAATTCGACTCTTCCAATATACATGTATAGTGTGGGAAGAGTTTATTCAGTCTAAAATGAGTTAAAAATACAAAAAAGAAAAAGGCTCGAACAGGTCATACTTAATATATGGTTCTGATTTCTCCCTGCCATGTTCTCTTATGTAGGTCCAAGCCATACGAAGGTGAGCTTCATGAGTCCAATTCTCAAATGGTAAAGTTGCTTCCTCAAATGACTGTATAAATATTTCATCTCCAACTGATCTAAATGACCTAAAAGTGTACAAATGCCATGAAAGGGCTGCATCATAAAAAAATAGTATCTTATATCTTATGGGCCACGCCATTGGAAAACATGTCTTCAGGCATATGCTGACAGTGAAGGCTCAAATCAGCCAGCGCATCTGCCCAGCCTGACCAGGACCTTCAATGTTGGCTAACAGAATCATGGGATACTAAAGAATGTATCAATGCAGAGCAAAGGTCCAAATGAGACTGCACATCAAGAGAAAAAGTGCCTTCGAGCATGCTCGAAGGCACTTTTTCTCTTGATGCAGCCTATATATGAACAGTGAATGCCTAGATCAGTATGTGCATAATGCAATCTAAGAACCTCATTTCTGAGTTAAAGGTTTAAAGGTCCTGTTAAGGTGGGTTTTTTTCCAACCAAAAAGTACCGATATTTTTCTAATTTCTCCTTGAAAACATATGTTGGGGTACTCATTAGAAGCACCTCACTGAGGTGCTTCTAATGAGCACCATAATATATTTTTTTCATGCAGAAATGAGAACAATATTACCTGGATACACACTCTTATCTAGAGCTATGTGTCAATAATATTTCAATCATGTCAAGCCAACTCCCAGAGAGAAGGAGAAAGAAAAGAAGAATGGGACACGCAAGTCCTGACCTTGCTTCAAATGAGCAAGAACCTTACTGTCAAAGCCAGTTGTGGCAGGGGCAGCCCTCTGAAACTTTCAGCAAAAGGCTAAACCACCATAACACCTTCATAGCTTAATTACAGAATTATTGGAAATGGCATAACTGGCTCAGCTGTTTGAAACACTGTCAGTTTAACAAACCCATTAAGCCAACTTTGACATTTTCACATAAGTTTAAATAAACAGATATATTTTATGGGGAGCCGCAGTGAGAGAAAACGTACCTCCTGGTATGTGCGCCCAATGAAAACTCAAATCAGCCTGCGCATCCACTCAGTCTGATCAGAGTCTTCATTGTCAGCTCACGAAAACATACCTATATAATTTTGACCCCCTTAAACTCCACTTTTATATAGTAAAACTGGGGTTTACAGGGGTATACATTATTTTTCTTATTTCTGCTCAAAAACATAGATTGTGGGTACTCGTTAGAACCGCCATGCCGAGGCGGTTCTAATGAGTACCCACAATCTATGTTTTGAGCAGAAATATGAAAAATATCAGCGTTTTTATCTGAAAATTTTCAATTTTTTGGAGGTGAAATTTTCTATATATTTGAATAGGCATGTTTTCGTAATGAGAAACTTTGCATCTTTGGCTATCCAAAATGTGCCAAAGGAAGATTCTGATCAGCCTATGTGAATGCACAGGCTGATCTAAATCTTTGCTGGGCACATGTCTAAAGTACAGTTTACTGATGTTGTGACTCATATATATTAACCAAAAACTCAGTATATTTAAAAAGTTATAGCTACATTATTATTTTCCGTCATATCTATCTTAAAGCTCACAATGCTTTTTTACTGGGCCTGTTTACATTTAAGGTATGATCTTTTCTCATAACGCAGAAGATACTAGTACATTTTGTTTCGTATAATCAGCAACTAAAATATTGGAAAACATAAACCTGTTAATATTTTGTGTTTATGGTTAAATCATGACCTAATATTGTAAAATTAAACCAAACCATAGGAAACACATTTACACAGTCTGATCACATCCTTTGTTATCACAAATATTTCACATAAGAAAGAAACAGTGACAACCAAGATCAGATGCAGCAAAATATGGTGTCTGATCAGGATCTACACTGTTTGCCATTCATCTAGAGATTTAAGACAAATCAACAGGTAGAAAAGTGGACATGTTCAAATTTTATGATAAGTATGGTATGGAATTAAGTTATCCAAATATTTATGATAAAAATGTGATCCACCAACACTGAGACAAACTGTTAGCATATTTTACATATGAGCCAGTGCATGACAAAACCTACAATAAGACCTGTGTGACAGCAAAGACAGATCTGCCTGTACACCCAGTACAGCACAGGTTCTTGTTTATCACTCTTTGGATAGCCTGGAGGCTGTAGAAGACACATGCAATCAGCTAAGACTCTGATCAGACTGTGCAGATGTGCAGGCTGATCTGAGTCTTCACTGGTCGCACAAGTCTTATTGTGGGGTTTGTCATGTGCTGGCTCATACCATAGTATGCAGTCTGATCAGGAATTTAGTTTTATGTTAGAAGATTTTAAAGTTTTGTATATTTTCTATAAGTGAGCAACAAGAAAATAGATCAGACTGCACAGAGGTACAGCCTATAATAGTGGGCAAAGAGAAGAAATGCATTGTCTATTTATGCTCATAGTTCTACATATTAGATATCAGATAAATGGTTTCTTACTTCTCCATCAAAACATAGGCTGTGGTTTCTAAATCAATGGGATCACCTAGACAAGGTCATTCTGATCAGTTCTCACAACAAGTATTTTCATGGAAAAATATGAAAAGTATAAAAATGTAGTGCCAGATAACAGGAGGTATCCACAAAATATTGTTCTTATTTCTCCATGAAACTGTATGTAATGGTACTCATTAGAAGTGCTTCACTGAGATGCTTCTAATGAGTACCCACAACATACAGTTTTGTGGAGTAATATGAAAAATATCATTATTTTTGGGGTGAAAAAGGAACTTATCTGGAGCTACGTAAATGCCACTTTGGTTAGAAAAACCATCTTATCTAGAGCTATAAATTACCTGTAGTGATATAACATGGGATGTGATATTTTGTCATCTACATGAGCATCGTGTACCTCTCCATACCAGACATGATGGTCTCCAACAGTGTGAACAGAATGGGCTTTACACTCCATCACTGCGCAGGAACCCAGGATGATTGGTACATTCTGAAAAAATAAAGCACAGCCAAACTCTGGGAAGAACAAAATTACTATCCTTTCGACATCTTTCAGAAAGTTGTTTTTTTTGCCTAGCACTTTACACAGATGAAGTAAATTTGCAAACGTTTAGCATGATTAAATGCAAAACCATTGTCATAACTACCTATGCGCAAAAAAGTTTATTCTGGTCATTGGTTTAAAAAAAAAATCTTTTCAGTTTTTTCCCCATAGTAAAAATGGCTGCAAAATATGCAAAAATCGATAGGGAAGATAGTTTGAATGCAGGTTTTAAACAAGTTCCACTTGCTCAATTTTTTTTTTTTTTTAAATTTTCACAATATTGTTATGGAACATCCATGATTTAAAATCAGTGAAGAAAAGCAAACAATATTTCTTAAAAATTTTCCAAAAAAAACCCAGTTTACAATAGAAATTGCCTAGAGCAGACCAATGTTTGGCTATAAAATTAATTCTGCAGTAAATATTCAGAAAGAAAGCACAAGAACAGAAACGACAAATAGTTTCTGATAAGATATTGTCAATTAGGAATCAAAGTTTCCATTCAGAATAAAACGAAAAGTGAAAAATGTCTTTCCACAGGATATCGAAAGCACAGTAGTATTATACTCATACAAGAAAAAGGCAATAAAGGTCAAGGTCAGCCTACACAGTAATAGCCTGACTAGGGCCTTCTCTGTTCATTCAGATTCTACAGTGTCCAATACTTCTGCATGAATGCACAGGTTCAGCTGGGTTTTCAGTGTATGCATATGATATAAGGGCCCTTTTCATATTCATAAGGATGTGCCTCCACAATGCAAAAAGTAAGGAAGCACAGGAAACTGACAACTACCCTATTTACCCTAAAGATTAAGACATAGTAACCTTTAAACTGCCAATCACAACAATTGCCGTCTGCTTTGTCATCTGCTTGTGATTTTTATGTCATTTTTGTAAACAGTATGGACCCAGATCAGACTGCTCCTCTTGGAGCAGTCTGATCAGGGTCCACACTGTTTGCCTGTTTCAAAAATAGGTTTGAAAAGTTTGCAAGAATATTCAGCAGATGACATAAACAGACAACATTTTCAGATGCAGGTTTTCTTGGCATTTTAAGGTTAACCCATTTATGCCTAGTGTCCCTTAAAAGGGAAATAGGCAAACAGTGTAGACCCAGATCAGACACCACATTCTGCAGCATCTGATCAGGGTCTATACTGTTTGCATTAAATACAGGAATTTCTATAAAACGTGGTATCAATAAAAACTAACCAGACACCCCTTCTGCTTGAAATGGACCCCCCGAAAGAATTGATGTAGAAGAGTTAATTAGGCATAAATAGGTTAACTTCTTTCTGTACTTGTCCTAAAATTTAACACATCATTTTACTATCTGCTGATGTGTCTAAAACCTGCTTGATGAGCATCAAATAGCAAAGACTCTGATCAGATGCTGCATTCTGTGGCATCAGATCTCGGTCTACATTGTTTGCTGATTCCTGTCTGCCCCAATACTTAGGGTTATTATGATCCAACAATTTAGGGTAAACATGGTACCCAGCTTCAATTACCTGATGTGCAACTTGATAAAAAGAAGCTTATGCCACAGGGTAAAAGTATGTTGTTTGGATTCTTGACAGGGACCAGCTGGCTATATTTCTTGACTGCGAATTGTTATCATTATTCAGGTTGGAATGACCATACAGTCGCATCATAGCTCCAGATAAGACAGTTTTGTTTTGGGGTTTTTTTTTTTCAACTAAAAATTACTAATATTTTTCATATTTCCCTAGGAAACATAAGTTATGGGATTAGAAGTGCCTAAATGAGGTGCTTCTAATGAGTACCCATAACATATGTTCTAGTGGAGAAGTAAGAAAAATATTATGTGAATATCTCCCTTATCGGGAGCTATGTTTTAAATGCATGCAGGGAATATGATTTCAGTCAAGAATCCGAATAACAAATTTGTTATATTGCAGCAGATCTTTTACTGCAGATTTTACATTACATGTATATGTCATGAAAAAGGCACAAAAGAGCACACATCATTAAAATGCTTGTAATACAACAAAACAATGTTTTCTCAACTTGTAAAATGCCGATCACAACTGCAGCAGATGACATTTTGAAATATTTTGTATTATTTTTCTGACAAAAGATGGCTTGACATTTCATGAGAATTGTTTGCCAATCTGACAATTCACATGAAATGTCAAGCCTTATTTTCTTTGAAAAAATATAAAAAGATATATTTTTAATAATTTTACTTAGCATTTTAAGGGCTATATGACATCAGTGCAGAAGTCTGGATGAACATTCTATCAAAAAGCGATTTGACTTTGAAGTGTATTTAAATCAAGTTCTGGAGCATAGAGATATATGTAAAATGCTTGGGCTGGTTAAATTCAATGAAATGTAACTTAAAATTACAGATGAACAAGAAATGTGTTTGTAAAATACAATGCTCCTCACTATATACTTATCCCTATAAAATGGGCATAATTTTCACAAAATTAATTAGGAAATCGATGCCTCAGCCCCAATAAGCTCGCAAAGTTTCAAGGCATTAGTTCAAAAAGTTATCAAGATGTCTTGCTGACAAGAAAAGCATGACAAATGAATGAATGGACAAACAGAAGTATGAACCAATGAACAAACTAATGACCTAAAAGCATAAGTAGAATGTCAGTATGTTTCAGCTGAAACTAGACATGTGTCCAAAGTACACAAATGCCCCCGCCCTTTGGTCTTTGCCCATACGGCAACATCTGGATGCATAAATTTAAAAAACTATTTTCCAAATGCTCAATCTGATCTGTTATACATTTTGACCCCTAGCTCCACCCCATGGCATCACCCAGGAGCAACACTAGCACAGTTAAAGGTTTAGGTCTGGCTAAGCAGTATATCGAATTTCAACTTCCTAGCATAAAAGGTACCCAAGTTATGACCTCCAAGAAAAACCTGGAGGTTTATGTCAATGTAAACCCCTAGCCCCACTCCAGGGCATAACGCAGGGGCTACTTTAGCACAGAGTTTAAGGTTTAGGTCTGGGTAAGTAGCATACCAAATTTCAACTTCCTACCATAAAAGATACCCAAGTTATGATCTACAAGAGAAATGTGGATGTGAATGTCAATGTAAATTTGAATGGGTTAGACTCTGGTTACGAATGTGACATACGCACATATACATGTATGGATGTAAAATCACGGCAAAACACTATATGTCCCACTGCTGCCTTTGGCAGGCAGGGGCATAAAAAGCACCTCCCTCTTATCTGGAGCTATGTATTATCAATTTTATTTACTACTCGTAGCAGTGAAGATTATAGCGAGTTTTTTTGTTAATCCTTTTCATTAATTTTGTGTGATATTACAATGACTGAAGTTTTTAGTGAATTACTTCAAGGTGTCAGGACTGTTTTTTATCAATTGCTTCCTGATTTATTGCATTTTACTTGGTGAACTGGACTCAGACAAGAGAATTGGATGTAATGCTGTAAGAAAATGACATCAAAGTTGCTAACGAAATGACTAATGCTGCCATTTTCTGGTGTTGTTTAAGTGTTCTTACATTCAAGTTGAAACAATCTGTGATGCTTTCTAGAAAGACAGTACCATTATGCTGGCAAAAATAAATATAATCAAATAAAAATCAACAGCGTTAGCTTGACATAATAATCTCAGAATAATGGATTATCTTAGTTAAAAACATTGGTTTCCAATATACTTACATTAATGCCTTCATAATGTGGAACTGAATCAAACTGATCGCCATTCTTTGGATGCTGTGCAAATGTCATTCCATAACTAACCTAGAAATATAAGTACACTAACAAATAATGATAAAGAATTCAATACTACAAATAAAATGTGTTTCATTTCTTTCCAAACCAAAGATATTTGGTATTACACTCAAACCTCCGTTATCCGGCCCCTGTTTACTCCGATTTCATCCGTATACCACAATGTTAAAATCTCTTGTCTACTCTGGACACTGCACAATCCGAATTTCGACCTACTTTTCCAGTCTGCTGGGCACAATTTTTGCTGTGTATTCCGGTCAAAGTGTATTAAGTCAAGGTGTTTGACATAATTGCTCTATATTGATTAAGATTAATACAGGTAAACTGCAGTATTTACAATCAAACAGCTGATTGAGCAAAGTTGGTGACTGTTATTTAGTCACTGTCCCTTTTGCTGTAAACAAGCGATTAACATGAATCATCAGCAATGACAGTCTGACAATTAATCCATTTGTGTGATATATGTGAATACACTGCAATTGCAAAACACCAGGTGCAGTCGGCATGTCCAAAAGATCAAAGGACGCTTTAATCCCAACTGAGAGTGACTAAAGAATGCGCCGTTTTACCCCAGTTTTCTTCCTTTTTCATGTTTTTTGTTCAACATTGTTTTCGGTTTGTTAGTCCCATAGTTGATCAATTTATTCCCAAACCGAGTAGGTCCTGATGAGATGTCACATTCAACGGCATCTGATCTGGGTCTTATTGTTTGCTAAAATGAGCCACGGTGCCGCAAGGGTCGCCGTAACACGCAAGTATAATTCAAGGTAGATTTCACAGTAAAAATAAGTAATGCACCACTTGCGCTAGACAAAGATTGGTCAGTGCTTAAAGTTTAAGCAGTCTGGTCAGATCTTGAAACATCGAAAATTACAAAACTGCCTGAGATGTAGGCCTTTTTTATTAGACTTGATTAACTCCATAAAAGTCGTTTTGTTCTGTCTCCTGTTTCGGCCGTCTTCGCGCTTAGACACAAGACGGGAACTAGTTATCTAGGAAAGCCCTGTGGTCAACTGCATATATAATAAAAAAACAAGATTTTTTATTATTAAAGTTTTTATTTGTGTAAAAAAAATGTCAAAAAAGTGATTTTAAATTGTGTTGAACTTCGTACATGCTTTCTTTATATGGAATAAATTTTGTGTGTACAACTGTGCAATGTATCCATTCTCTACCCTTTGGTGGATACGTACACTAAACAGTCATCTTGAAGTCATGTGGGTAAGTCATTCTGTCTATTCCGGCCACCTGTCTAATCCAGCCATTTTTCTCAGTCAGAGAGCTGGCCGGAATAGACAGGTTGGAGTGTATTTATCTTTGAAAACACATTTTCAGGAAAAAAAAAAGCATGACCTCATTTATCTGAATACCATTCTGTAACTTGTTAATTGGCATCAAGATGTCTGTATTCAGTGCAAATTTTGCAACAACATATCTGATGAGGTAGAAACACAAAATTTTCCCACATCTTGATTTCCTTTTTTAAGAGGCTGTTACGTTAGAATGGAATCATACATCTGCCTTAACTATTCTTTCTTTCCACAAATAGCATCTAAATGTTATATTTCATACATGATAAATAAAATGTACCAAGTGATATTTTTCTTTTGCAGTAAAAGGTCACCAGAGGTCACTATAGAAAAATTATACCCTTAGATTTTGTTTCACTTTTCATGTAATTTATTTACAGAATTTCAAATGAGTCAAGTGAAAAGGTGTCTTTCAACATATGTTTGCCTGTTTGCTGTCTGTTTACATAATCAATTGGTACCATAAAAGGTATCAAAGAACAGGATGGTCTAAATTTACACATTGTGCATATGCTCTGAGACCCAATCTTGCTTGATATGGTACAAATAATTCTGGATTCCTGTGCAACTGTCCCAGGGCAAAAACAAAAGCAAAGTTAGTCTGTCATTTGTATGGACCATATCTTCTACACTGGCAAAAAACATAAAAAACTAGAGGCCCAAGTAGGCCAGAAATCGCTCACCTGGATTAGGCTGTTTGTGCCATTCTGGCTATTAGATCTGATTGCCTTTAGCAATCCAGAATCTGATGTTGTTTGAAGAGTTTCAAGATTGCCACCATGGCCACCATCTTGGATATTGGAACTGAATGATTTAGCAATTCCAAATCTCTATGTCACCCTGGTGCCTCCCATCAAGTTTTGACTCAATCTGACATTGTTTGGGAGAAGATGTGGTTTGAAGAATTTCAAGATGGCCCCCATGGCGGCCATCCTGGATATTGGAACAGAATGATTTTAGCGATTCTGAATTTCCATAGCACCCCAATGCCTCCCATCAAGTTTAGGCTCAATCAGACTAACCATTCGGGAGCAGATGTGATTTGAAGATTTTCAAGATGGCCAAGATGGCTGCCCTGAGGGTATCTTGGATATCAGAACAGAACCATTTAAGCAATTCTAAATTTCCATGCTGCCACGATGCCTTCCACCATGTTTCTGCTCCATCTGACTTACGGTTCAGGAGCAGATAACAACTGAAGACTTTCAAGATGGTCGCCATGCATGCCATCATGGATACCGTTCTGATGGAGATGTTGAAAATGTGAAAAGTTACTGATGGACATACGGATGAGGGACAGAGCATGGTCATCAGACCACAGCATAAGCTGACCTGGAGCAAAGCTCCAGGTGAGCTAACAATTGAAGATCTTCAAGATGGCTGCTGTGGCGGCCATTGAGGATATCATAACAAACTGGTTTCAGCAATTGTGAATCTCCATGTCGCCCCAATGCCTCCCAAAAAGTTTTGGCTTAATCTGATTTACCATTCGGGAGCAGATGAGGTTTGAAGATTTTCAAGATGACCACCCTGGAGCCATCTTACGAGGGATGTTCGAAATGAATTGCTTATTTCTATCTGGAGACTTCAAATTTCAAGTTAGCCCAAAAGTACTCATTTCATGCCCTTGAAGTACTCCCCGTGGCTAGAAATGCAAAGTTTCAGCCGATGAATCCACTTCTTGAAGGTGTCACGGTACGCTGATTTGGGCACAGTAATAAGGTACTGATGAATGGCAGATCCAAGAGCCTGTCGGGACTGGTATTTCCGCCCAGCAAGGAATGCTTTCAATTTCGGAAACAAAAAGAAATCACATGGGGCAAGGTCTGGGGAATACGGGGGGGTGAGGCAAAACAGTTACTTTTTTTTTCTTCAAAAACGCCGTAACTATTGCGGAGGTATGAGCTGGGGTATTGTCATGTAGAAGATGATCATGTTTAAAACCAGTGGCAGGGCGTCGTTTCTGATAATACTTTTTCAGTTTCTTCAGTACTACATCTTTGTAGTACTTTCCGGTGATGCTTTTGCCCTTTTTCACTGGCACTTTTATTGCGACTCCTTCACCAGAGAAGAAAATTGCATACAAAACCTTCTTTGTACTCAAAGAACGTTTGGCAATTATTGGGCGTTTGCTGTGTTTAGTGGCCCAGATCTTATTGCTAACCTTTCTGACGGGCTCAAAAAATGGACCCAGGTTTCATCACCTGTGACGACTTTGGCAAGCTGCTTTTTGTCATATTTTGGAAACATTTGAAGCAGCTTTTTGGCCACTTTAACCCGTTGCCTCTTTTGCTCGTCAGTCAACAGATGTGGCACCCATCTAGCAGAAATCTTTCTGATGCTTCTTCAAAATAAGGTGAACCGTTGATAGTGATATGCCTTCCTTTCATGCAATATCACGAACTGTAAATCTGGCATCTCCTTCAATGATTTCCTTTATTTTGGAAACGATTTCTTTACGAGATGCAGATTTTGGCCAACCTGATTTCGGTGCATTTTTGATGGACTCTACACCAGACTCAAATTTCTTTTTCCACCGCCGAACTTTGTCATAAGACACACAAGAAGGTCCAAAAGCAGTAAAAATTTCAGTCATCAGCGTCTTCAAAGAACAACCAAGTTTTGAGCGAGCTTTGATGTAAGCCCGTTATTTCATCTTTTTTTTCGACGCTTCTACCAACCATTTTTACTGCAGTGGTCAATGACTGCGTGTATTCAAATGGCAAATTTTATGACTTACACTTAGTCTAACATGTACATTTATACACCATTGTGTAGATATTGAATAGCCCTATACAGGTATGTATTGGTTTTTATCGTGCCCCACGTGGATATCGAGCTAGAGGACAATAAGCAATTCATTTCGAACATCCCTCGTATATCAGAACAGAATGGTTTTAGCAATTCTGAATCCCCATGCCTTCCATCAAGTTTGGGCTCGATCCGCATTATGGCTTGGGAGGAGATGCCGTTTGAAAAATTACAGCCATCTTGAAAGTCGGAATCAAACAAATTTAGCAGTTCTGAATCTCAATGTCTCCCCAATGCCTCCCACCAAGTTTCAGCTTAATCCGACTTATCCTTCAGGAACAGATGTCATTTCAAGATTTTCAAGCTGGCCACCATGGCGTCCATCTTAGATATTGGAAAGAAACGAATTTAGAAATTCTAAATCTCCATGTCACCCCAATGCCTCCCACCATGTTTGGGCTCAATCCGACTTACCATTCAGGAGCAGACATGGTTTAAAGGTTTTCAAGGTTTTAAAGGTTTGGATATCGGAACTGAACGTTTTTAGCAATTCTGGATCTCTATGTTGCTTCGATGCCTCCCATCAAGTTTCAGCTCAGTCTGACTTACGATTTGGGAGGACATATCGTTTGGAGAGTTTCAAGATGGCCAATATGGCAGCCATCTTGGACATTGGAGCAGAATGACTTTAGCAATTCTAACTCTCCATGTGGTTCCAATGCCTCCCACCATGTTTGGACTCAATCTGACTTAGGGTTCAGAAGCAGATGTGGTTTCAAGATTTTTAAGATGGCCACCCAGGCGGCCATCTTGGATAGCCAAATGGGAATGATTTTAGAAATTCTGAATCTCTGTATCACTCCGATGCTTCCCATCAAGTTTCGGCTCAATCCGACTTACAGTTTGGGAGAAGATGTTGTTTGAAGAATTTCAAGATGGCCGCCATGGCAGCCATCTTGGATACCAGAACTGAATGATTTCAAATGTAGCAATTCTGAATCTCTATGTTGTTCGGATCCTCACATCAAGTTTTGGCTCAATCCGACTTAAAGTTTCGGAGGATATGCCGTTTGAAGAATTCCAAGATGGCCGCCATGGCGGCAACCTTGGATATCGGAACAGAAAGATTTTAGCAATTCTGAATCTCTATGTCGCACCGATGCCTCCCATCAGGTTTTGGCTCAATCTGACTTATGGTTTTGGAGGAGATGTCGTTTAAAGAATTTCAAGATGGCCACCATGGCGGCCATCTTGAATATTGGAACAGAACAATTTTAGCAATTCTGAATCTCTATGTCACTGTGATGCCTCCCATCATGTTTTGGCTCAAGGTTTGGGAGATGTCATTTGACGAATGTCAAGATGGCCTCCATGACGGCCATCTTGGATATCAGAAGGGAACGATTTTAGCAATTCTGAATCTCCATGTTGCCACAATGCCTCCCACTAAGTTTCAGCTCAATCCAACTTATGGTTCTGGAGGAGATGTCGAAAATGTGAAAAGCTAACGGTGGACGAATGACGGACAACATGCCATGCATCTGCTGACCTGGAGCAAAGCCCCACGTGAACTAATAAATGAAAATAAAGACATAAAACACTTTGAGTAATGATTATTAATATTTTGAACTCCATAAACATACTTTGTATTTATTTTATTGGTTGGGTTGGAGTTTAAGGCCCAGTCAACACTTTTAAGGTCATGTCAAGTCTGTCAGTTTACCTAATCATATTTCTTCCTGAGCAGGCTTAGTCCTCTGTGGCTACCCAGTACTTGTGCTTATTCTTTTGTCAGAAACTGACAACTGTCCTTCTTGAATCAGCGGAAGGGAGAGAATGATCATAGAAAATATTTTGTGATTAATCTCCACAAAAGAATGTTGCTGGACCTGACCGGGATTGAACCCATGACCTCCTGAGCACCAGTCGGACACACATCCGACTGAGCCACTGAGGCCGGCATTTCTTTTTAATAAAGGATAGACAAACATACTCTTTATTTCTTTGATTAAAGTAAACTATCACAGAAGTTCAGCTTAAAATCCATAAAAGATATGAAACAATGCCACAAATGGGAGAAATCAAAATAACACCCTCCAAACATGATGCATAATATTACCAGTTTGACCAGTTTTCATGCTTTTGGAGCAGTTTCTACTTGTTCAACAGAACTCTATAGAAGTGGAATTTTAGCAGAAAATTGCAAACATTACAGGTCAACATTAGCAAAGAGTGAAAGCCAAGATCAGGTTGTGCATACATGCAGTCTATTAAGGGGAATAGATATGTTTTCAGTTGAACTCTGTCAAACTTGTTTTTGCCTCCCTTCTGAAAAGAGGTTTACTCTAACAGGAAAGAATTTTCTCCCAAGGGAAGCAAATTCTTTCCTCTTTTGGGAAGGAGATTGGTATGCAGGAATGCATACAAGAAATCGCAATGGTTGTCTCACTTGTAAAAAGGGGCAGAAAATCTACCAATTGTATCTAGAGCCCTTAAGAGACTTCACCATCCAGGCTTCCTCCAGGCAAACAGATTGACTGGAGTACCAGGGTCATGCAAAAAGTTCTGTCACTAATAGGCTTACTTAGTTTTATCCCAGGTATATTTTAAAATGCTTCACTGCACTTGAATGGTGTGTTGAATAGCTAATGATACCCGTTTATTTCGTGCAAATTGCTTTCAACTAGCCGAGTTATTTCAAACTGAAATAGATGCAGTCATATACACAGACCAATTTACTTGTTACATTGGAACATGGACCAGAAGACTGAAATTCCTAGCTATATTAAATGACACATTAGGCTTAATATAGATTCAAAGCAGATATTTAATGAATTGTATGGTATATATGGACCTCAGATCATTTCAATGCGCACAGTTTTTAGGTTGGCTAAAGCTTTTAAAGCTGGGAAATTTTCTGTTGAAGATGATACCCGTCCTGGAAGGCCTAAAACCTCTGTTACCAAGGCTAACATCGCTGCTGTAAAGATTGTGGTCGAACAGGATGCACGATTGTCTGTCAAAGATATAGCTAGTTGTACTGGCATATCAGAAGGCAGTGTACAAACAATTCTGAAAAAGCGTTTGGACCTGAGAAAGGTTTGCACTAGGTGGGTACCTCATTTGCTCACTGAGGAGCAAAAGACACAACCCCTTAAATGTGCCCGAGAACTTTTGAAAACATGCAAAGGCTGTAATAGTCGGGTTATTTCTAACTTGCTTACAGGTGATGAAACCTGGGTGCACATGTTTGAGCCACAAAGAAGGGCTGATAATAAGCAATGGAAGCGTAAAGATCAAAAACGCCCATGTATTGCCAAGAGAACCATAAGTTCGAAAAAAATGTTGTACGCAATTTTCTTAATTCAAATGGGCCAGTCGTTCAAGTGCCTTGTCCATCTGGTCATACAGTCACTGGCTGATTCTACAAGAATTCTGTACTGAAGAAAGTGAAAGAGTTTTACAATAAGAAACGACCAAGCAAAGGATGGTCAGGAGTCCACCTTTTACATGACAACGCCTTCTCTCATAAGTGTGAGGTTGTTAAGTCTTTTTTGGCTTCTGAAAAGGTGAAAGTTTTAAACCATCCACCTTATTCACCTGACCTGAGTCCCTGTGACTTCTTTTTATTTCCAAGGCTTAAGAAAATGCTTTCTGGAAATAAGTATACGTCTAAAAGTTCTCTTGGCAGCACTATTTATCAGTGTCTCCAACAGATACCAAAAGAAGACTATTTATCTGCTTTTCGCGACTGGGTAAAAAGGTTACAAAAATGTGTTTCAGTAAAGGGGGAATACTTTGAAGGTTTGTAATAAAAATATGTTTAATAAAACGTAGCACTGAAGTAATCTGAACCCAGTGACAAAACTTTTTGCAGGACCCTCGTACAAACTGATCTGTGCCTTTGCTGTTCCAAACAACATCGTATCTACCCTAAGTATGCAGGCACCGTAACTCATTGTATTTGTCCTAAAGTTTAAACAAGTCTATTTTACGGTTGTTTTGTCTGAAATTTGCTAGATAAGTGGCAAACGGTGTAAATCCTGATCAGAGGCTGCCTCTGATCTGGGTCTACATTGTTTGCCCAAGACTGTCTGTCCAAATACTAAGGGTACATATGGTAGTAAGGAAACTTTTAGCATAACGGAGTTTGTATTCAAGAGTATATCATACCTGATGTTTAGCCAAAATATGGACAGCAAAATGTTTGGACTTTAGCAACATATCATGCATCCGACTGAAAGAAAAAAAAAACAAATTAAGAAAATAATCTTTAAACTACAAATATATGGGGCAGGGCCATGCTAAAAAGTGTCTTCAGGCATATGTGGACAGTGAAGGCCCAGATCAGACTGCGCATCTGCGCAGTCTGATCAGGGCCTTCACTGTCCACAGACAGAGTCATTGGATACTATAGACTGTTTCAACAGAGAGCCAATGCCCAGATGAGACTTTGCACATGTGCAGGATGATGTGAATCCACACATCTTGTGCATGCTCGAAGGCAAATTTTCACTTGACGCATATCCAATAGACATGGATGCAAAAAAATAATCAAAACTCTCTACAACAGCCATGTTTGGACAAACACAAAAACTGGCTTTTGTGGAAAGGTGGTTGTTGAAGAGATGATGATGATTTGGTGCTTTAAATCTCAACAATATTTACATCATATTGAGATGATAAATGGGATAATAATGAAATGGCATACAGTCATGAGTTGAAGGCAGGAGCAGGATTTAAACTCAGGACCTCATGATCCAGTCAGAAGCACTAATTGCTCAGGCCACCCGGACACTACTTGTTGAAAAGAGGTTCAATATATAGTAAAACAGAACTCTGGGAAACTGGAAAAATGGCTGCCACAGAGGTGAGTATTATTGAGAGGTGATTGTTAGTGGAGGTTGCATTGTATATTAAAATATGTAAGCATGAACAACACTGTACATACAGAAAATTTAAAAGATCATTATCAAAGAATTTGTCTTGACCTCTGGACTTGGTGTTTTCCTGCAGTATAATGTCTTAATATTATAAATATATTGCTAAGTTGTTTTGGAATCCATCTGCAAACAAATAAATTAAATAGATATAGAGTTGATATGAACTAGAAACACTGTGCCCCCAACTATATGCTTGTCCATACTAAATGCCAAAGATGGAAAGAGGCATAACTTTGAAATAAATTAATCTGATTTTTTTCATAAGTTAATCAGGTGATCTCCTCCTCAGCTTCAATAAGCTTACCAAGTTTCAAGGCCCTGTCAAGATATCTTGCTCACAAGAAAAGTGTAATGAAAGGGCGGAATGATGACTGACACAAAAGCAATATACCCTTCCAATTTCTAATTTGGAGGCATTGATCTATAGAAGAAGATTTTTAAGTGTTTTTTAAGTGGTTTTTGAACATGGTAGCCATCTTGTTCAATGGTGGGTAACCATTTGAACAAATTGTCAATACCCCTTCAACAAAAGGCCCCAAGTGAAATTTGTTAAGAAATGGTCAAGTGGTTTCAGAGAAGATGTTTTATGATTACACAATTTTATACATGTTTATAGCCCAGGGGCAAGAGCACATAATCCACGGGGGACATAATTTTGATTTTTCAACATTTTCCGTACACATATATGGGGATGCAAATTTGACCTTCCCATGAAAAGGTCAAAGGTCAACCTACGATCATCATTTGAACAAATTTGGTAGACCTTTAGCCCGTAATGCTATAAAGTAAAATTCAGCCTTAAAGCTTTTTTGGTTTTAGAGATGAAGATTTTTAAATGTTTTTACTATATATGGGTATGGCAGCCATCTTAGTTAATGAACTGTGACCATTTGTAAAAATTTTCACCCCCACCCACCCCTACCCCAACCCTTTCCCCCCACCCTTTAACAGAAAGCTTCACACAAAATTTGACGAAAACTGGCCCAGGGGATTCAGAGAAGAAGTCCTTCAAAAGTGCTGACGGATAGACTGACATCTGTTTTTTACAATCAGACAAAAGAATGACAGGCAAAAGATGCCAAGTGGTCACAATAGCTCATCCTGAGCCTTTAAAATAAATAAAATGGTGTCTGCTGCAAGTGCAATTACTACTATAAAGGTTAAAGACATTTTGAATGGTGTTCACTGCATATAATTACAAACCTTGGATTCTGTACACAAATGGAGATGACAGGAGGACAGAAAGACACACTGGTAAATGAGGTACATGTCATTCCACGCTTGTTCCAACCACTGCGTGTATATATACCCGTTGTCACAACTACCACTGAAAAAGACACATCATACTTACCCTAAATGTTCTAACAATTTGGACAGTAAAGCACAGTCAACTAAAAGTAAACATATTGGGTAGAGCATAGCTCCAGATAGGAGTGTGACCCATTAACACACCTTTTGCGCTCCACAAGAGTGATATGTGCTTGAAAGCCATGTTACTATCACATATGCAAAATGAACATATTTTCTAGTAAATGTATGATAAAGTGCCTTATCAAGAGCTATAATAGAGAATTCTTTGAGATAAGTAACTAATTTTGCTGAGGGAGGTAATTAAATATACAGGTGTATACATCCATTGTTTCAAATACCACTCATCATATTTACCCTAAAATACCTGGACAGATATGCCTGAACAAACAGCTGAGACCCAAGGTTTCACTCTTTACACTGCTGACACATCATCTGGGCCCGGTTGTTCAAAGCATCGTTAGCTTAACAACCTCGTTAAGGGTCATTTTGTTAACTGTTTTAGCGGATTCAATACACAATATTCTGATGTCGTTAGCTTTGAACAACTGGGCCCAGGCTGTCAAACAGACTTGTTCAAGGCTTAGGATGAATACACAGTTTTCTGTGAAGGCAAATCTCATAACAATTTGAACAGTAAAACTTAGACAAGAGGTCCATGATGGACCAAAATCGCCCACCTGAGTTATGCTGTAATAACATGGGAGATCATCAATTTGATGATCGTTCAGTGCAAGACTATGACAACTGCCTTCTATTGTTATAACTGGAAGAGTTTTGCTCTTTCCGCTCTATTATTAAGGGGGAAGTACCTGACTAAATGCGATAGTAAAATCAAAGCACTGGCAGCACTAGTGGGTTGATTGTCTCCGAGTGTAGGCAGGAAAAATGGTCGTGAACAGGGTCTGTTTTGTTTAATCCTTAAAGGGGAATGCAACCTTAAAAGGTATTGTGCTTTAAAGTAAAGAACTTTACAAACTTTTGAGACAAATTTGATCAAAATCGGTGGAAAATTAAGTAAGTTATAGACAACTGAATATTTTATAATTGGTGGAATGGGCGCCGCCATTTTGAATATTTAATGAGGTTTCATAAAATTAAAATTCATTTCATAAAGGTAGTTATTCTCATAAAGTTCATTTATTTTTGGGGAAATGACTGCTTGTCACTAGAATTAAAAGATTATAAAAAAAATCTGTACCAAAATTATTCTTTAAAACCTTTATAATTTGTTTTGCATCTTTAATTTGGGCTGTGTGATGTCATAAAGCCTACAATATGGCGGCATCCATGACAGCAATTTTAAATATATTCAAACCAGCATAACTTCCTTATTTCTAGGCCAATTTTGAAAACTCTTGCGCCAAGTTAAGCACTTTACTCCAAGAAATACTTACAACTTATATTGCGTTCTCCTTTAAATTCCTGAACCACTTTAGTGATTTTGATACAGGCCTTAACAGAATTATTTGCGTGAAATTATTTTGAAACTGGCTGGGTGATTTAGGAGGAGATGTCATTTTAAGAGACTGCTGATGACAGAAAACAACATTTCTATTTTTAGCTCCAGTGGCCATTTTGTTCAGAGGAGCCCAACCAGTTCAGCAATTTTTGTTGAGAGTTATGAAAGAAATACATGTATTTCTGTGAAATTATTTTGAAATGAAGCCATTGGCTTGAGGGGATATGTCGTTTGAAGAGATATTCTAGTTTTAGCTCTGGTGGCCATTTTGTTCAATGGAGTGGAACCTTTTTAGCAATTTTGGTACAGGGCCATGGGAGGAACATTTTTGTAAAATTATTTTGAAATTGAGCCATCAGCAAGAGAGGAGATGTCATTTGAATTTTTTTTTCTATTTTTAGCTCTGGGAACCATCTTGTTCAGTGAGTGGAACCATTTTAGCAATTTTGATAAAGGGCCATGAGAGGATCATTTCTGTGAAATTATTTTGAAATCGAGCCATCAGCATTAGAGATGTCATTTGAAGACTTTATTCTATTTTTAGTTCTGGTGGCCAGCTTGTTCAGTGGAGTGAAATTGTTTTTGCAATTTTGAACAGGGCCACGGGACGAACCTTTCTGTGAAATTATTTTGAAATTGAGCCATTGACTTGAGAGGAGATAATGTTTAAATTTTTTTTCTATTTTTAGCTCTGGTAGCCATCTTTTAACTAGGGGTGGAACCACTTCAGCAATTTTGGTAAAGGGCAATAGCAGAAACGTTTGTGTGATATTATTTTAAAATTGGCTTAGTGACCTAGGAGATGTCGTTTGAAGAAACTTTTTTATGACGGATGACACACTTGATCACAATAGCTCACCTTTAGCACCTTAGCTAGAGATTTTCTTGATATGAAGTTACCATGTTGCACTGATGTACATAAATATTATCTGTGCCTTTGTTCTTGCCCTTATCAAACAAGTCAAAGTACAACAGTTGAAGAAGAGCAAAAAATTGCTCGGCAGTGGGTGGTTTGAAGAATGAACCTTAACCTGCAGAACTTGGATATGCCTTGCCTTTGCAAACTGTGTACATGTAGTTCCAGATCAGTTGGCTTCTTCAGAGGCTAAATGATCTGGATCTGCACTGTATATTGTTAAGTATGTGAATTTGTATAAACTTGGATCAAGTAATCTGATTGGCTAACATTAGAAGTGGGTGAGGCATCTTATTCAGCATGGCAAGGGTTAAGCATACTGAGCTGAAATATTATCACACATACGAAATACAAATATTTGTATTTCGGGTAACATGTTAGAAAACAAGAGGGCCATGATGGCCCTATACAGTGTATCGCTCGCACTCAAGGAGAATATGACTTAATCAGAGGAACATTTCTGCGAAACTATTTTGAAATCAGGCCATAGACCTAGGAGGAGATGTTGTTTAAGGGTTTTTTGTTTTTAGCTCTGGTGGCCATTTTTGATTTTTAGCTCTGGTGGCCATTTTGTTAAGCTAAAGGGAACCATTTTAGCAACTTTGGTCAAGGGACATAAGAAGAACATTTCTGTAAAATTATTTTGAAATTAATTATTAATTTATATACAGAATCAATTTAAATAAATCAATGCAGTAAACATTTCCAAATTTTTGTCACAAATAAGCAGACATAAATTTTGTTCACATAGCCTGCCATCTTGGTTGTGCCAAAAGACAGTTTGAGAATAGTTTGGGGATGTTTGCTATCCTCCGCCGAAATCTGTAACAACTCAACGGAAAGTTTGCTTTTGTTTGCGAGTGACCGTGAACATTTCGGTAACAACGCAGTCTGGGTTTTACTGTTGCAGTTTTGCTGTGGAATATTCAACTGTAAAAGACAACTTCTGGTATAAATGTTTTGACATGTGAGTGCATTTTGACACAATAACCAACAGTCTTTTCATGACAATTTGGAGTGATTTTTAAAACTTAGTAATTATGCTATCTGATTCAATTTTTGTCCCTAAAATATTTCCCCTTACTGCCAAAAAAGTCTCTTCCTGTCAGGCAAGCAGTTCGAATTTTTCACTTGCCCTTAAACAACATTTACTTGTAAATACAAGTGAAGAAGAGCTAATTTCCAGCCCTGCCATTGGGACAACCACATGACCCCTTCCATCCACTAGAGCTAACAGTGTATTAACCCTTGTCCTGCTGAACCCGGATATACCTTGCCTTTGCAAACATTGTAGATCCACATCAGTTGGCTTCTGAAGAAGCCAACTGATCTGGATCTGCACTGTTTGCCATTAAGTATGTAAATTTATAGCAACAATCCAGATCAAGTAATCTACTTGGCTGAAAATTAGAAGTGGGTGTGGCATCTTAATTTATTCAGCAGGACAAGGGTTTAGCACTTCTAAAGAGTACCTACAACATTTGTTCTTGTGGAAAATTAAGAAAAATATCAGTGCTTTTTTGCATTAAAAAATGCAAATTATTAACCCTTGCCCTGCTGAACCTGGATATGTCCTGCCTTTGCAAACAGTGTAGATCCAGATCAGGGGACCTCTGAAGAAGCCAACTGATAAGGATCTACACTGTTTGTCATTAAATGTATATGTGAATTTGTATCAACAACCTGTATCAAGTAACCTAATTGGCTGATAGTTAGAAGTGGGCTTGACATCTGAATTAATTCAGCATGACAAGGGTTGAGCAATAGTTGTTCAAGCATTTAGGTCAGTTGTGGTAGTTACATGTAGTTTCCCAGTGTACCTCACTTACATTACCTGGCTGTGGTACTTTTCGCATGACTGTTTTGTAGGTTTTCTCTATCTCTGTATGGTGGTCTGCATGATTCAATCTATCAGTTCTTTGCAAAACTTCTTTAACTAAAAAGAAAGAAAAAACAATTATTATTCTGACAAATTATTCAAGATAACATACCATAAGTAGGAGGAGAACAGTTACTAAAGATAAGACCAATACATCTAATTTGGAATTTGTATCGATTTTTGGCACCTGTCCCTACACCCAAAGTCCCATTTTGCCATAATTAACAGCATTATACATGTAATTGGTAGAGTACAAAAATGGACCAAATTATCAATTTACTGAGAAACCATGGCTATAATCATTTATCCTTAGTATTAATTACATCTGACCAGTGACACATCATCTCTATACTTCTTAACCCATAGTATGAATCAAATCTGATCAATGTTTATAGAGATATGGCTCCTGGTGGACAGACAGACAGATGGATGGAAAGAATAATTCCTAAGGCAATATATCTATTCTCATAAAATTATCAGGATATTGAGAGAACAAAACCATACTCGTATGAGAGAACATAACCATACTCATATTTCTCATAAAATTAACAGGATATTGAGAGAACAAAACCATACTCGTATCTAAATATGAATAAAATTTCATTCAAGAATTGAAATTCAGATTTTGAGCTTACACTGGATGATAAAAAACATTAGGCTTTTTAACCCTTGCCCTGCTGAACCCGGATATACCCTGCCTTTGCAAACAGTGTAGATCCAGATCAGTTGGCTTCTGAAGAAGCCAACTGATCTGGATCTGCACTGTTTGCCATAAAGAATGTGAACTTATAGCAACAATTGAGATCAAGCAATCTGATTGGCTGAAAATAAGAAGTAGGCGTGGCATCTTAATTTATTCAGCATGACAAGGCTTAATGTCTGTGAAGCCAGAAGGACTTCTCGGAGACATTAAAAATGCCTAATGTTTTTCATCATCCAGTGCAAGCTCAAAATCTGAATTTCAATTCTTCTATTTATATTTTATATTATCAATTCATTATCAACTCTTACCTTACATTTATATTCGCTTGGTTTCCTAGTATTTGGAATTAAATTTCACTTAACAGAGGTCTTGGATTTGCCCCATGTAACCTCAAGGAGATACGTAATGGATGTCACGCAAATGTGACGGGCGTTACACAAACATACGTAAACAAAGAACATTACAGGCAGACACTCACGTAGCCCCGCTCTAATGAGCTGCCTATATCATGTGATAGCTCAATGTTTTGCATCGAAAATGAACTGCAACAAGAATGGCTGCTTCATCTCAGACAATTACATTTAAAATGTAAATATTTATGGTTATAGATAAGGCTCAAGACAGATAAAAATTGTTTATTTTGTCTGTGTCAAGGGCAATAACTCTGGAGCAATGTCAATGTTGGAGAAAGTATCAGGATACAGAAATTTTATGGCTAATATCATTTACCAAATTATGAATCAAATCCTATTAATGGTTACAGAGTAACAGCACTGACTGGACAAAAATTCTTATTTTAACTATTTCAAGAAGGGCAATAACTTCTGCGGCAATAGGTTGATTCTGCCCAAATTATTAGGGTATGGAGAAACCATAACTAGAGTCATTTATCCTAAGTATGAATTCTATATGACAAATGGTTGCAAAGATATGGCTGCGGACAGACAAAAAAAAAAAACAAACAAAAAAAAAAAATGCTATGCACTGTTATTTCCTATTAACAATTTGCATGCTAGGTAAAAATGTAAAAATTTCAGCAGACATTTTGAAAAATTTGTCTTATTTTTCCTAGAAAACAGAATTTGACACTTTGACACTTCATGAAAATTGTCTCTTTTGGAGACAATTTGCATGAAGTGTCAGACCCTGTTTTCTAGGAAAAATGGAAAAATATTATCAATTTGCCATCTGCTGAGTCTGCCCATAGTATGGTGTAATGACAATACTTAAAACAACAAGTCAAGGGTAATAGCTACTAAATTAAATAGACATATTCTGATGAAACTGTTAGGATGCTAATGTATCATCACCATAGTCCTCTATCCTTAGTATGAATAAAATCTGATGACCACTGACTACAGAGATATGGCACCAGAGTGACCAGACAGACTTAAAGCTGAAAATCACATTCTAAATGCCTATTTCAACTAAGTCAAGGGCAATAACTTCTAAGTTAGTAGGTCTATACTATTGAAATTGTCATCACATTGAATGATCATGGCTTCAATCATTTATCTAAGTGTATATAAAATCTGATTAGTGGTTACAGAGATATGACTGGATGTACCTACAATAGGTGCATTGTAGACTAAATAGATCCTCCCACACTATATATTGGAAGAGTCCAATTTCAATTTTAGGTACATCCGGCTATGAGATTTAGATATTCCTAGAGGAAAATGGCTAAACTTTTTGCAAACAGTGGAGACCATGATCAGACAATGCATTCTGCATTTTGCACTCAATAATGGTGTGAGCATAATATGTGACATTGTAGGATGCAGCCCAAAAATATTGCTGGAATTGTCCATTTGTCCAAGTCTAACATTACCCATATAGTAACAATTTAGATAGGTAGAAATAAGCCTAATGAGGTGCCTTTGGGACAGGAATGAAGCCAATATTTTAAAATATTTGTCCAAGCCTGCAAGTCTGAGTGGGGTGCACCCCATAATATGTTCAGTCAGACCTCGGATACAGGGCAAACTGTATCTTATTGAGGGGTGCACCCTTAAAAACCCGAAAATTGTCCATTTCTGCCTACTTGCAGTTCTTTAAAAGCGTTCATTCTGGGGTGCAACCCACTGTACCGAATCATTCCACAATGCATTTTATTTCATACGACAACCCCATATGTCACTTTGGTAAGAGTGGATAGATGGACTGACAGACACACAAACATGGCACATTTGGTGGGAGAAGAAATCCTGTTGAGTACCCTACCAGGGCTTCTACTCAGAACACTTCAAAATTTTAGATTATGTCTTGTTAACATGAGCAAAGATGCTTTGCCACATAACAATATGACATTCATAGCTCCAGATCAGAGGGGTATTAGGAAAATGTGTTTCTTATTTCTCCATCAAAACATATGTTGTAGCTTTGTGGGTACTCATTAGCAGTGCACTGGTGAGGTGCTTCTAATGAGTACCCACAACATGTTTTAAGGAGAAATATGTAACATATTAACACTTGTCCTGCTGAACCCGGATATACCCTGCCTTTGCAAACAGTGTAGATCCAGATCAATTGGCTTCTTCAGTTGGCTGTTTGTTAAGTATGTGAATTTGTTGCATTAATCTGGATCAAGTAATCTGATTGGCTGAAAATTAGAAATGGGTGCTGCATCTTAATTTATTCAGCAGGACAAGATTTAACTTTTTGCTTGAAGAAAGCAATGTATCTGGAGTTCAAGTGCCAATGAAACTGTAATAAATTCTTTGCATTCACATGTTGTCTAATCTTAACCCTAGCCATATTGAATAAATCAAGATGCCACACCCAATTCTAATTTTCAGCCAATGAGATTTCTTGGTCCAGGTTATTGTTACAAATTTACATACTTAATGACAAACAGTGTACATCCAGATCAGTTGGCTTCTTCAGAAGCCAATAGATCTGGATCTACACAGTTTGCAAAGACAGAGCATATTTTCTACAACAAGTATTAAGTTCTTTGATACAAAGTCTAAGACAATAACAGTTTGTTTTTACACTAGCGTTTTTCTTGACTCAATAAACTTTACCACATCAATATCACAAATAAAATGTGACATATTAATTTTCGTTTAAGTGGGCATAATTATTTTCTCCAACTCTATTTTTGCTATATATGTATATATCTGTGTCTCTGTGTGTGTATGTGTGTGTACTCAATGAAAATACCTCATGGAGCCTCAGGAAGCAACATATCAGTTATCACTTTAACCCTTGTCATGCTGAATATATTAAGATGCCATGCCCACTTTTAACTGTCAGCCAATCAGATTGCTTGATGATTATAAAAATACATCTTTCAAATGCTACAATCAAAATTCATTCAAAGGAAATTAAAAGAAAATGGCTGTGCCCTGTAACTAGCCATTCAGGTACAAGATTATATTCAGACTTTCAAGTGCACATCTACGAAAATGTAGGGCAAATATAGGGATACAATTTTTGAAAAAGTAGGGAAAAAACACAAGTGTCAACTAAGAAAGGTTTTTAGAAAAAAAAAAAAAAAAATGCCCCCCCCCCCCACCCCACCCAATCCCGCCATTTTTGTATGCAACACATCATCTCGTCCTGTTCTATGTAACATTTGTACCAAGCATCATCAAAATATTCCGTAGGGTATTCGTGTTACAGAGCAGAGACAAGAAATCAAATTCAAACACAAGAAGGGGAGATAACTCCAAAAGTAAAACAAGCCGAAGTTGTCATTCTTGTACGTGACATGTCGTCTGGTCCTGTTCTTCATTACTACCAAATATCATCAAAATATTCTAAAGAGTGTTCGACTTACATAGCGATCACTAAATCAATGCATAATCAGTGTCAAATATAACAAAGGGAGATAACAGCAAAAGTAAGGAAGGCAGTTGTCATTCTTGTAAGGAACACGTCCTCTTGTCCTATTCTACAGTTCTACAAGGTACCATCAAAATATTCTGAAGGGTATTCCAGTTCAAGAGCAGACAAGAAATCTATTTCAAACAAAACAAAGGGAGATAACTCCAAAAGTAAGAAAGCCAAAGTTGTCATTCTTGAATGTGACATGTCGCCTGGTCCTGTTCTACATTTCTACAAAGTGTCATAAAAATATTCCAAAGGATCTTTGACTTACAGAGCGGTCACGAAATCATTTGGATAATCACTGTCAGATATAACAAAGGGAGATAACACCAAAAGTAAGAAAGGCAGATTTGTCATTCTTGTACATCTGGTCCTGTTCCACATTTCTATCAAGTATCATAAAAATATTCCAAAAGGTCTTTGACTTACAGAGCGGACACGAAATCAATGGATTACCACTGTCAAATATAACAAAGGGAGATAATGTCAAAAGTAAGAAAGGCAGAGTTGTCATTCTTGTACATGATGTCGTCTGGTCCTGTTCTACATTTCTGCCAAGTACCATCAAAATATTCGGAAGGGAATTCGAGTTACAGAGCAGGCAAGAAATCTATTTCAAACAAAACAAGGGAGATAACTCCAAAAGTAAGAAAGCCAGAGTTGTCATTTTTTTACGCGACATGTCGTCTGGTCCTGTTCTACATTTCAAGGGTTCGCGTTACCGATCGCCATTGTCGCCATTTGCTCAGAAAAATAAAATTTGGCACAAAAAATCATAAATTGGCGAAAGCAAGTGGTGAAAAAAATATCGCCTGAATTACCCGCTACTGAGCCATACAATTGTCGCACGTGTCTATCGCACCTTCCTTGATTGTATAATTCGCCAATTAACAGCTCAATTATCGATCAGAAAACGGTAGCTGATCAAATTAACCTGAATTTGATGAAAGCGATATAAGGTCACGTGCCGTGATGCGCAGTTTGACAGAAGCATTGCCCACTTTCCACGCCTTTCGTCCTCAATATTCATGACGCTCTGCCGAAACTACCAATCAGGAATTAATGTCAGAGTCGCATCACCTACGTCATGGAAATATACCCAGAATGTAATCACGTGGAACCCTATGTCAAACACAAAGATGGAAAACAAATTGATTACACGAGAAATAATTATTGTCATTAATCGGTTCGGCTTATTCAAACGGTAAGTACATTTTGACAGTGCCGACTCTAATTAAGCATGTTTCGGTACCTTCTTATGAGCCTTAATTGTATTTGGCGATCAACGAACGTCGTCCCGAAAAAAAACACAAAAAAAAAAACAATAATGCTTTGGAGGCGGACACATTAGTCCCCAATGGTCCAGATCGCGCATTCGATCCCCACAGATTGTAGCGATTTATCATGAAACACATGTATTTGCTACGGTCATTCGCTCCTTCCACAGCTTCAAGACTGGCAGTTACAAGTTTCTTGCGGAACGGTGTCCAATGTACTGGTTAACCGCTTATTGTATAAGCATGCCCACTCTTTTTTATTGGTGCAATTCATAAAATAATGCTGTTCCCCATTCCATTTCGCATAGACCAGACTCGTAAAGCAATTGCAGTAAACTCCCTTTTGTCAGTTGCAGTTAGCTCCCTTAAAACAGTAAAACCTGCTGTGTTAGAAACTAACCCAGCATTTATAAGGGTACAAATGAATATTGTTACGTTATTCTCTTACAGTATAATACATTAATAACATTATATCTATTGGCTTATACAGCACTTTTCAGAACTTTCGTTTCCATGTAAAGTGTTCCATTTTTGTGTCTTCAACATTCGATATGCAAAACAAAGACTTATTATTAATTCATGACATTGTAATTAATTAATTACAGCAGAAGTTTTAAAAATCAGTGTGAGAATTAATTTCAAGTCCCCCACACATTTCACATTATACTGACTCTTGAATCTATTGCTGCAATTAAAGGAATCAGTAAATGAACACCTTTTTTCTGACAAGATAATTCTTTGGTGAAAAATGGCCAAAATTTGGCTCAAAATCTGGCTCAAAGTTAAAGAAAATGGCAAAAAAAAAATCAAACTGGCGAAAATGGTGGCAAAAAAAAAAAAAATCCTAGTGCGAACCCTGATTTCTATCAAGTATCATAAAAATATTCCAAAGGGTCTTTGACTTATAGAGCGGACACAATATCAATGGATAATCACTGTCAAATATAACAAAGGGAGATAACGCCAAAAGTAAGAAAGGCAGAGTTGTCATTCTTTGTATGTGACATGTCGTCTGGTCCTGTTCTACATTTCTACCAAGTATCATAAAAATATTCTAAAAGGTCTTTGACTTACAGAGCGGATACAAAATCAATGGATTATCACTGTCAAATGTAACAAAGAAAGATAACGCCACAAGAAAGGTAGAGTTGTCATTCTTGTATGTGACACGTCGTCTGGTCCTGTTCTACATTTCTGCCAAGTACATTTTTTGTACCATCGAAATATTCCAAAGGGAATTCGAGTTACTGAGCGGACACAAAATCTTCTTCAAATAAAACAAAGGGTGATAACTCCAAAAGTAAAAAAGCCAGAGTTGTCAATCTTGTATGTGACACGTCATCTCGTCCTGATCTACATTTCTACCAAGTATCATCAAAATATTCCAAAGGGTATTACAGGTTACAGAGCAGACAAGAAGTTTTACGCCGACGCCAACAGGATCTGTCCCAAAAACAATATGTCCCCCCTCCCCGCGCTCCCAACTTTGGTAGGGGGGACATAATATTCAATAAGCAGTGCTTATTAGATACCCCCTGCAAGGTAAAAAGCAGAAACCAAAAAACTAAAACATAACAGACGGAGAGACGTGAAAACAGTATAATCCTCACCCCGCCCCTAGGTTTTTACAGGTATTATTTTCCTTAAAATGTCACACAAAAGCAAAAGCTAATATCCTAAATATCTTGAAAATAATGAAATTGACAAAGGAATTTAGAAAATTTGTGTTTAAGTAGTTCGAATAAAAAGCTGTTTGATATTTTGCAGTACTTGACTTTCTTTTTCATGAAACTTTTTTTTTCATGAATCAAGACAGTGAGGCAAGCAAGAAGAAAAAAACAATGAAAATTTTCTTGTTTTATGTGCCTTTTTGGACTTAAAAGTAGTGATAGTAGTGCTATTTTATCAAAAAGGAGAAGAAAGCAGGTTAAATTTAAAAAAAAAAATTGGGCCCATTTAAAAGCCAGCATATTGGAAAACCAATGCAAACAGACCACTTTAAACAGTGTCACACAATAAAACCATTTAAAACCTCTCTGTCTTTAGTGGAGAGTGGTTCTAGCCTCCTTCTGGTAGAGTTGGCAGAATGACCAATATACCATTGTTTTTTTTGTTTTTTTTTTCAGAAAAGTGAAGCAGCTTTCTGAGAATGTTTACTTTCAGAAGAGATTCTCACCAACTGATCATTTGTCATAACCACAAATATTAACATACATTTTATCTACCAACGAATTAAACCTATGAGTTTAAATGGTCACCATAAAGCCAATATTATGGTTGCGCGCCGTGCCTGCTGATATCAGAAAACCAGTGTTTCTGCTAGAAAAAAAGGCTTTTAGGTCAGATGGTCAAAAGAGGCTTAATTGTTTTGATCATTTGACACAAAACATTTTACTATCTTTGGACAGTGAGCGAGTAAAGCGAGGGATCGCAAGCGATGCAAGCCCTAACAGGCTGGGAGTCCAGGGCCCTAGGTGGAAGCTCTGAGGTAAATGGTGGCATTTCCTGCATTCTAAGCATTTCTGGAGGGTTTTAATTTGACACTGAAATCATACCTGGACTTTGAAAAAAAAGCAACTTTTATCTAAATCTCTGGATCATGAAATAATTTCTACAGCCATTCTTCCCCTTCTACGATTAAAGAAGGGCTGTTGTCAGTTACTGGGTGAAGGTATGTGTGCATACTAGAAAATGGCTGAGAAGGCCTAACCCTGGCCAGAAACAGTGTGGTTAGATGAATTTAAGCCACCATTACATGACTAAAATACTTATGCTACAATAAACCTCACTACAAGACAAATTAAATAAATGAATAAATAAATAAATAAAAAATAAATAAATCTAGCTAATTGGGAATGGATGCACTTTCAATTTTGTTTTTTCTACATTTTTGCTCCCTCTAACGGAAAGAGGGACCTCCTTTTTAGGAGGGTGTGGATTTTGAGGAAAGCCAGAAAGTCACTAGTTACCCTTAAATTAAACTGAAATGATTAACATGATAAAAGAGAAAACACATACACAAAAAAAAATTAAAAAATTGAAGGTGTACTATATACCTTAAAATTCTATAGAAAACAAACATTTATTTCACATCACCTTTTTTTCAAATTCAGTCACTTCAGAAAAAAATCTGACAACATAATCGCTATGTCATTTCTCCACATGTACATTTTCTGTCTGATCGCCATTCCTACTGGAGGCTGAGTCGACAGATCCTTAAATTTCAAATGAACACAGTGTTTTCAGTTCTCTCTACTTTCCTTTTGTAAGAAGCCATGTCCAATGTACATGGTTTCCAATCCCCATTTGTAAATACACTAATTCGGATACCTGACCAAGTGGCTGATGTTATCGAATTTTTATGATGATGTCATGTCTCCCTCATGGGAAAACAGAGACTTCTTTGCATATCAGGAAGACATGACAATCCTAACCTATTTTACTTGCATGGTAAAAATAGTCACACTTTTAATATTTAATAAAGCAATGCAGTCAATGTTTTGGGTTTTTTTTTTTTGTTTTTTTTTTTTCAGAGGTAACAATACTTGAACTCTTCCATCATGTGCTGCAAGTAAAGCAGATAGTATTATTATTTCATGGTTTATGTAGCAAAAGATTCGAGGACATTTCTCAAGAAAGGTGAACTAATCCTCCCAATGGCACCACTCTTTCATTGCTTTTCAGTTAAATTAAATACCCCATCCCAACCCAAAAAAGTCTGGTTTGTTACTGTCTATATTAAGTGAGCTTGAGTGTTATGGATTATGGATATTAAGTAAAACATATTTTAATCAAAACCAATTAAAGCTCCGTTATATGCTATCGCAAACTTATATATGAAATATATCTGCACATTCTGATCATAGACACCTCTGTTGAGCTTCCCGCAAAATGTCATTTCAATGTTTACATTTGTACCATGCTGCGATCAATACATGCTAAGACAAAATGTCCGGGACTTCTTTATCTATTGCTCTGATTTGCTGAAAAAGTCTTGATAATTTAGTTCTATTTTTAATATGACTGTGTCTGTTTCATACACATTTCTGACAAGAAAAATGCTCTACAATGCAACATGGTAATAGTTTATTTTTCTCCCAAAATGGTTTCCTACCACACTGTCAAATGACGTTACCCTTATGAGCACGCGCTACCGTTACGAGCACATGCTTTCTCTATGCGGGAGCAATGGAAAATGTAACCTGTACTAGAACAGTCCCGAAATGTATACCGCCGTCCGGGGTGCATCTGAGCAGTCCCATTAGACTCTTCACAGGGTTTACAGGATAGAATTGATGGGACTTGGAAACCTTCTTTTTTTTTAGTGACAAGCAGATATAACAGTTTTGATGCGCAGAATGATATCTCGTGAAGGGATAAGGTATACGTACTATTTTTCCTGTGGCAGCTTCATTAAACAGAAAACAGTAAGCGGGCATTTTTGATGTTAGTGACAAAAATTAAGTGTCCGAGAATTTTGAAATGGAAAAAAATGATCAATTAATAACAAAAAACAAAACAAAAAAAAGGCCTGCCTCAAGGGATGAAAGCATGACACCTGCTTGTGCATTTTTGGATGAATCAGTCAGTGGGTACAGGCAACACACAATGAGGAAGGGGTCGCATACTGGTGTCAGTCGCATGCTTTAATTGTTCGATCGCTGAAGTGTGAACAACTGCCAACACCTGTTTAACTACTGCTTTTGCCTAGCAAATAACGGTACTCACAAGTGTGAAAAGCATGCGGCCGATTACTACTGTTTTTTTAAGATGCTACCAATGGTACGAATAACATGTGGTGGACTTTAGACCAGTCAAATAATCCAAACATAATTAGTAGTAGTCCCATGGGGAAAAACATGCGTCAGACTAGGAATTTTTAGGAGTGGACCCTGAGAACCCTGTGGCATGCACTCACATTCAGAATTAGAGCAACCGGTGGCCCGGTGAGCACTCACTGGCAGACAATTCTACTTTCATGTACCTGAAGTGTCAACGCTTTTGCATCTTTGAGCATAATTGTTGATCCCGAAATTCGAGGTCAATAAAAATTTAAAACGCCTCATCTTTAACTGTGAAAACTGTTTGTAAAGTCAGAAAGATATGCTGCCTTTGCTGGGAGCTTCGACAAGTTGCCGAGGTTAAAACGGAATATTAATAACAAGGAGTAGTCTTTCACGTTGATGAAAATACACAACACAGACGCTTATTAAAATCGTGTTAAGAAATGCGACTGATCATGATCAGGAAGGTGAAGGCCGTCGGGTTTCCTGCTTGGAAATCTTCGACGAACCAGAACGACTCTAAATAATCCCAATAACCCAAGGCAAGTCCATTGGAAATCAAACATGCCCTAAAGAGTCTGAAAAATAACAAAGCTGCCGATTCTTTTGGACTTACAAGTGAACATTTTACATTCTGTGCTGGTGATGCCCTAGCTCAAATTATTAAAGGGGAACGCAACCTTAAACGGCATTATGCTTTAACGTAAAGAACTTTACAAACAATGAATTTTGACACAAATTTTATCAAAGTCGGTGGACAAATAAGTAAATTATGGACAATTGAATATTTCATCAGTGGTGGAATGGGCGCCGCCATTTTGAATATTTAATGGGGTTTCATAAAAATTAAGACTCGTTTCATAAAGGTAGTTATTCTCATAAAGTTGATTTATTTTAGGGGAAATAATTGCATGTCACTAGAATTAAGTTTATAAAAAAAATATGTAGCAAAATTATTCTTAAAAACCCTTTATAATTTGGTTTGCATATTTTATTTGGGCTGTGTGACGTCACAAATCCTACAATATGGCGGCATCCATGACAGCCATTTTAAATATATTCAAACCACCACAACTTCCTTATTTCTAGGCCGATTTTGAAAACTCTTGCATCAAAATAGATGGCTTGTTAAGCACTTTACTCCAAGATATACTTACAACTTATATTGCGTTCCCCTTTAATATTTTTTTCAATTTAAAGACGGTACCAGATTTTCTGAAGGAAGGCCTCTTAACCCCAGTTTTTAAGAAAGGGGATATTACTAGCCCCGCAAACTGCAGGGATATTTCCGTTACACCAATGTATCTGAAAATATTAGAGCAAAGTCTCATTAAAAGACATAATCAATTGCTTCGGCATTCTCAGTCAAAGCTTCAAAAAAGGTTTCACAGAGAAAACATCCTCCATGAATGCTGCTCTGATCTTGAGTGGATGTATCAATGAAGCAAAGTCTCAGAAAAGCTCATTGTACATTGCAGCTCTTGATGTCCAAAAAGCTTTTGATGTAGTAAAAAAGGTAAGAGAAAAGTCCAGGGGAGTGCCACAATCACAAACCGCAGGCCTTCCCAGACATCAAGAGGAAGAGGAAACTGACAAACCCAAACAAGCACAAATCGATCAAACATACGAAAAGCACTAAGATTAGCTCTCTCTTTCCCAAGCGAGGTAATTGCATAAACTGTTTCTAGATGGAATATCTGGCGATGACTGGCTGTTGCTAAAGGACCTTTACACATCTATGTCTGTCCTCTTTTGTAATTAGGCAAGGGGTCAGACAAGGTGGAATTCTGTCTGCCACTCACTATAAAAGATAGAATAATCCCTTACTTATTGAGGTTGAGGAAAGGTTTACTGGGGAAAAGATTGGCAAAGTCTCGACCCCTCGTGTTGCATGTGCTGATGATCTCTGTTTTCTGACAGAATCAAAAGATGAACTCCAGTGTATGGTGTGTACCTCTGAAAAATGTGCCAATAGGGAACATTATACAGTTCATCCTACCAAAACTGTTGTTGTTCCGTACAACACTTCAGACACCCACACAATAACAATGTACGATAGGGAAGTCACTGTTGAAGACAAAGCATTACATCTTGGTATTCATAGAAGCACTGATTGTACTTTCAATATTGATGAAAAAGTAAATCTTGGACGCAGGACTGCCTATTCATTCATGGATGCAGGCTTTCATGGTAAAACTGGAATAAAACAATCTTTGAAGGTTGATATGTTGAAAAAGTCTGTAATTCCAAGACTCATACACAGCCTAGAAGTTCAAAAAAGGTAAGAGAAAAGACCAAGGAGTGCCACAATCACAAACCGCAGCCCTTCCCAGACCCCAAGAGGAAGAGGAAACCGACAAATCTAAACAAGCACAAACCGAACAAACGTACGAAAAGCACTAAGGTTAGCTCTCTCTTCCCCAAGCGAGGTAATCGCAATACTAAAAGGACTGAAAAACACAAGAACAAAATGACACACGGAAAGACATACAACAAATCGCCTCGTAGAATAAACCACAAAGCAACAAAGAGTAAGACTAACACCGGGACCACCGCCTTAGAACGGTCGGTAGAGCAAACCACCGGGAAACCTTAGGAAGAAAGATATTCAATAGCTTGAGACCTTTCAAATAAGATGCACTAAACAGTTACAAAGATTATCATTAAAAACTTAAAATTCTGCAGCTTTAGCATTATTTGGTCTGCTCCCTGTGGAAGCATGTATTGACAAGAATATCCTGACACTGTTCTGCAACATAGCACGGGACCCTCAATGCACTGAATATGATATAGCCCTGAGACAACTGGCAGTAAAGAAACGAATTGATCATAGCTTTTTCTCGAAGGTGAGAAATACCCTAGAAAGCCATGCCTTACCTTCTGCATATCAATTACTACGAGACCCACCCTCCAAAGAACAATGGACTAAAAAAAAACATTATTAAGACAAAAATCCATCAAAAAGTTGAACAAGGTTGAAGAGAAGATATTCAAAACAAGTCTTCTCTAAAATATATAAATTCAGATTCAGTAAGGTTTGGAAAAGTCCACGAATTTACTCCTCTGTTAGGAATAACACGTTTGACGTTAGAAGGGCTGAGGTGAAGGCTAAATTTCTCACAGGAACTTACACTCTGCAGTCCAATAGGGCAAAGTTCAACCAGTTCAATGTTAACCCTCAGTGTCCCTTATGTAAGAAGTTTCCTGGAACTAGAGAACATTTTATAGAAAAAGGTAAGAGTCCAGGGAGTGCCACAATCACAAACCGCAGCCCTTCCCAGACCCTTAGAGGAAGAGGAAACCGACAAATCTAAACAAGCACAAACCGAACAAACGTACGAAAAGCACTAAGATTAGCTCTCTCTTCCCCAAGCGAGGTAATCGCAATACTAAAAGGACTGAAAAACACAAGAAAAAAATGACACACGGAAGTCTGTGAATCTTTAAATGATATTAGGGCCCCTTATTTAAGAAAAATCAGATCTTTGTTTGACTGCTCCAGTGGTATAAACAATGTAATAGAAACTCCGGAATTATGTGTGCAGCTTGTACTAGATTCGCGTCATCTATCGTCCTGTCATCTTACGACTCTAAGTGATCATCAGAGAGAATACGTGGAATTATATAGTCTGAAATGTTATACAATCTACATATGCAACGGGTGAAACTATTGAAATGACAGAAAACTAGATATCAAAGAGCATAGTGTTTAGTTACTGTACATAAATTGAGACCACAAACTAAATATTCATATATATGTGCAAAACTTCTACGTCAGTTGACGGTGCCACGAAAAATAACCGTGGGAACACTACGGCAAAAGAAGAAGAATGCACTGTTAAAGGTTACTTATGAAAGTTGATTTTCGTTGCTTAATATCCCAACTACCAGTGAAAGGCCACAATCACGAAGCACAGCCTTTCTACTGCACTGGAAAGGGTTTAATTCGCAAAGCTAGTCTTTCATTTAAAAAAATATAAAACAATACAAATCATTTTAAATAGTTATATACCTGTGCATGCCTTCCACTTTAAAAATTATGTTCCGGTGTCTCCATTATAGCCTTAAAGAGATTATATCAAGAATCAGGATGCAGAAAACCGCAGGCAAAAAATCCAGTTAGTTCCCGAGTTATAGGGATTTGGACTTGAGCGGCTTTGATCAGAATCAAAATTTTTACCGGTGATATGTCTAATGACATTCATTCACCAGGACCTGTGATCTGGGAAGTTTGTCCCCAGCTCTCACCAGAGAGGTAAACCTAGCCACACCATCCTCTGTACCTTCACCATAGGTAGGAATCTGGAAGGGCATTCCAATCTCTGATTGTTTGAGGGAAGAATGAGCCCTTGTACATGTCAGTTCTTGCAGCGGGGTTCTGTAAAGTCAATGAGAGATGATTTCTACTGCGCCTAATTGGAGGGATAAAGTTATATGTCATCTCTTGGAATGCTGGCAGCACCCTTGAGACCTTTGTACAAAAGAATCTTCTTTCCAAACAGTTTTAAAACAGCTCATGCATATTAATGAGCCTTTTATGACGTCATATTGATCATTTATCTTTTTAATGAACTTTTAAGTGTCAACTGAGACAGTTTATCGTCATATCTAAATTTAAGATATGTACATGTACTTTCTTGCTTTCTTTCTTATTTATTTTTTTCGCGAAAAAGTATCAAAATTTTAAATAAGAAGCGTAATATTTGCGATTCAAATTTTATTTATAAAAATTTTAAATTTGATTTTATGATTTATTTGACAAAATTGCTTAAAAGTGGCTCCCGATTTCACTTAAATGTATATCTAAACATCTATATTTAGTGTAAATGCTATACTGTAACTAGCTATAATACGGATTATAAGAAAAATTAATTAAAAACAAAATCAAATTTCCTGCAATACGTTTAAAACTGTAAAACATTATTTATTGCATTGTCAATCAAGTTACATTGTTACATATCATAAAACTGCAGAATCCAAATTAGATCAGAATCAGAATATAATACTGGTGATACATCAATAGACATTCATTCACCAGGGCCAACGATTGTGAAGGCTAGTCTCTAGATCTAACAAGTGATGTGACTCTAGCAACAGGGTCCTTAGAACTTTCAGCAGAGGATATTATAGATGCAGGGAATGCATTCCAATCCCTAATGGTGTCTGGGAAGAAACTGTACTTGTAAATGTCAGTTCTAGCATATGGCACTTGAAATGCCATTGGATGCTGATTCCTACTGCGCTTATTGTGGGGTTGAAGGTCGTAACAAGGTATACTAGCTCTACCGTTCAGACCTTTGAATAGCAATATGAGTTTACTACCTTTGCGTCTCTTGTGAAGAGACTCCCATCTTAATGTTCAAGAATGTTAGTCTTACTTCCAGTTTCTAAAACAATGGGTAAAAGAAAAGTCCAGGGAGTGCCACAACCGCAGCCCTTCCCAGACACCAAGTTTCCAGTCACAAACCTAGCTGCACGATTCTGAACCTTTCTAATTCTTCCTAGACTACTATTCCATGTGGGTCTCAAACAGAGCTAGCATACTCCAAGATTGGTCACACCAACCCCTTGTATGCCATTTCCTTAACATCTTGTGGGCATGTCGATAGGTTACATCTCAAGAAACCAAGAGTTTTGTTTGCTTTTGTGCAAACATTGCTTACATGAGTATTCCATTTCAATTCCTTAGAAATGGTCACACCAAGGTATTCAATATTATTCACATTTTGAGGACCGTTGCTTCTAAGGAGTAAACTGCATTGATCTTTTTGGTCCGCTTCCTAATATGCTGAAATCTCATACCCTATTTCCTGCCCCATTTGCCCAGTTGATCAATATCCTTTTGGAATTTCGATGTGTCTTCAATGCTATCAATCTGATGATAGCAGACACAGTCATCAGCGAACAGACGAATCTCAGATTCTATTCTTACCGTTATGTCATTTATATACAAGGAAAACAAATGAGGACCGAGAACAGTGCTCTGCGGCACACCTGACAAAATAGGTGCCCATTGCGGTTTTGCACCATTGACTACCACACTTTGTTGCCTATTGCACAGAAATGAATCAATCCATCATAAAAAGGTAAGAGAAAAGCCTAAGGTTTTTTCCACTTATGCCATATCCAAATATCCAAGGAGTTCGCATTTCAGAAGTTCATAAGGAAGAGTGCCAAAGACCTTCTCGGAGTCCAGTATGAATGTATCTACGACCTCCTGCATAAAAAAAAATTAGCCCAATTGTTTATTACTGTGATCAACTGAGTTTCACAACTACGACTCTACCTGAAAGCATGTTGCCCATCTGATAGAAGCTTGTGTTCATCAAGATGAGCCATAATATTTGTACATACTATGTGTTCAAGCATCTTGCAAGGAACACATGTCAAGGACACTGGACGATAATTACTTGGTAAAACTCTGTCACCCTTCATATAAAGTGGACAGATGTTAGCCAAAGGCCACTCTTTCGGGATCTCACCCTTAGCAAGAGATTGTTGGAACAAATGAGCAAATACAGGACCAAGTTCTACCGCAAAAAAAAGGCCAGAGAAAAGTCCAGGGAGTGCCACAATCACAAACCGCAGCCCTTCCCAGACACCAAGAGGAATGCTCAAAGGACTGAAAAACACAAGAACAAAATGACACAAGGTAAGACATAAAACAAATCGCCTCGTAGAATAAACCACAAAGCAACAAAGAGTAAGACTAACACTGTGACCACCGTCTTATCTAACGGTCAGTAGAGTAAACCACCGGGGGATTTAAAGCACTTTTACAAGACCTCATATGACCTTATAAACATGTGCCGGAAGTTTTTCGCTTCGTTGGATGGATGCTTATGGATTTTCATTTCACAATTTCTAGTTACTTCACGGGCTTGACCGCATTATTAGAATATGTGAATTAAGTCAAGAAAATGTGCAACCTATTAAAAGGCCAAGATGAAAGGTTATTTAAAAAGCCGACCCTGGCAGAATACACTAAGTGTACTAACTGTAAGTCTTGTTATTTAGAGGACTAAGAATGAACAGGGAATTAAGTTTTATATGGATAATAAAGATTCGCCGTAATTTACAAAGGCTCTTTCATCAAGGGTCTTTCTAGATAGTTTAATTAACTTAAACACTCAGAAAACCCCAAAATAGATCTAACATGCTCTTTTTAAACAATGTATTTAATGGTTGTGCAACCATTTAGAAAGTGTGTTATATGTATTTTATGATAGTAATAGCAGAAATAATTGGTCAGTCTTTGCTTAAAACAAACAGACGGTAATACAAAATGGTGGCCGGTTTCACCTTGGATTTTGTTGCGAAGGTATCACGTGGTTTTCGGAAAATGCCCGTATGATCGAGGTTGTCTATATTGGATTACTCAGATATATACGGGCGAGCCACTACAAGAAAGATAATTATGTCGCTGATACATAGTTACCTTTCTGGCTTGTTAATTCCCTTGATTTATTCTAATAACGGCGACCGGAAAGTAACAGTGAATTTTGATCAATTTTAGTGAATATTCCGAATTTCATAAAATCCTAGTTAGCTTAGCTGGATTCCGTAAAACTAGTTACTGGAGAAAATAGGTATCTTCATCATCGTTATCATATGACGTAGGTAGTTAGGGTGAATATATTTCTTCTGACATCTGCTAAAGGAGATTAAGGGCCGTTATGATCTGGGCCGTTTTTTTTTTTTTAAGCCGTTTCTCACCTTTTAGCGACCATTCGGTTACACTAACATAATTGGTTCCCTGCACGTTTGGCTAAATTTTGAGAAAACAAATATGGCACGTTCCTCGATGTTTACGCCTGTAAAAGGAGTGAAAATCGTATTGTATTGCAGACTTTATCCACAGAATTCTGCATGGACAAAACCTCATAGACATACATGTATAACGACTTCGGCTTATCTAGAAGGAAAGAAATCCCGTTCAGACCAATGGATAAACAGAATGTTAAACGACCCATTTTTCAAAAGGGCCAAGCAAGAGAATTGGAGATGTCGAAGCGCTTATAAACTGATAGAGATCGACGAAAGGTTTAATATTCTAAAACCAGGATTTAATGTGATTGACTGTGGTGCAGCGCCCGGATCTTGGACACAGGTTGCAGTACAGAAAGTTTGTGCATTTGACAACGAAAACGGTACCCTCTCAGAACTAATTTATTGTAGTATCGGTCGTACATGTATATCATAGCCGTTATAAGTTTTCTAACATATATGCCAAATTAAGCTCACAAAAGTGAATTTCCAGTCTACTTGTCCGTCCTTCGATGCTGTATCGATTAATTTCTGATCATTATCTCTGCTGGTTGAGTGGCACATTAAAGAAAAAAATGGATGGGTCATTCAAACTACATGTACATTTGCTGATCAGTCCCTTCAGTATACGCAAAGTCGGGGTTGAAAAGTTTCCGGCCAGAGGTCTGAACATATTACCCCCTCTCACTTGAAAAAGTGTTTCGTTAAAAATAATTAAGGGAAAAAAAATGAAGAAGAAAACGCCCTCCTTACAGCCCAGCAGGCACACAACATCAAAATGACGTCATTTTAACGTTGTGTGCCCACTGGGAGAACTACTGTCCATGAATATAGGATCAAGGTGACTTGGTCACCACCTCTAATCGCTTTTAGCCATATCCACAACCAATGTCCTCATTCATTAATTATATTTCTAGCAATATTGAGGGGGTGGACAGGGAGGCAGGCATTCCCCACTTCCCTCCCCCTTAACCCCACTTCCCTCCCCCTTTTCCCCCACTTCTCTCCCCCTTTCCCCCCACTTCCCTCCCCACTTCCCCTCTCTTCCCTCCCCAAGCAAATTACTCCCTCTCCATAACCAGAATTTCTAATATCCCCAACGCTATAATTAAATTCAAACATGATTATGCAATATACATTCATGCAGATTTTGACCCCAAACTACACACCTAATTTTTGCCCCCAAATCGGTATTTCCTTAGCATTTGCACCCCCTTTACAGAATAGCTAAATATTTGCACCCTCCTTTTCAAAAGTCTGCATAAGGGCCTGCATATGGGCCATATGGAAAACAGGTATCACAAGGTGATGGGCCTTGATCCGGTCTTAAACTGGTTAAGAACAAAATGTGGTGGGCCTAGGTCCGGGCCTTAACTGATCCACATTGGCACAAAAACAAGCGTATTAATTACTGAAATCAAAACTCAAGAATACCATGTAAATCTGCATCTTCTTTTAATATTTTTATATAAGAATGGTCCCACACTTAGGGGTCCATGAGAACAATAATCTTTTTCGTGGTTTTCTCAAAAGCTGAGAGTTAAATGTCGTACGTGTGTGGTGGTTTACAAAACACGGACCACTTACGGACACGGACTCATGGACTTACCGACCTATTGACAATACACGGACTGCATAACAAAATACGGACAACTTATCCACGGATACGGACCTACAATTCACGGACTTGACAAAGCACGGACCCTATTATTCACGGACTTGACAAAGCACGGGCCGTTATTTAAATTACGAACGCCACTTATGATATATGAAAAACTAGGAGTAATATCAAAATCGGAATAACGTTACCTTATGGATAATGTGACTTTACATTGTCATAGATACCTACATGTACGTTGAAGTAATCCAATTGTACAGATTTTTGATACCCATCCTAATGATGTAGGTCTGCACTGGATTTGTTTCTCGAAATTTAACTGCGACGATGATGTCAGCTTGTATGATAGTGCAGGCGGTACTTACATTTCAAGTGCGCTGAAATGGTAATTGCAAACAAGATGTTAGCCCTATACCGAAAATCTTTGTTAGACACTTTAAATGCTCTGTACAAACGAATACAAATGGCTGTGGTTTTACACCATTGCAAATATGGTCAGCATCCTCAATGGAATTGATCCTAGTGGCATAACATATACTGTCTCTAAAATTAGAGATCATCTTATCAAAGGATTTGAGAATCAAAACATAACAGTTTATTATCAGTTGTGCTTCATTATAGACATTATCTGTGATTTGTTTATTGCCCGTAATGATTAATGGACGAGCTAGAAGACCAACGGACCGAACAAATATATATAGTTTTACATTTTTATCGCTATGGAAGCTGAGAGCGAGGGTTGGGATCCTGTAAAGATAGCTTAAGCTCCCCCTCCCACACACACATACACACATACACGCGCGACCCCGAGTAATTCATTACTGATCGTTCCGAGGCGGTACTTTCATTGTGGTACTTTTTGTTAAATGTTATGTAGTGTTTCACTTTCTAATGTTTTACTTTTAACTGTTATGTATGTTTAAGAAGATAATTCAGTTTTATAAGTTTGGGTAACAGTTGCCACATTTTGGGAAAAGAGTTGCCAGCTCTGCTTGCCATCTGTTCATTTTGTGGCTGCTTAATTGTATTTGTCTGTCTTTACCTTTGGCGTTGGGGTTAGATGTGGATTTGACTGTATCAGTTCCTGAGTTCACTTATTCACTTTGCTTAAAGTGACCGGAATTCCACTGTTTTGTATCTGCCGCATGCCGGATTCTGGCTTTATGTTCACATGTTCAAAACGCCAAAAACGGTTTCATCCAAGGTGACAAAATATCACATATTCAGTACGACAAGTCAAATTATCAAAAAAAAAAAAAAAAAAAAAAAATCAAGTGTTTAGATTACAGGTCATAAGAAACAATCAATTAAAATTACGATTTATTATTTAGTTATTTTGTAGTTTTCAATTAAATGACCATGTTATTGCTGCTTCGGACCATTTACGGACCAATTTTCGGACCATAACTGACCATTCACGAACCAAGGACTTTTCACAGACGATCTGATTGCTATAACGGACCGATGTACGATGCACCAATTACGGACTAATCACGGACTATTCACGGACCACGGACTACTCACGAACCAATTAGCAGTTACTGTATTTTGCAATTAATACAGACTATTCACGACCACGGACACGGAATTTCTATCGGTCCGTAAGTCTATGAATGGTCCCTGTTTTGTCACCGGGCAACGTGTGATTGATTTGATTGAGTTGGGGTTTAACGACACGTCAACACTTGTGGATCATTTTGTGTCGTCTCCCAGAGAAAGGGAGAAGAGAAATAGGAGGCAGTAGAGGAGATAAAAGAGAAGGACAGTGGAGAAAGGAAAATGAATGAAAGTGAAGAAACAGAAGAAATAAAAAACATCCCCCTCTACCTTTACCTTCTGCAAGGATAGCAGGCCTTGCCCAACTGTAAGCAAATATCAGTTGGTCGCCCGGTGACGTAAGACACACGACACCTTTGCCTCACCCAACCACCCCACCGGGCAACGTGTATAGTCCGTGCTTGGAACACCTATTTCTTTTTTTTTTTTTTTTTTTTTTTTTTTTTAACAGCGCAAAAGACCATATCCAACAATGATCAAATAAAACGATTGTCTACGACAGAAGGATAATTATTTCTAAAAGTGTGGATTGCCACCGAAACAACGGCTATTTTGTGAACTTTCGGAATCAAAGGGAAGTAATCAACCAGAGATAAACCGAAATCGGACGTAAACGATCAATGTAAACCACGCTCAGCGGAACACTCCTTGTCGGTGAAGTGAAATCAACGCCGGATTCATTGTTAATATACCTGAATTTAATTCAGTACGTCTATTAGATACTGCTGATACCCAGTTATTGCATTGTACATAAAAAATAGAGTAAAATCAGTAAAATACAACAAAATTTGGTATAACACCCGCCCCCAAAATTTCCGTACCCCCGCCCCCTCTTCCCCCGTCCCCCGCCCCATCTTCCCCGGTCCCCAGCCCCTTTACCCCCGTCCCCTTTACCCCCGTCCCCTTATCTATTAGATACTGCTGATACCCAGTTATTGCATTGTACATAAAAAAATAGAGTAAAATCAGTAAAATACAACAAATTTTGGTATAACACCCGCCTCCAAAATTTCTGTACCCCCGCCCCCTCTTCCCCCGTCCCCCGCCCCATTTTCCCCCGTCCCCCGCCCCCTTTAGCCCCGTCCCCCGCCCCCTTTACCCCCGTCCCCTTATCCCCGCCCCCATGTCCACCCTCTCAATATTCCAAATGGTTCAATGGTTCATATTTCAATGGTAAACGTAACAGATGGATACTATATACACTGCATAAACAAGTAAGAGCTGCCAATCTTGTATGTATGTGATAAATCGTAAAGGTGGAAACTGTCCTCAATAAGACACTCTAATGTGAAAAAAAAAAAACAAAAAAAAAAAAACGCCTTTTGAAAAAAAATCTACATCTGACAAAAAAGCCCTTGTCAAATAAAATATCCCGTAAAACCAAACAAAACAAACCCTTGCCAAATGAAACAGTCCATAACAGCAGTCAAAACAAAAAATATAAGTGAAGATATCCAGGATATGTCACAGTCACGTAACACAACCCTCAGACACAACCCTCCCGAGGCATCAGAAGAGATGAGGAACAAATAAGGACAACATAAACGCCACATATGAAGCCACAGGCGCACAAGAAGAACTGCAACAGAAGAACTGCCTCGGAAAACTAATACGAAAGGGAGTGGGGCGAGGTTAAACCAGTTTTACTCGCGCAAACCTTCACCCTGATGCAACTCCAAACAGTAAACAATACGTCCCTTCCAAGGTCATTATTCATATACAGACTAAGTTTTCTCAGACACTGATAATTTTATTTAAAAAAAAAAAAAAAAAAATCCACATTAAGTTACAAGTGGAAGTTCTGAAATTTTCACCAATGGTTGAAATATAAAAAAAAACTTGCTATAACCGTCAACAGTTTGTGCCCCAACCCGAATGGAGGTGCCTGCCTCTGCCAAATATGACCTTGGGAAGTATATACATTTAAAAATTGTGAAAATATAAGTGAGGATATCCTGGAATGCTACACACACGAAGCACAAGGTATCAAAAGAAGGGGATACGAGGAACATACAATCATGAATGATAACACAAACATCACACATGAAATCACCGCCGTACGAACAAAGAAGAACTTCAACAAAGGAACCGCGGTAAACTGCAAGTATAGTTGTGAACCCAATTATGGTTGTAACTTTGCTTCCCTCTTTCCCTAGTGGATTATTTTATCCTTATCAAATGGAGGAGTCAACTTGTCATTTTAGGGGTGATGGTTAGATTTATTTTTATCATTTTGACAGAAATGGCTGTATCTTTCTTTCTTTCTTCCGATACTGTGTTCGGTCATTTCTGACCATGATAACAGGGTTGGAGTGTGGCACATAAGTTTCAAAAAGGAAAAAAAAAAAAAAGTATTGTGACACAGCCACCAGCAGATTAAAACTATTTACATGAAGTCTTTAGGGGAAGGAATCCATACCTATCCCTGCCCAACCCTAGGATATCTTTAAGCAAACAGTGAAGACCCTGATCAGACGCCACGTAATGTGACGTCTGATCTGGGTCTGCACTGTTTGCCTATGTCCCCTTTAGGAGCCGCTAGGCTTAAATGGGTTAATTGCACGACGGTTCGTCGGTCCTCAGACTAACTGACGGCTTTCTCTTCAATCTGTTTCAGATGGTCGGCGCCTGACTATCAGTGTCTGTGGCCAGCCTCATTGTGGTCCTTTTTATGGCTTTCTTGTGTTCTGGCTTGAGGTGGCCACTGAGCCCTTTACTTTGTTTCATCACAGTGTTTTCGATCTTGCTGTGTGATGTTGCAGAGATGATGTATAGAGGACACCTATAAGGATCGACTATATATTTGTAATTTGGAGCTGCGTCAGAATTAAGAATGAGGTTTCGCGCGAGTAAAACAGTTTAAAGCCCCTAAGTAGTTTTCTGACCGTCCCAAGGCGGTCACCCTGTTGCAGTTTTTTTTTTTTTGTTTTTTTTTTTTGTTTTTTTTTTTTTTTTTTTTTTTTTGGTTGTGCGTCTGTGATTTTATAAGCGGCGCTTGTTTTGTCTTGGTGCCTCGGGAGGGCTGTGTTTCATGATTGTGGCAGTTCCTTGGTACCTAAGTCCTTCACTTTTATGTTGGACAATCAAAAATCAAAAACTACTGAGAAGCTGAAACCAGTTTTACATGGGTGAAACAACCAAAGTGTTTTTGTGTCGTTAAGCTTGATGGAAAATTATCATAGGTTTATGTTGGGAAACATGATTAAATATCTCCTCCATCACCGATTCGTGATTCGAATTGACACAATGATTCCTAAATGGCAATTTTGACTGAATGCAATCGTAACTTTCAGTTTTGAAATATTAAATCTTTAAAACACATATAGTCAAACTAATTTGAGTATCGAAGCTTTTTCGCCATATTGGAACTGCTGAGGTGGTTGGTTTAGTTGAGACTAAAGGACACATTTAGATGTTTAGAGGGGTATAATCGCGTTCATTTACATTTAGCATAAGGGTGTATTTGTCACCAGTTTGAAGCAATGGGCATTTGCATATTGATACCTTCCCAGTTAGCATATTCTGATCAAATCTCTATCAAACCTGTTATCGGACCGAGTATGCGAGCTGGGTAAATGCTTACGTGAGCGATTCAGGTTGAAGCCTTAAGTGCTCAGGTGAGCGAGTCAGGCTCACTCAGACCGCTTGTTTCTTTTCAGGTTCCACAACAAGGAAAAGTGGGAAAGTAATAAGTGTTGATTTGCAACACATCGATCCAATTAAAGGTGCTGTAATATTTGACAAGTCTGACATCACCTCTCCTGATACTCAGAGCAGAATACTAGAGGAACTAAATGGAGACTTAGCTGATGTTGTTCTGAGTGACATGGCTCCAAATTCAAGCGGGATAAAGTCCCTGGATCAAGATGTTATTATTGAACTCTGCTTGTCAGTTCTAAAGTTTTGTACAGTGGTGTTAGGCGACAAGGGGAGTGTTGTTTGTAAGATATGGACGGGAGCTGATCGACAGAAACTCAAGTCGGTGATGGAACGAATGTTCAAGAAAGTTACATATGTCAAACCAGATGCCAGCAGGCCAGAGTCTGCAGAACTATATCTTGTTGGACAAGAGTATTTCCTTCGAAAAACCTGATGAGCCACGTCGCAGTAAAAAGGCTCAACGGACTCTTCGTCAAATAGAATAAATCTTTCAGTGCGTATGTCTGGTCCATTAGCAACTTCACAGCTAGTTCTTTGGCGAAAGTTTCCCCTTGCCCTGTCGCTTATGTGAGCGAACAGCATATGTTCCGGCGAGATTGCGCGGATGCGCAGACTCGCTTGCGCAGACTCGCCCGAACATTTGCTGTTTGCATGCTATAATGGCTGTTTTCCCATGACGTGCCTCTGATATTGAACTCTTCAGTAATTCGGTGTTCTGAATAAAAAAAGTGCTTACGTTTGGAGATACGATAGTTGAAGAAATACTAGAATTTGTCGGCCAAAATAAAAGTCCGTTTTCAAAAAAAAAAAAAAAAAAAAAAAACTATTTTAAATGACACAGCATAAACTGAATCATTGCTTTTAAAAACGTATAATACTTAAACTCGCTAGATTAAATAATCTCTCTCTCTCACTTTCTCGCTCTTTCCTCGCTTCATTTCATCTGTCATTCATTTTAAAGTAAGTAGTTTTGTTGTGTTTTACTATTAAGTATTAACCTAGGTCCTGCTGTACCCGGATAAGTCCTGTTATTGCAAAAAGTGTAGATCCAGTTCTTATCTGGATCAACACTGTCATTTAGTATGTGATTTGTATAAAAAACCTCGATCAAGTAATTTGATGGGCTGAAAATTAGAACTGGGCGTGGCAACTTTATTTATTCAGCATGGCAAGGCGTAAGTGGGTGCCTTTGCTAGTTGCATGGTATTCCGAGAGAGTCAATCAGCTTCCAGCAGTTTAAACCATGAGTTAGGCTTGAAGCACCATAATGCCACCCTACACAATCCGAAAGTGTTTTGAAGACATATTCTGCTGAAAAGCTATATCCTAAGGGAACAAATAAAACATACGTGCCAGCACTCTAACAGTTGGGGCTTATCCTTTTAAAAAGAGTTAAATACGTTACCAATACGTAATCTCTAAAACCGTTGTGTAATAAAACATCTGTGACGTACGTGTTAATATGAGAATTATTTGCATAAAAGTTTTGAGAAAAACGTATCATTTTAGCTCGCCTGTACGAAAGTACGGGAAGGACAGGAAGAGCTATTGCACTAACTCTGGCGTCGGCGTTTGCGTTCACAAAAATGTTGCAGTTTTACGTCAAAGTTTTTAAGACCTTATGTTTTGTAAATCATCGGATGGATTTAATTTATATTTGGTATGATTATAGATTATATTTGGTATGATTATATTGATATATTTGGTATGATTATATTGATCCAAAATTTTACTGAGCACTATCCACACCCGTGCGCATGACCTAGAGGTCAAGGTCACGGAGTTAAAGATTTTATGTTAAAGTTTTGCGTCAGAGTTTTTAAGATCTGATAGACAAGCCAAGTTCAGGCGAGCTGTCTAGCGATATGCCTTGTTACTGGACCACTTTGAAATGTGAAATGTCCTAGTGTCTGTTATTAAACAGGTAACATAGATTACACTTGTAAGCCTAGGCTTTCACTTCGTGTCAGTTCTTATGTATAAATATTTATCTCAGCACAAAAAGGATATAGCGGTGAAGTTTGCACGTTTCTTAAACCGTGTCCTGCTGAGCCCGGATATACCCTACTTTGCAAACAGTGTAGATCCAGATCAGTTGGCTTCTGAAGAAGCCAACTGATCTGAATCTGCACTGTTTGCCATTTAGTATTTAAATTTATATCAGTAATCTGGATCAAGGTTATATTTATAGGTGGGTGTGGCATCCTAATTTATTCAGCATGACAAGGGTTAACTACAATGTAAAAATATAAGTGAAGATACCCAGGAAACAGCACAATCATGAAGCATAGTCTTCCCGACGTACCAAAGAGAGAGATGGGGAACAAATAAAGACAACAAACGCCACATATGAAACCACCGACGCAAAAACGAAGAAGAACTGCAGCAGACGAACCGTCTTGGAACAGTCAGTAGGAAAACTATTGGGGTTGCGGGAGGCTTTAGACTTTTATAGTTGACTTTTACAATAAGACCTTTACAGTTTTGAATATTTGAACTTTTTATGAGCATCCTTGCCCTCAAAGTGACGATATTATAATATATGTAAGTCAATTTTCACTGTCATCACTAACCTCCATAATAGACTTTGAACTGCCAACAGACTCTTCCTCCGCGTCCATGGCTCGGCTTGGTATAATATTCTGTATCAATGACACATTCTTCAGAGAATATAAGACTAGATTTCATATAGGCAGGCGATTCACAAGGCAAGTGTATTTTCTATCTTGAAATATGGCAAATTCATTGATATTTTTGCTAAAAATATGTGAGTATGTTTTGCATTGCAAAGGCTACTCACATTTTTGTAGCAAAACTGTCAATCAATTTATAAATAGCTACAACAGTTACCGAGTTTGTCATTAACGAGCTCGTTAAGCTAACGATGCTTTGAACAACTGGGTCCTGAAGTTCACAATCACAAACACCACAATCACAAATAGCAGCCTACCTCTGATACAGAGAGCAAGTGCGAACGAATTTTAAAAAGAGGCCCATGGGCCACGATTCGCTCACCTGAGTAAAAAGCCATTGCATATCTGCAGATGCGATACAACTTTCTTCCAGTATTGCCACATTTTTCCAATACAAGAGTATGGGGCTGCACATTTGACCTTGCCGCCATAGAAAGGTCAATGGTCATCCTAGGATCATCATTTGACTAAATTTGGTGGACCTTAAGTCCATGATGCTATATGTCCAGATTCAGCCTTGAAGCTTTCTTGGCTTAGGAGAACATTTTTAGATGTTTTTACCATATATGGGCATGACAGCCATCTTGTTTAAAGATGCAGAATGGTTTGAACGAATTGATATGCCTTCCACAGAAGGTCCAAAGTGTAATCTGGTGAAAATTGGTCAAGTCGTTTCAGAGAAGATGTTTAAAGATTGAAAAAAAATACATCTTTATAGCCCAGGGGCAAGGGCAGATAACCCAGGAGAACATAATTTTGATTATAACTAAAAAGGTTTGCTACTTTGATCATACATTGTAAGTATCAGCCAGCGGTCTTTAATATTTTTCAGAAAATGATTTTACAATATTTTTCCCATACAAGAGTATGGGAATACAAATTTGACCTTGCCATAGAAAGGTCAAAGGTCAACCTAGAATCATCATTTGGATCAACTTGGTAGACTAAGTCCCCGATGCTGTATACCAAGATTCAGCCTTGAAGCTTTCTTGGTTCTGTAGAAGAAGATTTCTAAGTGTTTTTAGCTCACCCGAGCTATGCTCAGGATGAGCTATTGTGATCACTTTTCGTCCGTCGTCCGTCCGTGCGTGCATCCATGCGTAAACATTTTCAAACCACTTCTCCTCTGAAGCCCCTGAGCCAATTTTGCTCAAATTTCATATGGAGCCTCCTTAAGTTGGGGGAACGAAAAATTGCTAAAATGGTCGCGGTCCATTGACCAAGATGACCGCCATGCCCATATATGGTAAAAACCTTTAAAAATCTTCTTCTCCTGAACCGAGGATGCTTTGGTGCTGAATCTTTGCATAAATCATCGGGGACGGGAGGTCTACCAATATTGTTAAAATAAAGGTCGTAAATTGACATTTGACCTTTTTACGGCAAGGTCAAGTTTGCTTCCCTATGCATTTGTATGGGAAAATGTTGAGAATTTCAAACGACCTCCTCTGTAGCTTCTGGGCCATGTTGCTCAAATTTCATTTAAAGCCTCCTTGGGGCAAGGAAATGAAAGATTGCTAAAATGGTTTGCTTCTGTATGCATTTGTATGGGCCCCATACATTTGTATGGAAAAAAAAATGTTGATAATTTCAAATGACTTTTCCTCTGAAGCCTCTAGGCCAGTGTTGCTCAAATTTCATGTGGAGCCTCCTTGGGGCAGGAGAATAGAAGATTGCTAAAATGGGTATGGTCCATTGATCAAAATGGCTGCCATGTCCATATATGGTAAAAACCTTTAAAAATCTTCTTCTCCAGAACCAAATAAACCCTGGGCCCTAATCTTTGCACAAATTATAGGGGACAGGAGATCTACCAAAGTTGCTATAATGATGGTCCTATGTTGACGTTTGACCTTTTTATGGCAAGGTCACATTTGCTTCCCAATGGATTTGTATGGGCCCTATACATTTATATTGGAAGTATTGAGGTGATTTGTAGATCAACAGAAGGTAAAATCGTCCTGATTGGAAATCTAAGATGGCAGCCATCTTGTTTATGTTTATTATATTTCCCAGCCATTGTGCTATTTACACATATAAAATCATGATTCTTCAGAAACCACCTAGCCAATTTCCACCAACTTGCACATTGATCCTACTGTTGAAATGTAATTGATAGTTTGTTCAAATGATCACGCTCCATTGACTGCCAGGCCCAAATAATATTCTTCTTCAAAACTAAGAACTGCTCAAATGATGATCTTTTCATTAGTTGCGATGATAGGATTGGAAAAATGTTGCATAACATCTGCATATGTGCAGTGGCTATGTCACTCAGGTGAGCGAGCCGTGGCCCTTGGGCCTCTTGTTTTTTTTTTTTTTTTTTGTTTTTTTTTTGTTTTGTTTTTTTGTTTGTTTGTTTTCTTCTGTTTTTTTTTTTTTGTTTTTTTTTTTACCATATAAAGGCATGGTGGACATCTTGTTTAATGATGCAGAATCGTTTGAACAAATTGATAATACCCTTTCGACAGAAAGCCCAATGTGAAATCTGGTGAAAATTGGTCAAGCTGTTTCAGAGAAGACGTTTAAAGATTACAATATTTCATGCATGTATGTAGTCCAGGGGCAAGGGCAGATAACCAGTCGGGGACAAATTTTTTGTTGTAACTAAATGTTTTTACTACTTTGATCATACCTTGTAAGTTTCAGTCAGCGGTCTTTAATACATTTTGAGAAACTGAATTTTCAATATTTTCCCCATACAAATGCATAGAGACGTAAATTTGACCGTGCCGTAAAAAGTTCAAATGGCAACCTAGGGTCATCATTTGAACAAATTTGGGTGACCTTGAGTCCCCAATGCTCTGTAAAAAGATTCAGCCTTGAAAATTTCTTGGTTCTGGAGAAGAAGATTTTTAAGTGTTTTTCAGCATATATGGGCATGGCGACCATCTTGTTTAATAATGCAAATTGATAATACGCCTTCGACAGAAGGCCCAGTGTGAAATCTGGTGAAACTTGGTCAAGTTGTTTCAAAGAAGAAGACGTTCAAAGATTATGAGATTTTATAAATGTATATAGCACAGGGGCAAGGGCAGATAACCCTGGGGGACAAAATTTTGATTGTAACTGAAAGGGTTTGCTACTTTGATTATACATTGTAAGTTTCAGCCATTGGTCTTTAATGCATTTTGAGAAACTAAATTTTCAATATTTTCCCCATTCATATGCATAGTGACGCAAATTTGACTGTGCCGTACAAAGGTCAACCTAGAGTCATCATTTGAACAAATTGGGATAACCTTGGGTCTCCAATGCTCTGTAACAAGAGTCAGCCTTGACACAATAGCTCATCCTGAGCCTTCGGCTCAAGTGAGCTAAAACGAAAGTATTAGTGAAGATACCCAGGAAATGCCACTCACATACAGAACACATAACTATACGACTACTGTGCTTTCAACATCTTTCAGAAAGTCATTTTTTGCTTGGCGCTTTACACAGAAGAAGAAAATTTGCAAACTTTTGCCATGATTTAATGCAAACCATTTGTCGTGACTATCTATGCACAAAAAGTTTTATTCTAGTCATTGTTTTTTTAAAAAATCAAGTATTTTCACTTTTTCCCATAGTAAAAATGAATGCAAATTATGCAGAAATCTGTAGGATAGGTAACTTGGAAGCAGATTTTCAACAAGTTTCGCTTGTTCATTTTTTCTGAAATTTTCACAATGTTGTTGTGAAACATCAATAATTTAAATCCAACAAAGAAAAATAAAAATTATTTTTTGAGACAAAAAATCACTTTACTATAGAAACTGTATAGGTCAGACCATTTTTTTGGCCATAAATTTAATTTTACTGTAAAAAATTGAGAACAAAACACAGAAACAGAAAAGACAAATGGTTTCTGATAAGATATGGTCAATCAGAACAAAATATTTTCATTTAAAATAAAACGCCAAGCCTAAAAACATCTTTCCGAGAGATGTTGAAAGGACAGTAGTCAAGTGACGAGTTCCCTCTTACCCCAAAGCGGGATAAGACAGAACAAACGTGACAACACGTGTGATATCATTTCAAGGCTTGGTGCTTTTCCTTCATGCATTGCAAGAATGTAAATGGAAAAACAATGTTGGAAAAGAATGCATGGAAAGGAACTGATCATTGGGCCCATTGTGGTATATTTGAAAATTGAGTTCTGCTCATGTATACGCTAGACGGCGTAAGCAGTGTTGCAAACTTCATTACTGCTTATGGAGAGTCTCAATAAAACCGAGACTCCCATTTTCTAATCCGTAGTGTGTTCTTTGTTTCCAAAGGCAACCTTTTTGACGTTTATTTTACTACACTGAGCTGGTGTTAGTGCCGTGTGGCGGCGGTAGAACGTCTCCCCGTACATCATCATAGTGCAGATTATATTTAATTTTCTTTGGGATCAATGGGCCAATTGTAGTATATTTGAAAATTGAGTTCTGCTCATGTATACGCTAGAGGGCGTAAGCAGTGTTGCAAACTTCATTACTGCTTATGAAGAGTCTCAATAAAACCGAGACTCCCATTTTCTAATCCGTAATGTGTTCTTTGTTTCCAAAGGCAATGTTTTTGACGTTTATTTAACAAAAACACGGAATTGATGCAAAATCGGATGAAAATTAAGAAGGTTTAAAGATTTCGAAACTTTTGTTATGGGCGCTGCCATTTTAAAATTTTAATGAAATAAAATCTATAGACAGAAAACGACGCGATTTCAAGCAAGATACTTGTCTGGAGAAGAAGCTATATACACAAATATAGCAGTAAAATATTGTTGCAGCCTTGCAGTATTATTTATACTGAAAGGAAAAAGAAACGCAGGTTAAATTTTATTCCTAAATTTCATTCAAGTTTGAAAAAGTTTGTTAAATATTTTGCTATGATTACAAAACGGTACCTGTATGGAACAAAGTAGCGTAAAAATGAAAAGAAAAATCGGTAAAAGAATCGAAGAGCGTTGTGTATCGTTGAAGTGTACCAAATGGTGTGAGGAAATCTTGTGCTGAAGGTTTAAACATGCTTGTTTTGCACGAAATTTTGGCTTTCCGTATTGTCCGTGCAATGCACTGTGTAGTGCACGGTTGAATGATTTCACACACTGGGTAGATAGCACATCGACCAAAGACTCGTATACCCGCGGTTCACATTCACAGGACAATCTGTAAAAGTGTATGGCTATAGACACCGTAAAAAATGGTTAAAATAAGAAGGAAAAAACTCTACCCTGCGTTTCTTTTTCCTTTCAGTATATCTATAGTTTGCATATTATAAGAGCGAGGTTTCGCACGAGTAAACTGGTTAAAGCGCCCCACCCACACTAGCGCGCGTAGTTTGTCTACAGACCGTTCCAAGACGGTTCCTCTGTTGCAGTTTTTCTTTGTCCTTGCGTCGATTGTATCACATGTGACGTTTGTTTTGCCATTTTCCTTTATATCTGTGTGTGTGTGTGTTTGTGTGTGTGTGCTCTGGAAGGCTGTGCTTCGTGATCATGGCATTTCCTGATTATCTTCACTTATATTTTTAAACGCAATAAAGCTTACTAAATGGCGATGTCGGTATATGTTATTTTGAACACTTCAAACCTTGATAACTCGTATAAAAATTTATCATCGATTTTAAACAGATTTGCATCGAATGTTTTTTCAAGTGCTTTCATCTTTGGCATTGATGCTTTTTTCTTTGAAGTCGTATAGCCGGGATATCTTTTGTGAATTAAAAAAAATCGCGTCTTTTGTAGTGTAGGTACAACATCTTAATTAGACAAGACAGGCTTTATACCAAATGCTTTATTTTGTTTTCCGGAAAATTTCAGTTTGCCTCTCCTCACGCTGGAGCAGGTTAGACCCAGTTTTCGGAAGAATCATGTTTTTCCGGATACAAGCATGACCTTTACAGAATTTTTTCTTCAGACCCTTCGCGTCAAGATTTTCTCGTTAGCTATTGAGATGTTTTCACTTTCAATATGGCTACTAACAATTTCAAGATGGCCTATCTCAGCTTGTGTTCAACATAGAGAGACAAAATTTGCACCAAAGCAAAGCTTATACATTGCCTTTTTATCTAATATTCAAATGTGCAAATTAGCTTATTTTCATATTTATGAATGTTAATTATACATATTTTTGTTGCAAAAAGTCTGTAAAAAATGTTGCTCGTATCCATCTGTGTTCAACACAGGGTGATAAAATTGGTAAAGTTTAACATTGGTCATTCAGCTTACGAGGGCAAGTCAATAAGTAACCAGCCTATCCCATTTCCAATTGACCGAGACAACCAAGATTTTCATGCCTTGTTTCAATACATGTTTTAGGCCTGAGGGCAAAATTGCACCCTTATTGTGTCATTCACTCATAAGATATTGAATGTCAAACATGACTAGCGATGCAAAAGTAAGCTTTTCGTCAAAAGTGGAGTACCGTACTGTAATTCGGTAATTGTATTTGAAAGAGAAAACAGGTCAGGAAATAGATTGCGAGTTGACCAATGTTTATGGGTCTTCTGCACCATCGTATGCACAAGTTAAATTCTGGGTTGGGGAATTCAAACGCAGCAGAACGTCTTCAGAAGACGAAACCAAGTCTGGACGCCCATCAGATGCCAGCGATGAAGAAATGTGTAACAAAGTACGGGATCTGGTGTACTCTGATAGGCGAATTAAGGTGGAAGAAATAGCGAATGCATTGCACATTTCACATGGTAGCGTTTCAACAACTTTACATGATCGCTTGGGTATGCACAAGCTAACAGCCCATTGGGTCCCAAAATCCCTTAGCGACGAGCAAATGGCAACCAGAGCATCAGTATACAGCGCATTGTTGAAGCGGTTTAGGTCAAAGGAAGATGATTTCCTTTCACGTCTGGTGACTGTAGATGAGACCTGGGTCCGTTATTATGAGCCAGAGAATAAAGCTCAAAGTCGCCAGAGTGTAGGGCCGTGGTCTCCGAGGCCAAAGAAGTTTAAAACGCAACCCTCTGCTGGCAAGGTGATGGCAACTGTATTTTGGGATGCACAAGGCATTATTATATTGGACTTTCTAGCAAAGAAATAACAGGTGCGTATTTTGCAAATTTGCTTGACTGAGAATTGTGATCCGTGAAAAACGCCGAGGTAAACTCTCCAAAGGGATTCTGCTCCAACAGGACAATGCGAGAGTCCACACTTGCAAAATTGCAATGGATACTGTTGAGCGGAATGGGTACGAGCTAATACCGCACCCCGCCTATTCTCCGGACTTAGCTCCTAGTGACTATTTTCTATTCTCAAACTTGAAAAAGGATATCTGTGGACGTCATTTCTGGTCCAACGAAGAAGTCGTGGCGGCAGTTGAGGAGTGGGTCAGAGACAAGGACCCTGGCTTCTTCAGTTCTGGGCTGATGGCACTGGAACACCGTTGGTCCAAGTGCATCATTCTAGAGAGCAACTACATCGAAAAAGAAGAGATCGATCTCACCCAGAAATAGGTTAGGCTGTTTTTTTTATTGGCTTGCCCTTGTACATTCCAATTTGCAAATTAGCTTATTTGCATATTTATGAATATTAATTATACTTTTTTATTGCAAAAAATAATCTGCAAAAACATTGCAAACTTCTCGTATCTCCGTCTGTGTTCAACATACGAGGGCATGTCAATAAATAACCAGCCTATCCCATTTCCGATGGACCGAGACGATCACAATTTTTATGCTTTGTTTCAATATATGTTTTATACATGGGTACAAAATTGCACGCGTATCGAGTCATTCTTTAATATGATATTGAATGTCAAACATGGTTAGTGGTGCAAAGGCATGCTTTTCATCTAAAGTTGAGTACCGTGCTGTAATTCGGTACTTGTATTTAAAAGGTAAAACAGGCAAGGAAATACACGGTGAGTTAGCCGATGTTTATAGGTCTTCTGCAGCATCTTATGCTCAGGTTAAATTCTGGGTAGGGGAATTCAAACGCGGTAGAACGTCTGTAGAAAATGAAGCCAGGTCTGGACGGCAACTGGATGCCACCGACGAAGAAATGTGTAAGAAAGTTCGGGATCTGGTATACTCTGATAAGCGAATTCAGGTGGAAGAAATAGCGCAGGCATTAGGCATTTCACATGGTAGCGTTTCAACAATCTTACATGATCGTTTAGGTATGCACAAGCTAACAGCCCGTTGGGTCCCCAAATCCCTTAGCGATGAGCAAATGGCAACCAGAGCATCAGTATGCAGTGCCTTGTTGAAGCGTTTTAGGTCAAAAGATGATTTTCTTTTGCGTCTGGTGACTGTAGATGAGACTTGGGTTCATTATTATGAGCCAGAGAATAAAGCTCAGAGTCGTCAGTGGGTAGGGCCTGGGTCCCCGAGGCCAAAGAAGTTCAAGACGCAACCATCTGCTGGCAAGGTGATGGCCACAGTATTTTGGGACGCAAAAGGCGTTATTATGTTGGGCTTTTTACCCAAGAGAAGTACAATAACTGGAGTGTACTATGCAAATTGTTAGACAACTGAGAACCGCCATCCGTGAAAAACGCCGAGGTAAACTCTCTAAAGGTGTTTTGCTGCGAGAGTCCACACTTGCAAAGTTGCAATGGATGCTGTAGAGCGAAACGGGTAAAAATTAATACCATATCCTGCCTATTCGCCTGACCTAGCTCCTAGCGACTTCTTCCTATTCCCAAACTTGAAAAAGAATATCCGTGGACTTCATTTTCGGTCTGATGAAGAAGTCGTGACGGCAGTTGAGAAGTGGGTCAATGGAAAGGACCTTGACTTTTTCAGTTCTGGGCTGATGGCGCTTGAACACCGTTGGTCTAAGTGCATCACACTAAAGGACAATTACATCGAAAAAGAAGAGGTGGATCTCAACCGGAAATAAGTTAGGCTGGTTACTTATTGACTCACCCTCGTAGCGTGATAAAGTTGGTACATTGCCCTTCCATCTATCATTCAGATGTGCAAATTAGCTCAGTTTCAAATTGTTATTATTAATGATACTTTTTTATTGTGAAAACGTCTGCAAAAACACTGTACGAGAACGGCTCATATCTCTGCCTTGTTCAAAATAGAACGATAAAGTTAATACCAAACTAAAGCTAATATACATGGTCCTTTCACCTAATCTTCAAACATACAAATAAGCTAATTTGCATATTTAGGAATATTAATTACATTTATTATTTTTGAAACAAAGAATTTGCAAAAATATGGCAAATTTCTTATATCTCAGGCTGTAGTCAATATCGATTGACAAAATAGCATCACAGACAAAATAATGGACATTGTGTTACCACTGATAATTAATATGTATATATTTACGTATTCATGATTATTCATAGTTCCATTCTGGCAAACAAACCATCAAAAAAAAACGAACTGTGCTTTTACTATTTCAAAATATTGTGATTTATTTTAGTTAGGGTTCATTTAAAATACTTTGGGTAGTCAATATCACCCAGAATAATAGCTGAATATTTGTAAAAGGATCCTGAAGTTTGACATGCTAGATATGCTCCCCCCCCCCCCCCCCACCACCCAGAGACACACACATATATAAATATTGGGGGGATGGGGGCATATATCAAACTCCAGGATCCTTTTATAAATATTCAGCTATAACTTTGGATATTTTAGACTCTTATTATCTTGAAATAATGCTTATTAATTAGATAAGTACCATGATTCAAACACGAATGTTATGGTCAACGTCCCCAGTACGGCATCCATAGGGGAATGGGGGGTGCGAGGTTGGGGAGGGGTAAAAAATCTTCTATGTGACAAAATCTAGAAGTGTTTTACAAATGTTGTCTACATTCAATTGTATGTCTGGAGACTAAATCTCTCATGTCAATGAAATGATTATGGTAATTAGATAGTTAGGTCATCTGTTTCAAACTATTGCACATTCTAGTAACAGGACCTACTTGGATCAATGTGTCTTACAGGCTGAATCTGCGGTAGTAATATTTAAAACAGAAAACACTCAACACAAATTACTGTGTTTTCCTGTACGCAAGATATATTGATCCCTCAAGGTCCCCTTCTTAGAGAATATCTACCAGCCTAAGCCATTTCTTGTTTGATTCTTGGTACCCGACTAACCAGTAAGCTTAATGATTTCATGGAAATAAGAGGCTGGGTCTCCAAAAGGAATAAGTGAAACAAAAATTGTCCATACAAGCTATAAGAAAGACATTGATGCACACGGGCCTTTACTAGGACATGTAATCTATCTATCCCCACTCTGATTTGAGTCGATCTACTTGATTATCTAATTCTTATCCTCATTCTAAGGAAATGAGAGGCTAAGTGTCCAGACTAAAACTGAAAGAAGAAAACATTACAAAATTTTCAATGTTTTTGCCATAAGGAAGATAGTGCGCCTCTTATGGGCCCCTTACTGGGAAATATGGCCCTATATCATCCTTTTCTTGTTTGTGCCAAGGTACATACAAGCCTTATCTTTTCAAGAAAACAAGAGACTAATTCAAAGTGCCCTGTATAATAGTTGGTTATTACCAACTATATGTAAAGAAGGTTCAGGACCTTGACATACAGATTAAGACCCCACATGGGACCCAGAGTAATAGTTTTAATGCTAACTACACCAGTTCTTATCTTGAGTAAGCAAGTCCCCTGTTTAAAATGATCATTTCAATGAAATAATTGAGACTAAATGTTCCAAATTATATTTAATATATAGAAAACAAGGCTGCTTAAACTGCTATATTTCTCGCTTTGAACGGAGTTTCGCTAACAAATACACAATAAGTATTAATGTTAATGGATATTCATAAATATGCAAATGAGCTAATTTACATATATGACTTATAAATAGAAATTTAAAAGTAATGTATATAAGCTTTTCTTTCGTATTAATTTTGTTAACCTATGTTTACCACAGGCTATGTCAAATATGAGCAGTTTCCCTTGTATCTTTGGTTTGCAAATGTATGTATTAATAATTTTCATCAAATAAGCTAATTTGCATAACTGAATATTAGATAAAAGGGTTAATGTATAAGCTTAAATTTAAATATGGTACCAACATTATCATTCAATGTTGAACGTAGACTGAGAGGTGAGCACTTTACCGTGCTTTTTACAGACTTTTATTCAACAAAATATGTATAATTAATATTCATAAATATACAAATGAGCTAATTTGTATATTTGAATATTTAATGAAAGGACAATGTCTTGGCTTTTATTTACCATTAAATTTATTATTCTGCGTTGACCACATACTGAATCTATTTATTTACTATGTATGTGACTATACAATTCATTCATTTTGGTGGCCATCTTGAACTTGCCGTAGCCGTCTTGAAAAATGGAAACAAAAGTCGATGGCTAACGAGAAAATCTTGACAAGTATGGTCTGATGAACAAATCCTGTAAATGCCACGTTTGTATCCGGAAGTGCATGACATTCGACACAAAAAAAAGGTAAGAGAAAAGTCCAGGGAGTGCCAAAATCACAAACCGCAGCCCTTCCCAGACCCCAAGAGGAAGAGGAAACCGACAAATCCAAACAAGCACAAATCGAACAAACGTACGAAAAGCACTAAAATTAGCTCTCTCTTCCCCAAGCGAGGTAATCGCAATACTAAAAGGACTAAAAAACAAGAACAAAATGACACATGGAAAGACATACAACAAATCGCCTTGTAGAATAAACCACAAAGCAACAAAGAGTAAGACTAACACAACTCGCGCCACTAATCACTAAACGTAAGCAAAAGGTGATCACGCACAAGCATTTTGACATCGAAGCATTATCATTACGAAAAAATGCCTATTCAAATATACTAAAAATTTTATTGCCAAAATATTAAAATTTTCAGATAAGAATTCTGATATATTTTTTTTTTATTTCTGGTCAAATCATATATTGTGGGTATTCGTTAAAACCGCCTCGATACCCCTGTAAACCCCAGTTTTACTATATTAAAGTGGGGTTTAAGGGGATCAAAATTATTTAGGTATGTTTTCGTGATGGATTAATCAGTTCTTTATTGGTTCTTGTAATTTGATCAAATCTAAAATAAATGAATAGCCATACTTAGTTGATTTACCACCATTTTTCTTCTTGACAAGGAAGAAATATTTGAGACTTCCTGTTTGCTCTCCTGTACATCCACCCCCTTCTGAAAAGGGTCCTCTTCTAAAAGGAAAGAATTTGCACCCAAACAAGGGGCAAACGCTTCCATTATATAGTAGATCCCTTTTTAGAAGGGAGCAAAACTAGTTTTGACAAGAGTTGTCAACTTGAAAGCGTTTCGATTCCACTAAAATCTCATTTTGATGTCTTTGATAAGATATCTTTCGTATTTCTGTGATTAGCTGTCACCAAAGCAGGGCCTGGTATTCCACTAAAATGTGGAGAAATAATTCAAGCAGTGGCTGTCATCCGAGTTTTAATACCGTATTATCCAGAAATTTGCAACGTCAGAGAATATTCAGAGAATTTACAATTAGCATGCTGGCTGGCTGCAGACGACATTTTGAAATATTTTCCCGATAAAACAGGATCTGACATTTCATGCAAATTGTCTGTCAAATCCTGTTTTCTGGCAAAATTGAGAAAAAAATATATTCAAATTGTCGGCTGCCGAATCTGTCCCTACGTACCATGGTTATCGTTTATATAATACTTTATATGACTCTAACTATTTAGCCAATTTCTTTATTCTTTCTATTAGCCGTTCTGCCCTCTTTGTGACTTGCGTATACCAGCGACTGTCCTTCATTTCTTCAGCGGCTCTGTTCCAGTCCCTCTTCTCAACTGCTTCTCGAAACTTTTTAAAATTCATCAATTTCTGCAAACCAAGATTAAATAGCATGTTGGCTATCACGATTTTAGCTTCATCCGGAAGTGTATCAAAGTCAGAAAATAGTTTCGGACAGTCGTCCAGTGTATTTTTCAGATCTGCTTCAAATACTGCTTCTACTCTTTCTTTCGATACTTCTTCTCCTATTGCTTGCTTAGACTCGGGGTCAGAAGTCAGAATGAGATGGCCTATTCCAAAAGTAGGGAAACCGAGTGGGTCCTGATAAATCTTATATATCACGCCCTCGTCTTCCTTGAGGTCGGATTTGAGCATGTTTATCCAGCTGCTGCTCATGATGTTTAGTTTTCTGAAATATTACACAATAAATAACAATTAAACCCTTTCAACTCCACAGACCAGAAAAAAAGGTTTTGCAGTGTAGATCCAGATGAGCCATCTCATCACAATCTACACTGTTTGCCATTTTCTATTTTGTCGCTACTGTTTCGATTTTTGTCTACGCGACATATCGAGATAATGGACTCATCCAAGTTCATAGACGAAAGAGCACTTCAGAAACCTAGGGATGAAAGGATTAATCCACAGTACCCAGAAGGGCATTAGCAGGTATGCGAACAGAGAAGACACAAGCCAAACTGATCACGCGCCAGTAGACACAAAGTTCTACTCTGCCCAGGCAACCAGCGAGGGACCTGGCCATACTGTCTTGATGTGCAGATGATCACTTGTTTTAGCTGTTTAGCATGTGCACTAAAGAAACTTTTTTTTACGGAGATTACGCTTTAAAATGATAGCAAATGTTTTCGAAGGTCTTTTTTTCAAAGTAGTCTTTCGGAGGATTTGATTTCTAGTGTAAACAAATAAACAAAAGGGAGAGAAGCCAGGCTGTCCCTAGGCAAACGTTTAACAGTGGTAGTGGGGTGGGTAACCCATTTTAGTCTGGAGACCCCTAAAAGTGTAATTGGCAAACAGTGCAGTCCCGGATCAGACGTCACAGAACGCGTCGTCTGATCAGGATGTACTGCATTAATTACAGGAATTTCTACACAACATAGTAATAATAAAACTAACCAGACACCATGCTGTTGGAAATAGACCGGACCAAATTTAGGAGTTGTGGCTGAAGAGTCCACTCGACGTAAATGGGTTAAAGGTTTTCTCTCCGACACATGAAGAAGCAGAATTGTTCATTAATAAAGTAAATTATTCTTAATGTGGGCTCAAACATTTAGTAGCCTGTGCAATGAAAAGTTTACTACATGTCTGGTGTCGCGTTACCAGGCATACCGGCACTATAGCTCCATACTGGAACTCGGGCTTATTAATGACCCTCTGGTCAATATAGAGCTATGCGGGCCGATGCGAAACTAGACATGTAATAGCATTTAATTATGTTGCTGTCAACTAAAGCAAAATGACCAAGAAACGCTGCACTTACCTTTGCCTAGTGCACATTCACGGCAACAGTCATTATTAATCAGGGAAGTTATTTAGAGTCCACTGGATTTCTAATTGGCAACACTTCCTGTTTAGTAAACAGTACAGTAGGCGAAACCCAGTATGCATTCTGCATAAATCTATAGCGGGCCGTTATCGGCCCGTCAGCTACCCTGACGGGCCGATAATGGCTCGCTTTAGATTTATGCAGAATGCTAGCTGGGAAGCTCGTGGCAAATGAAAAGGCGCTTCTTTTATATTTCCTGAAAACAAGGGTTGCTGTTTTATTCAAATTGTCTCTGAAGAAAAAGATTATTTGAACAAAGTGTCAATCCATAGTTTCTGATCATGGTCATATCGTGAAGGTCAGTTAAGTAAGACGGGCGAATGGCGAATAAAAAAGCTAGTTAAATGACACTGACGATTGTAGGATTTACGGTCATTTTGATAGTAATGGTAAAGATGTCGCGGTCGTGGGGACCGGGAGCCCATTGTGTTTTTTAGGCTACAGCATATGAAAGGCGAGGCCCTATCCATTCATTTCGCTGGCTTCAACATTCCCCTTCATCATCATAGTCTAGTGTATAATCACTCGGCTATGGCTTTAGCACCCCAGTCAAACGCTCTAGCTATTCGGCTACGAAGCCTGTCTATTTTGATAGTACTTTTCTTTACATTTTAAGGATTTTCAGTGCTCTTTTTGGGATTCAGGGTTCAGTTGTTCAAAGCATCGTTAGCTTAACGAGCTCGTTAGTGGTAAAAATGTTAACTGTTCTAGTAAGTATAGTATCTAATTCACATGTATTTTTTCTGAAAAAAAAAATGTGAGTAGCTTTTGAAAATGCAAAAGCTGCTCACATTTTTCAGCAATATTAGCCTGTATGCCATATTTAACGTTCAAAGTTTTAACAATACGTTAACTAACGACATCGTTAGTTTTAACAACTGGGCCCAGACTTGCATTCGATTTTCACAATGTATTCCTCTGTCTGGAGAACGGGATGCCCGTGAAAATCTTCCATTTCTAAGATACCATTCCCAGCAAGCACACAACGTTGTCGATTCAATAGAGTTTATTTGGTTGTTTTGATCGATTACGGAGAAATAATTCACTAGTGTTCTAAGGTTGCGTGTAAAAACAAGTGAGCGAAGCGAACGAGTTTTTTTTACAAGCAAACCTTAGAACACGTGTGAATTATTTCTCCGTAATCGATAAAAACAACCAAATAAACTGTTTATTACATTTTCATCCATGTTTTACCTTTGAATTTTACATTCAGCCGTTATGATAAGGTTTGCTTGTAAAAAAACTCGTTCGCTTCGCTCACTCGTTTCTTACGCACAAGCCTTAGAACACTAGTGAATCACTTCTCCGTAATCGATCAAAACAACCAAATAAACTCTATTTATATTTGTGTTGCAGGTCTTACCTCAACAACGCCAACTGGACGTGAAAATTGGAGTATGATTTCCATAATTTTATCAAATTTCCCGCGAAACGTCAACTATTGTTATTGTAGTTACCAACTACGTCAGCAACGTCGCCTAGAAATAATGACGTCAAAACGTTCGAAATGAAATAAACATTGATTCAACATCAAGAGATTGAATCAACGTTAAATCGACGTTGTTTTAACGTTGTGGGCCCAACTGTCTCAGGACCATTAAGTGCATGCAAGCACTGATTGTCACTAAAGATGACACCGTGGAATAGATTCAGCTGGCGTTTATGAAGCTCTGTTTCAATTGGAAATACACCCGGATCACATACTTTGCTGATCTTTCATATCAGCTAGACCCCTTCCGCTGTATACCGGAATCCCTTTTGAAGTCCTCTTTGGGGGTTAAGCAGTATTTGAAGATAGCGAGATATAGGAAAAAGGGGACACCCTCTGTTCATACGCGGCAACTACTGTACTTTCACGGATTTATATCTGTATCTTTTTATTGGTCCTCTTTCTGTCAGTGGCGCCACAAGAATTTGTGAAATTTGTGTATTTACAACTTGATAGAATGTTTAAAATTCCCGTGCTCAAAACATAAATACTCGTTCTGAAAACATCAGTGGTGTTCCGCGGGCTGCCACCATTCCAGTTTTCAGTCTCTGCATTAATATAGAAGCAGGGGCGGGTCCAGGAGGATTTCTGAGGGGGTCGATTTAATCATATTATCGTATTTACGCTACGTATTCGGACAGGCAGACCTGAGCAAACGGTGTAGACCCAGATCAGACTTCGCAGAACGCGGTGCCTGATCAGGGTCTGCACTGTTTGCTGCTCATTCAGCAATTTTATATACATTCACAGATAGTAAAATGGACTTGTTGAAGAGGTAGAAAGAAAAGTGTCCCAAATTTATCAAATTTACCCAAAATTTCCTATGAAAATGAAATTTTGACTCAAAGGGGGTTCGATTGAACCCCGCGAACTCCCTCTAAATCCGCCTCTGGGGAGAAAAAATCTGGCGAGTTCTACCATTGTCGTTTACTATAGGAATGAATTTCATTTGTGTGTGTGTGTGTGTGTGTGTGTGTGTGTGTGTGTGTGTGTGTGTGTGTGTGTGTGTGTGTGTGTGAATTTTATCAATATGTAAACGCTGGTGAATCACTCACATACTGAATAAAGTCACAAAAAATAAATTCATTTATTATAATTCCAACTTGGTCATATTTACCTCGAGAATGTGGGCAAAAAAGCTCATTTCAGAAGCGCAGAAATTAGTTACGTGATTCCTACTCATTAGATTTGTCGAAGTATAAATCCCGTTATCAAAATATTTTCGGCAAATCAAATTGCTCTAAATAACTGTAAGCCTGTTGAGCTGGAATATCAAATAGTTCGGGAACCACCTTTCTTTCTGTCTTTCTTTTCTTTCTTTCTTCAGTATTAACTTCATGTAAGGAACACCAAAAATTTGATTTTTTTCTTGTGAAATATCTTCTTAAGATCTTTGACTTAAAACTTATACTGAGGGCGGGGGTGGGTGGGGAGGTGGGGAACCATTAAGACAATAAAAGTTCATAAGAAGACGATATTCACAAATACACAGCTGTACGTCGAGAGGGCCTGTACGTACATCCTTCAATCCTTCCATGTGAATTATATGGCACAACATTGTTGTAGCTCTACTCAGAGTAGCTTTACAACTGGTTCTAAAATTTCTTTCTTGTTAAGCTACAATCAAGTGTTATTGTAACGGAATAGTATATATATCACTTCTACAGCCTCGCTGTGGAAGCCGGCTTTTATGGCGACACTGGTAGAGTGATTGGCTTTTTTTACGAAGTTAAGCAACGGAGATCGCGGTTAGTACCTGGATGGGTGACCGCGGTGCTTGACTTCGTAGAGGACCCGGTTTCACGCTACATTGGTGGCAACGGTGAGATGAAGGACAGTGTCTTTAGAGTGTTGCATAGGCTCCGCCCCCGGATTTGCCTTGTGAGGCGTGTGTGACTTCGGGACGAAGTCAAGAGAAGAGGGGGAGAAATGTAACGGAATAGTATATATATCACTTCTACAGCCTCGCTGTGGAATCCGGCTTTTATGGCGACATGGTAGAGTGATTGGCTTTTTTCAGGAAGTTAAGCAACGGAGATCGCGGTTAGTACCTAGATGGGTGACCGCGGTGCTTGACTTCGTAGAGGACCCGGTTTCACGCTACATTGTTTTCACAATATTCTCTGGGTTGTTAAAATTAGATCAATTCAGATTTTTAACTTAGCCGGGTAACAGAGAAACATAGGGCTATACTTCCACTGGCTTTCTTTTGAAGCAGATAATACTGATGATTTGCTGACAGGTTCGGCGACGGACACAGGATAAAGTTATCCGAGTGAATTTCACAAATTGGTGAATCTAACAGTGTTCTGTTACGTGGCACGTAATGCGCATGCGTCAACGGAAGTTGTCTTTCTGGACGTGGCAAACAAATCTCAGATCTGTCGTCGTGTTTTAATAAATTTGACCACAAATTACGCGTCCTGAACTATATATTCTTGCTAAATCAGTCTAGGGATTCAATGGTTTATGGTAGGTTGATCTCAGAAAATAAACGCCACATTTTGTGTGAAGAGGAATGATAAATTGTTGACCGGTGTTTGAAATATTTTGCTCTTGTCATCTGTCAAAAAAGTGAGTTTTTGGTATGTTGCTTAAGGATATTCCGCAGCCATCTTAAAAAATACCCCATGATTTTGAAGCAAATATGAAAGTACCAAGTACTGTGTCCAGTATAAGAGAATTCACAATATGACAATAATAAAAGAATAACTGAAGACAAGAGGTTTTCCTTCAGTAAAACCTGATAAGTTACATTACCTCATTGCAGAATAAATGGTAAAAAAATGTAGCTATTTCAGCATATTTGTTTTTTGACATGTTCTACCTTGTGCGCTCATAAAAGAACCAGAAATTATATCTGTTAGATGAGAAATTAAACCAGGAAGGTGCATCAAGAAAGTTTTTTACATGAAGCTTTCTTTAAAACGAATATTTTATTTTCGTTTACGTGTGGTGTCGAACTTTCACATGAAAAATCGTCATGGCGGAAAATTCTTGGCTGAAGTTTACACAAAAGTTTTCAGGTTCATATCGTAGAAAGTTTAATTCGATCGTGCTGATTATTTATTTGTCATAGAACTAAGACATTCGGTCATCACAAAATTACCTTTCGATTTCACGACAAAACATGCTGCATGGGCTGTTTCATTGCTTCTTCTTTTTACATTATTTTGTGTACAAATTTTTCGCCAAGATGCTGAAGGACATCCAAAACTTTTATAGAATTAGTTCGCTGTAGACCTCATTTTCAGCAGTGAAACATTGTGCATTTTCTTTAAAACCAAGCCAAATGCAATTCAGTTATATCTGTTCTTTTATAACTGATAAATGTACGAAGAGCTTGTGACCAAAACCATGTAACTTGTAGAATTTTAGATTGAATGCGTTTTGAACTATTTTTTCACGCATAATATTGCCTCCGCTGGTTTATGCTGGTTTTCAGCTTCGATGTTTGAACACGAGGTTGGGCTACTGTCGATGCATTTTAAAATGTTGAGCCGGTAACCATTATGTCGTGTCAGTCAAATATGGAATTTATGGAAGACGATACTAGATACGCTCGTACTTTCCCCTTAAATTTTGTGAGATTTTGATTCCTAATTGTTCTTATTGCTGTAGTTTCTATGTTTTTCTAACAGGTAAGTGTTTTGTACAACAGAGGCTGATGATAAAATTGTCAGATTCTGTGCTTTGTGGGTCCGATCATGTGAAAACTATCCCAAAAGGATTTATTTACAATTGTCAGCATGTGTAAAAGTATACTACAGCAAAAAAAATTCTCCACGCCCTTCTGTCTATCTTTTTACGTTGAATTATTTTTATCTATGTGTTATGTAATAGTCACATATTATGTAAAACATACTCTTCTTCTTACTATTTTTTAGTTACTCTCATCACTTCAGTGTATCTTTCAGCATCAGGGCATTCAGCTGAGATTGAATTACAGTTGGGAAAGGCCTGCTGTGCTAGCAGCATGTGTGGCATGTGGTCTTGTCTATATTTCTTCTGTTTCTTCATTGTCATTCACTTTTCCTCCATTCTATCTATTTTCCACTTTACTATTTCTTCTTTACCTTTTCTCCCTCTCTTTAGGAGACAACACAAAATGACCCATAATAGTTGACGTGTTGTTAAACAACACAATATAACCTGAATGGGGCATTTCAATAATTACCCACAACATGGATTTTCATACCGAAATAGAAAGCCCCCTTGGTGTTATGGTTGAATTGATTGCACTATTAACTGGGGGCCATGTCTGATCTCTCACCGCTGTGGGTTCGAGACTCGCTCGGGTCACATATGAGATGCCAAGTTCTGCACCGGTAGGTCAGGTGGTTTTTCTCTGGGTACTCCGGTTTTCGTCCACCTTTGGTTAACGATCTGCTGAGTATAAGCGAAATATTCTTGAAAGGGCCGTAAACACAAATAAAAAAAAACAAAACAGTATATCACATAAAAGCCACCTGTATTAAGCAAGTACCTGTCTTAAGCAGCCTCTTTTTAGCTTTGCCACATGGGCTTGCACAGATTTGACTGTATTGAAGTGACTTAATTTTGGAGTAAACCTCAGTTTCTTATCATATCACCTTTCTTTTTTCAACCAGTATTCTTTTTCTGGTGTGTTCAGTCAACCAGAATAACAAACTATTGTACCTGATTTCTGCCTCAGTGATTGTCCTGAAGACAAGTTTATTTCACCATACCTGTGAAAGATCTACTTTCAGTGTGTAAAAACTGTGTACATTATAGAACAAAATTATTTGTGTATGCAGGGATCGCGTTACCGATCGCCATTGTCGCCATTTGCGCAGAAAAATAAAATTTGGCACAAAAATCATAAATTGGCGAAAACAAGTGGTGAAGACAAATATCGCCTGAATCACCCGCTACTGAGCCATATAATTGTCGCGCGTGTCTGTCGCACCTTCCTTGATTGTATAATTCGCCAGTTAACAACTCAATTATCGATCAGAAAACGGTAGCTGATCAAATTAACCTGAATTTGATGAAAGCGATATAAGGTCACGTGCGATGATGCGCAGTTTGACAGTAGCACCGCCCACTTTCCACGTTCGGCCGGCCTCGGTGGCTCAGTTGGATGCGCCGTCCGACTGGAGACCAGGAGGTCGCGTGTTCAACCCCTGCTCAGGTCGGCAACATTCTTTCGTGGAGATTGATCATGAAATATTTTCTACGGTCATTCTCTCCCTTCCTCTGATTCAAGAAGGGCAGTTGTCAGTTTCTGGCGGAAGAATGTGCACAACACTGGTTAACCACTTAGAGGACTAAGCCTGTCAGTAAACGTGTGGTTAGGTAAACTGACCGCGCTCGACATGACCCCATTGGGTTGACTGGGCCTTTAAACCTCAACACAAACAAACGCCTTTCGTCCTTAATATTCATGAGGCTCTGCCGAAACTACTAATCAGGAATTAATGTCAGAGTCGCATCACCTACGTCACGGAAATTTACCCAGAATGTAATCACGTGGAACCCTATGTCAAACACAAAGATGGAAAACAAATTGATTACACGAGAAATAATTATTGACATTAATCGGTTTGGCTTATTAAAGCGGTAAGTACACTTTGACAGTGCCGACTTTAATTAAGCATGTTTCAGTACCTTCTTATGAGCCTTAATTTTATTTGGCGATCAACGAACGTCGTCTCGAAAAAAAAACACAAAAAACACAAATAGTGCCTCGGAGGCGGACACTTTAGTGTCCGATGGTCAGGATCGCGCATTCGAACCCCACAGATTGTAGCGATTTATCATGAAACACATGAATTTGCTACGGTCATTCGCTCCTTCCACTGCTTCAAGACTGGCAGTTACAAGTTTCTTGCGGAAGGGTGTTCAATGTACTGGTTAACCGCTTATTGTATAAGCATGCCCCCTCTTTTTTTTTGGCGCGATTCATAAAAAAATGCTGTTCCCCATTCCATTTCGCATAGACCCAACTCGTAAAGCAATTGCAGTAAACTTCCTTTTAAGTCAGTTGCAGTTAGCTCCCTTAGAACAGTAAAACCTGCTGTGTTAGAAACTTACCCCGCATTTATCAGGGTACAAATGAATATTGTTAAGTTATTCTCTTACAGTATAATACATTAATAACATTATATTTATTGGCTTATACAGCACTTTTCAGAACTTTCGTTTCGATGTAAAGTGTTCCATTTTTGTATCTTCAACATTCGATATGCAAAACAAAGACTTATTATTAATTCATGACATTGTAATTTATTAATTACAGCAGAAGTTTTAAAAATCAGTGTGAGAATTAATTTCTAGTCCCCCACACATTTCACATTATACTGACTCTTGAATCTATTGCTGCAATTAAAGGAATCAGTAAATGAACACCTTTTTTCTGACAAGATAATTCTTTGGCGAAAAATGGCCAAAATTTGGCTCAAAATCTGGCTCAAAGATAAAGAAAATGGCACAAAAAAAATCAAATTGGCGAAAATGGTGGCGAAAGAAAAAAAAAATCCTAGTGCAAACCCTGGTGTATGACAGTTTATGTACCTTGGAAAAGGAAAGTTTATTTTCATGAAGTACCAAAGATGACAATTTGGACTCTTGATGCACCTTGCAGGAACATTCATCTAGTCAGTGATCTTTTTTTTCCATAATTGGTGTGGAGGAAAGTGACAATTATGACCAAAGAACATTGGTGTTTTTAAGGTGAGTCAACTAAACATTACACAGTCTATGATATTTTTCCATTGCCTGTTTTGTCAACTTTAAACCTTTAACTATTTACTTAGAATACAATAATTGCCAGCTAATAATTGCTTCCATTGGAAATTTGTGCAAATCCAGTACCAGTGTCAGTTTGGTTCATTTGTACTGGCAGCCATGTTGAATATCCTTAAATTTCTCAACACTAGGTGTCAGTCACCAGCGGCTAACCCGCTGTTTCATCTGTATTTATTTAGAAAATTGTATCGCTTTGAAAACTTAGTCCCTGTTGCAAAAAAAGTAACAGAGAAATGTAATTTATTTTTTTCATAATGCAGACATGTTCATACAAGGAACTGTCTCTGGACATGGTACTTACACACCTAGACATGGAGGCTAGTGATACGGAACAATAGACCTTTTTAATGTTATTGTTTTTATTTGGGCTACTGACCATGTGATTACAATGTTATGTCACGTGACCAAAAATTGTGGATGGCAAAAACACTTCCAGTCCCATTGATACCAATGGATTCTAGCCCAATTTTACTTGGAAAATAAATCACTTTTGGTTAATATTTAATAGTAAATTTTATCTAGCCTTTAAAATACAGCTTTAAGAAGCAGTATAACTGCTTTTCCTAAGACATACAACTGTTCCAATGATGTTTTTCCGATATAAGCAGGCGTGTAACCTCAATATTGCTTGATATTGACCATTTTTATGCTTAGTTTTAGCTGGTATATAGTCAAAATGTATCTTAATATTTCTGGTTATGACATTTAAATGATCACTCTATGAGAATCTCTTCTGAAAAGAAACTTTTGATGAGTGAAACTGTTTTATTTTTCTGAGTAAACATTGGCAATTATACTGTCCGGTAAACATAAGCAACAACTTTCTGCCATCCAATAGGAACGAGGCTAGAACGTACTCTGTGTTAAAGACCGAGAGATTGTTTATTGTGTGACGTAGTGTTTAAAAAGGTCTATACCTGGAGACATGCAGGGATTTAGAATTATTACATAAATTTAAATTAAAATAACTTTTCTGCACCAAAATAACTCCTTTCTTACCTGAAGACTTCTAGAAACATCGGTTGACTCAAACATACATGTACATGTCCATGATGTTACCACATAAAATCAACAAAAAAAAAAAAAAAAAAAAAAAAACAGAAAAAAACAAAAACAGTCAAAACATTCCTATGGAGTGTCAGGAAATTATACACCACCAGCTTTTGCCTTACATATCTGATACATTTGGTACCCATAATAAACAAAAGCACATAGTAAATGTGGAATATATGTAGGACCCACACCTTCAGGGTTAAGGCAAGACTTGTTTGTTATTTGACCAGCTTGGGCAGAAGTCCCAAAAGTTCCTATAATATTGTTGACCGAGGTGTAGTGTTGGGAATCAGGCAGATTTTCATTATCTTTCGTCGGTTTTATAAAACTGACTGATCATCGATTAATAATCAACGAAGAAAATATTTAGCCCTCTTCCAGGTACATTGCTCCAGATCAATAAGAAGGGTATCCAGATAATATTTTTCTTATTTCTCCATGAAAACATATGTTGTGAGTCCTCATTAGAAGTGCCTCATAGAGGCGCTTCTCAAGAGTACCCACAAAATATTTTTTCATTGAGAAATAAGAAAAATTTAATTACTTTTGGGTCGACTTTTTAAGGCTATTTATCAAATTTTTTCACTTTTATGGACCACAAACCTAGAATGACCCAAACAGACAGCTTTGAATTTCATTTCTTTATAACTTGCCTATAGAAATAAAACGCGAGAAAAATATGTGTCTAAAAATAGAATTTTCAGATTAGTCGACTATAAAAAATCTTTCTGGGCATCAGTCATACGAGGCAAAATGTGACTGATCGATTATAATCGATCATCAGTGGCAACACTTTTGAGGTGGGGTTGGAGAATGTAGGACAAAACGTCCCATGGACAAAACATCCCATGCCATTTTTGACCAGGTGGACAAAACATCCCACGTCATTTTTTCAGGGTGGACAAAACGTTCCACATGATTTTTACAGGGTGGACAAAATGTCCAATGCTATTTTGGCAGGATGGACAAAACCTCCCATGCTATTTCGACAGGGTGGACAAAATGTCCCCTATTCTTGAGGTGGTGGTAAGGAGTAGGGAGGGATTTGGAAGGCTCAATATAAATGACGTACTGTGATAAAAGACCGGGAAATTCACACTCGCGTGCAGCAACCGCACATGTCAATATAAATTTACTTAAAGGGGCGCTTCTGCTATCAAAGAAGCATTGAATCAATAAGACAGCCCATGCAAAGAGGGTGTCTGTCATACAAAAAACACACTTTACGAACACAAAGGGCCACAGACGCTAATGACAATTCAAATGAGTGAGTGAGTTTTTTAACATCCCACTAACAGCTAGGTCATACGGAGATGTGGACCTTGGTTTAAAGTCCCATATAAAAGAAGCATGGGATCGAACTCATGACCCCTGGGTGACAAGGCGCGCAGCTTTACCACTACACCACCGAGGCACCCTTTCCCAATATTTCAACCTGTTAAATATCTAATAAAAGGGCTGCAGACATTTCACTATGCCCCACCACTGCACTTACATCAGACAAGTACCAAAACTCTGTTAATTAATTAATTTAGTTTCAAGAAAATATCGCAAACAGTTTTCAAGGTACAGAGCGGACACAAATATATTACAGAAATCACTAAAATAGTTTCGGTGTTCAAAGGGCCATAACTCCAAAAGTAGGCTCTATCGTCAAAGTATATGAAAGAAAAGAATGGCAGTTGTCAGTTTCTGCTGAAATTATTAATAGCTTATGAATAAGCCCGCCCCGGAAAAGTGTGCGGGCTCGACAAGACGAAAATAGTATTGACTGGGCAGTTTAACTCCAGTTCAAACAAAAATTACATCGGTACAAAGTTCTCATGTCTGAAGTATGATTTACAATGTACGAACTTTGAACTGGATAAAACCTACAATACTACAATGTACGTGCGACCAGCAAAGACTCAGGTTAGTCTGTGCATCGACCCACTATAGATAAAGCAAGCTTCTTGCATACTGTATGATCAGCGAAGGGTCTTAACAGAATGTGCTGTTGCAGTCGCACTGTTTATTCGCTTTGGACAGCCCGGCTATCGACGGTAAATACGATCAGCGAATGCGCTTATCAGAATGTGCAGGCACGTACTGACCCGAGTCTTCGCTCGTCACACAAGACGTTTTGTTACACCCAGTGATCATACACTGTAGGAGGTACTTACGATTAGCGAAGGCTCTGATCAGACTACTGAGATCTACTGATGTGCAGTCTCAGAGTGTGCAGGCTGATCCGTCTCTTCGTTCAAGTTTTATTGTAGGTTTTGCCATGCACAGGCTCATGCGCGAGTTGTTTGTGCAAACCTTAACGCTAAGCACCCTGGATACAATTTTCAGCAGACGACATTTTGAAATATTTTTCTCATTCTTCCAAGAGAACAGGATTTGCACTTCATGCAAATTGTCTCCACTGCATGAAATGTCAAATCCTGTTTTCTTGGTAATGAAAAGAAAAGAAAACAAAACGAATTCAATCTGTCGTCTGCTGAATTAGCCCAGAGAGCCCATTTTGAAGACGCTTTCCCACCGATGCGCTAGGTTTATACAATGCGTCTCTTTTACTTGTTTAATAAATTACGGTCTTGGTTTTGCATATCGCATATTGAAGCCACAAAAACAGAACACTTTACATGGAAAAGAAAGTTCTGAAGATTGCTGTATAAGCCAATAAATATAATGTTATTAATGTATTATACTGTAAGAGAATAACGTAACAGTATTCATTTGTTCCCTGATACATGCGGGGTAAGGTACTCACACTGCAGGTTTTACCGTTTTAAGGGAGCTAACTGTAACTGACTTAAAAGGGAGTTAACTGCAATTGCTTTACAAGTCTGATCTGTGCAAAATGGAATGGGGAAGAGCATTTTTAGCTCGCCTGTACGAAGTACAAGGAGAGCTATTGTAGTCACCCCGGTCGTCCACGTTTGCGTTCCCGTTCCCGTCACACTGTGTTAAAGTTTTTCAGATGCTTATATCTCAACAGTCACTCCTCACAGAGGCATCAAATTTGGAACTTAGGTACCTTGGAGGGTCTTCTGAGATTCCAAGAGAATAAACCCCTGGGTTCATGCCCCTGGGTGGGGCTAGGGGTCAGAATCTAGGACACCTTTGTAATACTGTGTTAAAGTTTTTCAAATTCTTATATCTTGACTTTCACTCCTCATAGAGCATTCATATTTAGAATTTGGGTACCTGGACGAGTCTTCTGAGATTCCAAAAGAACATACCCCTGGGTTCATACCTCAGGGTGGGCCTTGGGTGGGGCTAGGGGTCAAAATCTAGGACACATTTGTAAAATCTTATATGCCTACAGGTTATAGACACAACTGGTTATACATCAGCTAACTATGTGACATCAGTTTAAGTGTAAGAGAGTGAAGGTCATGGTGACCTACATTTTACGGTCCAGGTCACCTAGATTTCACGGTCCAGTGATTTTGCCCTATATCTTGAATACTATTTGTTGGATAAATGTCACACCTGGGATATTACTTCCATGTGACCCAATGAATGACCACTTACTATATCTAGGTCATTGTGACCTATATTTCATGGTTCAGTGATTTTGCCTTATATCTTGAATATTATTTGTTGGATAAATGTCACACCTTGGATATTAGTTCCATGTGACCCAATGAATGACCACTTACTATATCTAGGTCATTGTGACCTATATTTCATGGTTCAGTGATTTTGCCTTATATCTTGAATACTATTTGTTGGATAAATGTCACACCTGGGATATTAGTTCCATGTGACCCAATGAATGACCACTTACTATATCTAGGTCATTGTGACCTATATTTCATGGTTCAGTGATTTTGCCTTATATCTTGAATACTATTTGTTGGATAAATGTCACACCTGGGATATTAGTTCCATGTGACCCAATGAATGACCACTTACTATATCTAGGTCATTGTGACCTATATTTCATGGTTCAGTGATTTTGCCTTATATCTTGAATACTATTTGTTGGATAAATGTCACACCTGGGATATTAGTTCCTTGTGACCCGATTATTGACGTCAAAATATATCTCTGTTGGTGTGACCTATATTTCATGGTTCAGTGATTTTGCCTTATATCTTGAATACTATTTGTTGGATAAATGTCACACTTGGGAAATTACTTCCATGTGACCCAATGAATGACCACTTACTATATCTAGGTCATTGTGACCTATATTTCATGGTTCAGTGATTTTGCCTTATATCTTGAATACTATTTGTTGGATAAATGTCACACCTGGGATATTAGTTCCTTGTGACCCGATTATTGACGTCAAAATATATCTCTGTTGGTGTGATCTATATTTCATGGTTCAGTGATTTTGCCTTATATCTTGAATACTATTTGTTGGATAAATGTCACACCTGGGATATTACTTCCATGTGACCCAATGAATGACCACTTACTATATCTAGGTCATTGTGACCTATATTTCATGGTTCAGTGATTTTGCCTTATATCTTGAATACTATTTGTTGGATAAATGTCACACCTGGGATATTAGTTCCTTGTGACCCGATTATTGACGTCAAAATATATCTCTGTTGGTGTGACCTATATTTCATGGTTCAGTGATTTTGCCTTATATCTTGAATATTTGTTGGATAAATGTCACACCTGGGATATTAGTTCCATGTGACCCAATGAATGACCACTTACTATATCTAGGTCATTGTGACCTATATTTCATGCTTCGGTGATTTTGCCTTTTATTTTTATTACTATTTCATGGAGAATTGTCATACCTGGATTATTATATCTAAGTGACAAAATGATTTACATACAAATACATCTAGGTCAGTGTGACCTATATTATATGGCTTAATGATAAAATTGTTACAATATAAAATGTACCCAGCAGGCGAGCTCGCTGTCCTCCGACAGCTCTTGTTTATGAATCGCGCCAATACAGAGGGGGGCATGCTTATACAATAAGCGGTTAACCAGTACATTGAACACCCTTCCGCCAGAAACTTGTAACTGCCAATCTTGAAGCAGTGGAAGGAGCAAATGACCGTAGCAAATACATGTGTTTCATGATAAATCACTCAATCTGTGAGGATCGAATGCACGATCCTGACCCATCAGAGATTAATGTGTCTGCCTACGAGGCATTATTCGTGTTTTTTTTTTTTTTTTTTTTTTTCGGGACGATGCTAGTTATCTCCAAATAAAAGCCTCTAAGATAGCAGAAGCGCCCCTTTAAGTACCCGGGTACAAGGTAAGAAATAAACAAACAAAAATACGTTATTTTTTATTTCTTGTTTTATTCATTAATTCTTTTTTTTTTTTTTTTTTTTTTTTTTTTAATCTCTAGGTAAAAATATTTCTGTATTTATTCAGCGGCAAATCAGCCGAATGATGCGTAGGTTCCGATTTCCTCCCCATGCAAACTCGGAAAATTCGGAGCTGTCTCTGACGTCACTGATCTCTCATTGCGAGCTCGCCAGGATAAACTTTTGCCCACCGCGGAGTTCTACAGGTAAGTGGGTGGTATTGCGGAGGGAACTCGGCGGAAACACGGTGGACGAAAAATCCGTCGTGGAGGGAATTGGAGTGGGGTATCAGAAAGATCCGCGGTGGGCTAAAAAATCAACCCCACCGGTTCGGGGGGTGAATTTTGAAAACCCACCTGAGCTGTACTGTACCTTTGCATGTGTGCATCTGGCGAAGAATCAGATCCGCATGCACTGTCTGATCAGAATCTTCACAGGGCGCATTTTGGATAGCTACATGTAAAGCTGCAAGATTTTTTCATGCGAAAAACAATGGACACACGTCAGAAAGTATGTTTTTCGTGTTGCGGCTCATTTTTTGTTTTTACACAGGTTCGCATTTATTGGAGAGTTTGATATGATGAACCCACAATTCCCTGGCCAGTATGGACAGGGACCACCTCAAAATTATGGTAATCAGCCACAAATGGGACCACCTGGAACACAGGGTGGGCCAGCTCCTGGACAGACGGGTGGTATGAGGCAGCCTATGTATAATGGTCAGCCAATGACTGGTAAGTTGACTTTGTAATTTGATGTATTGACCTTATTTTAAGGCTGGCTAATCAGAGCTGAAAAGATAATCAGTTATCAGTCCTGCCATTACGATCGACAATAGCTTAGTAATCAATGAAGATTTGGTCATAATTTCACCTGTCTGAGCATGACACTTACACATGTACCATATGTTGTACTTTACTGGATGTACATGTATTTCATCTGACAGGCCCGAGCAAACAGTGTAGACCCAGATAAGACATCACAAATGCAGCATCTCATCATGGTCTACACTGTTTGCCACACATCCAGCTTTTTTTTGACACAACGTTTGGTAGTAAGTTGTACTTGTTCAAATTTTAGATCAAATATAGTAAGGAGTTGAGGTGTCTGAATACTAAGGGTAAATACTGTTAAGTAAGAGACAATGAAATTAAATGATCGATTATTAGTAAATCTGTAGCGATGATCATTTTTTCGGAAATTATTGATCAGTTAATCGATTATCCGATTAATTGTGCCAGCCTTACCTTATTCCGGAAGTTGTTCAAATAAATATGCACTGTGGGCATTTGAGTCAGAAACTAGTCACCTCTAAAGTACACCCAGGGTTCGCCAGCCTCGGTGGCTCAGTTGGATGTGCCGTCCAACTGGAGACCAGGAGGTTTAGGGTTTAACCCCCGCCGAGGTCGGCAACATTCTTTTGTGGAGATTGATGATGAAATATTTTCTATGGTCATTCTCTCCCTTCCGCTGATTCAAGAAGGGCAGTTGCCAGATTCTGGCGAAAGAAAGTGCACAATACTGGTTAACCGCTTAGAGGACTAAGCTTGCCCAGTAAACATCTCTAGTACATTTGTATACAAGTTAAATTTTTCTTGCTCCCACATGCAGAAGCAAAGTGCATGTGACAATAACATTGCGTGACAGTGTGGCAGGGATGCCATTTTGAGAGAAAAACAAACTTTTAACATGTTAGATTGTAGAGCACTTTCTTGTCAGAAATGTATACACAAATGTACATGTATATGAAAAGGACACATATTGAAAACATAACTAATTCACCGAGACTCCGGGAATCAAAGCAGTAGGTCAAAATTTCAGCAAGTAAACAAGTCCCAGACATTTTTAGCTTACCTGAGCTATGCTTGAGGATGAGCTATAGTGATCACTTTTTGTCTGTCTTCTGTGCGTCTGTCTGTCTGTCGTTAACATTAGGCCGACCAAAATTGCTAAAGTAATGGCCGTATATTGAGGTTTGACCTTTGTACAACAAGGTTGTATGGAAAAAATGTTGAGAATTTTAAACAACTCTCCTCTGAAGCCGCTGGGCCAATATTGCTCAAATTTCATGTGGAACCTTGTGGCGGGGGAACGAAAGATTGCTAAAATGGTCACAGTCTATTGACCAAGATTGCTAAAATGGTCGCAGCCCGTTGACCAAGATGGCCTCCATGCCCATATATGATAAAAACATTTAAAAGTCTTCTTCTCCAGAACCGAAGAGGTCTTGTGGCTGAATCCTTGCAAAAATCATTGGGGGCAGGAGGTATACAAAAGTTGCTAAAATGACGGTCGTACATTGACTTTTGACCTTTTTACTGCAAGGTCAAGTTTACTTCCCTATGCATTTGTATGGGCCTCAGGCATTTGTATGGGAAAAATGCTAAGAATTTCAAACAACTTTTCCTCTGAAGCTGTCGCGCTAATGTTGCTCAAATTTCATGTGGGGCCTCCTTGTTGGGGGGGGGGTGGGGGGGGACGAAAGATTGAAAGATTACTAAAATGGACTCGGTCCATTGAACAAGATGGCTGCCATGCCCATATATGGTAAAAACCTTTAAAAATTCTTTTTCTCCAGAACCAAGTAAGCCTTCGGGCCTAATCTTTGCACAAATCATGGGGATGGGAGTCTATCAAAATTGCTAAAATGATGGTCCTACCTTGACATTTGACTTTTACGATATGGTCTAAGTTGCTTCCCCGTGCATTGTATGGGCCCTATACATTTTATATGGGAAAATGTTGAGAATTCATATTTTGGACATCTCCTCTAAAGACTATCATCCAATTGAGTTGAAACTTGATGAGGAGCATCAGGATGCCTAATAGACACAAAATAGCTAAAACTTAGTAGGTCCAAAATCGAAGAAGGCCCCTACAGACACCATCTTGAAAATCAATTTTGGTTGCTCCGAGGCAAACCACTAAATTGAGTCGAAACTTATAATGGAGCAAGAGGCCGACCAGTTGATGTAAAAACAGTTAAAATCGTGTTGATTGGAAATCCAAAATGGCCACCACAGCCACCATCTTGAAAATCAATTTTTGACTTATCCTCCTAAACCATTGGGCAATTTGAGTTAAAACTTACACAGTAGCAACAGGTTGACCTCTAGATCGAAAATAGCTAAGAAATCCAAGATGGCCACCACAGCCGCTATGGAAAAAATGTTATTTCCATTTTTTCTCCTGCTATGCTTCGCCCAACGCAGCATTGGTGATTAGAATTTTTTCACCTATTACATCATGACAACCAGCATGGTACCTTATCACTTTTGTGAGTCATCAGCCTGCGTATGAAAATGATTGTTCCTGTTGGCCAAATTATTAATTCGATTTCTAAGCCCCAAAGAATCTCTTCAGCAAATAGTGTGCAGGTTCTCATCAGAATGTGCACACGGTATAGTTCTGGGCTGTTTGCCAACGTAGTAAGTTATAGATCCACTAGTTCTGGCACGAAGAAATTGCTTGACCCTAACAGTAATGTCAAGTGACAGAGTGGCAGAAACCCACTTTAAGAGAAAAAAACTCTTATTATCATTATCATGTTCTTTTTTATTGTCTCATGCTAGGATTATGTTAAATTGTACAGACTGAGAATAGATTACGTCTCATCACCTTCATAAAAGTAAAACACTGTATGACAGCTTGTTTATCCCATTATCCATTCTCATTGAAAATAACTCAATAATTGATATGTTTATTTCATTGATCAGTGCGTACGTGGCATGCCCAAAGTAATCCAAATCCATTCAGCTGTTCTCTTTAACTCAATACACAGAGCGTGTAGGGTTTACTGGACACTTCATTGTGAAAGGTGATCAAAAAGTAAAAAAAAAGTAACATATTTCACTGAAATAACTGGCTGTTATGGAGGTAATAGTGGTTGTTTTCATAGGAAATAGCAACCATTGACAGTAAAAAGGAGGTGCCTGGAAGTCAAAGCTTATTTATTATGCCCTGCCACTAAAAAAGTGGCGGGGTATTATGTTATACCCTCTGAAATTTTGAGTGTCCGTCCGTCCATCTGTCCGTCCGTCCGTCCATCCATCCGTCAGCGCCCCCCACCATTCTTCTGCCCGCAACTCCTCCTACAGTTTTAGGCCAATCCTTTTCAAACTTTACAGGTGCTTTTAGGATGGTCTGAAGATATGCATATTGTTTTTTCAGAATCCTGAAATTATTTTTTATCACATTTTTTGCATTTTTAACTTAGACTTTTTTCGAGCCCTAATACTACAGAAATGTATAGGGAGTATGTACCTTCTGCCCGCAACTCCTCCTACAGTTTTAGGCCAATCCTTTTCAAACTTTACAGGCACTTTTAGGATAGTCTGCATATTGTTTTTTTCAGAATCCTGAAATTATTTTTTATTACATTTTTTGCATTTTTAACTTAGACTTTTTTCGAGCCCTAATACTACAGAAATGTATAGGGAGTAGGTACCTTGTACATGTACTACATTTTCAGGCCGATCCTTTTGAAGCTTTACACACGTTTTTAGGATGGTCTGAAGATATGCATATTGTTTTTTTCAGAATCCTGAAATTATTTTTTATCTCTTTTTATTGCATTTTTAATTTAGACTTTTTTGTGTTTTTTTTTTTTTTTTGAATTATGAAATAACTGTTTATTTCTTCCCTTCATGTTTAACTTAGATTGTTTTCAACCCTTATACTACAGAAGTACATAGGGAATATGTCCCTGTGGCGGGGCATGGTGCATGGCTTGCAGTTTTATATAAGAAGTCAAATGGGGTGAGAGTGGGGGGAGAATGAAAAAGTCATTGTTTGGAGGAGTCCAACATTGGGAGGTGACTAATGTGTTTTTGTTGTTGTTTTTATGTCCCCACCATTTTAAATGGAGGAGCATATAGTTATTACCGCTGTCCGTACGTACATCTGTATCGTCCGTATGTTAAAAAAAAATGGTTTCCGTTCGATATCTTTTGAAATGATTAGTGTATTGGAGGTTATTTATATAAGAAATCAAATGGGGTGATAGTGGGGGGAGAATGACAAAGTCATTGTTTGGAGGAGACCAACATTGGGAGGTGACTGTAATGGGAGGTTGGTCTGTAGTACATGTTATTTTTCTTTTTTAGGCATCTGAATAATATGAATACGTTGGTTAATTGTGTTTTTGTTGTTGTTTTTATGTCCCCACCATTTTCAATGGAGGAGCATATAGTATCACCGCTGTCCGTACGTACATCTGTACGTAAAAAAATGGTTTCCGTTTGATATCTTTTGAAAAGATTAGTGTATTGGATTCATATTTTATACACAGGTATATAATTATAAAATGTAGGTCAAGTTCGATTTTGGGTAAAATCCACCAATTATTGTGGGAGTTATGGCCCTTTTTCAACTTTGAAAAAATGGTTTCCGTTTGATATATTTTGAAAAGATTAGTGTATTGAATGAGTAGGGAAATCCCCCACAGTCAGCTGTTGTATTTAAAGGTCACTGACCTGGATCAATATAGTTTTATGCCGTGGTTGACACACTCAAGTAAACGACAGATTTCAAAACTATAAAATATTTAACTGTAGTTTGGATTTTAATTTGACACATTTATTGACTATCTGAGTCAAGTCATCCTACAATGTTTTTTGGAGGAGGTGATTTTTTTTCATTGACGGTTTGACGATATCGATGTTGAGATCTCCAAATATGTTGCGGGAAAACATCGAATTTTTACCACCATGAATAGTTCTGGTAGTCGTGTTATTCACATTGTGATTGTTTTGTGTCTTCTCCCTCCATCGGTCTGACATTTATCGTTCATCTCAAAATCATCACAAAACTGAAGGTAGGATCTGTTTCAAAAGCAAAGGTTGTATCGGCGAACGTAGACACCATCTTGGTTGCTATCAATAAGCGGTGTAATACGAATATTAATTAGGGTAATTAGGCTAACCAATGGGAAGCCTTGCAGGTGTTATAACACGTGTGGTTATATGATTTTTATGACATGGGTTATTTCACTGAATAACGTGACGGTCATGTGATAATCATATTTAATACACAGGTACATGTATATAATGATAAAATCCAGGTCAAATTCGATTTAGGGTAAAGTCCAACTATTATTATGGAGTTATGGCCCTTTTTTCAGCTTTAAATGTTTTTCTTTCAATAGGTTTTGAAAAGATTAGTGTATTAGATTCATATTTTATATACAGGTATATAATCATAAAATATAGGTCAAGTTCAATTTAGGGTAAAATCCGCCAATTATTATGAGAGTTATGACCCTTATTCAACATTTTTTTGCAAAATGCCTGTGTGCGGGTGAAGATGGCCCCTGGGTGGGGGCATCTGTGTCATATTGACACATTTCTAGTTTTTTATGTTAAAATATAGGTCAAGACATAAATGAGTTTGGAATTTAGGCATTTATGATGTCATGTTTGCTATTAGTGCATAACATGCCTTAATACAGGTTTACACTGAATAAGGTTTGATTGTTGCATGCTGCTAAAAGCTGCAAGAGTTTGTTTTTTATTTACTTTTTCAGGTCCTGGTCAGTTTGGAGGTGGTCCCAAGTCAGTTCCTATATCCAACGGACCACATGCAGGTCCTGTGCAGGGCCAGTTTGGTAGTGGACCCCAGGGAGATCAGGGAAGGTAATAGCAGATTTGGTAATAGCAGATTTGGTAATCAGGGCCCAGTTGTTCAAAGCATTGTTAGCCTAACAAGCTCGTTAGTGGTCAAACTGTTAACTGTTCTAGTAAGTACAATATCTAATTCACAGGTATTTTTAATGAAAAAATGCAAAAGCTACTCACATTTTTTCAGCAACAATATTAGCATATATGCCATATTTAGTGATCAAAGTTTTAACGATAAGTTAACTAACGACATTGTTAGTTTTGAACAACTGGGCTCAGGACTTTGCTAATCAAATTTGGCAGAGCATGGCAGTGATCTCTCAACACTGTTTTGTTGCCAAAAAAAAAAAAGCACCGTTGTGTTCGTAATTACCTTAAGTATTTGGACGGGCATGAGCAAACATTGTAGATAAGGTTTACAGTTTCCTATAAAGGGTCTACACCGCCACTCATCCGGCAGCCTTTTAGCCATATCAGCGCATAGCTCCAAGTAAGGCACTTTTTTTTTCAGCCGAAAAGTAATGATATTTTTCTAATTTCTCCATGAAAATGAGTATCCACTATACATGTATATGTGGTTTTTTTGTGGAGAATTTAGAAAAATATCGTGGATACCCTCTCTTATTTGGAGCTATGGACATCATAGGTCTAGATAAGAGTGGGTATCAAGTAAATATTTTAAGCTCACAGGTGAGCTATTGTGATCACACGTCATCCGTATGTCTGTCCGTCAGTCCACAATCTTTAAACAACATCTCCTCCTAAACCACTGATTGGATTTTGACCAAACTTCACAGGAATGATCCTTGGTTGGTCCTCTTTAAAAATTGTTCAAATGGTTCCAGTCCGTTGGATATCTAGGTCACAGGAGCTAAAAATAAATTTTTTAACTAAATACTTAAAAAAATCTTCTTGTCAGAAACCACTGGACCGATTTCAATATAATTTTGCAGAAATGTTCCTTTGGTGACCCTCTACCAAGATTGTTCAAGCCATTTGGATTCGTCAAAAAACATGGCCACCAGGGGCCGGGGCTTATTTCCTTATATATCTATATAGAAAACTTTAAAAACCTTCTTGTCAGAAACCACTGGACCGATTTCAATATAATTTTGCAGAAATGTCCCTTTGGTGATCCTCTACCAAGATTATACAAGCCGTCATGATTCGTCAAAAAACATGGCTGCCAGGAGGAGCTTATTTTCCCTATATATCTATATAGAAAACATTAATGATTTTCTTATCAGAAACCACTGGACCAATTACAGTATAACTTGGCAGAAATGTGTCCTTGGTGACCCTCTACCAAGATTGTTCGCCGTCATGATTTGCCAAAAAACATGGCTGCTAGGGGGTGGGGTGGGGGTGGGGGCTTATTTTCCTTATATATCTATATAGAAAACTTGAAAAAATCTTCTTGTCAGAAACCACTGGACTGATTTCAATATAACTTGGCAGAAATGTTTTCTTGGTGACCCTTTACCAAGATTGTTCAAGCAGGTATGATTTGTCAAAAAACATGGCCGCTAGGGGAGCAGGGTTTATTTTCCCTATACTTTAATGATCTTCTTGTCAGAAACCACTGGACCAATTTCAATATAACATTGCAGGAATGTATCTTACATGTATGTAACCCTCTATCAAGATTGTTCAAGTCGTCATGATTCGTCAAAAAACATGGCCGCCAGGGGGGCGGGGCTTATTTTCCCTATATATCTACATTGTATATAGAAAACTTTAAAAATCTTCTTGTCAGAAACCACTGGACCGATTTCATTATAACTTGGCAGAAATGTTTCCTTGGTGACCCTCTACCAAGATTGTTCAAGCCGTCATGATTCGTCAAAAAACATGGCCACTAGGGGACGGGGCTTATTTTCCCTATACATCTATATAGAAAACTTTAAAAATCTTCTCATAAGAAACTGTTGGACCGAGTTCAATGTAACTTGGCAGGAATGTTGCTTTGGTGACCTTCTACCAAGATTGTTCAAGCCTTCATGATAAATACAAAATAAGCCCAAGGGGCGGGGCTTAATTTTCGTATATATCTGCATAGAAAACTTTAAAATTCTTCTTGTCAAATACCACCGGACCGATTTCAAAATTACTTGGCTGGAATGTTGCTTTGGTGACCCTATACCAAGATTGTTCAAGCAATCATGATTCGTCAAAAACATGGCTGCTAGGGGATGGGGCTTATTTTCCCAGTATATCTAAATAGAAAACTTTAAAAATCTTCTTGTCAGAAACCACTGAACAGATTTCAATATAACTTGGCAGGAATGTTTCTTTGGTGACCCTCTACCAAGTTTGTTCAAGCTGTCATGACTTATCAAAAAACATGGCTGTTAGGGGGTATAGCTTTATAGCTATATAAAACACTTTAAAAATCTTTTTGTCAGAAATCACTGGACCAATTTCAATATAACTTGGCAGAATTGTTCCTTTAGTGACTTTGTCAAGATTCAGTTCAAGTCGTCATTGATGCGTTAAAAAAAACATGGCAGCTGGGGGTGGGAGGGGAGGGAGGTGGGGGGGGGGGGGGGTGCAGGGTGCAGGGCTATAAAATTTATACAAAAATCTTAGAGCAGTGAACTTAGCTGAAACTTCAACAGTAGGTATGCAAATCTGTTTGCTCAGGTGAGCGATATAGGACCATCATGTTCCTCTTGTTCTTATTTCTCCACAAAAATATATGTTGTGGATACTCTTTAGAAGCACCTCACTGAGGTGCTTCTAATGAGTACCACAACATACGTTTTTGTAGAGAAATAAGAAAAATATCAGTACTTTTGGATAAAAAAAAAACAAAAAAACATTTTATCAAATGCTATGGACATGTTCAAATTTTAGTTGTTAAGGTGTTCAAATATGCAGGGTACCATATTTAGCCTAAGTATTGCGACACCCCATCTACTTACCATACTTGTCCTAAAATTTGAAATGGTCCATAGTACTACCTCTTGATGTGTCTAAAATATTGTTGTATGTATGGCAAACATGGTAGACCCAGATCAGGCACTGCATTCTGCAGTGTCTGATCTTGGTCTACACTGTTTGCAAAGGCCTATCGGTGCCAATGCTTAAGATTATTAAAGTAAACAGGGTACTTGTATCCTGTGCAAAAAAAAAGGGAATGATGTTGGTGTCCTCTTAGGAAGGTGATTCTGTGGGAAAAGCACTCCAAGTTAGTATCATAATCTATGGAAGGAAACTAATAAAAGAGAAGACTGTATTCACCCTAAATAGTTGGAGACCTTAACCATAGGTTTAGGGCTTATTAATCTCATTATGCATGTGCTTAACATGCATAGAAAAAATGTTTGCAATTAAAAGACATCAATTAACATGAAATATTTTGCATCTTTACCATAGGAGCAGCTCTTAACCCATTGTAGTCTGGAGATCCCTAAAAGGGTAAATGGCAAACAGCGCAGACCCTGATCAGACGCCGCTGAATGCGGCGTCTGATCAGGGTTGCCAGTGTTTGCAAATACATGTATTTGAGCCATTTTTTCTCTGAGAATATCACATAGCCTTACATGCCCAAAGTCAAAATTAGAATCTTCTAACATATAATGTGGAGGAGTTCATTCAGTCTGTAATGGGTTAAAGGAAATAATTTATCATTAAAAGAATTGCAGTGAGAGGAGGCTTTAGTATTCTGTTTGTCATTCACTTTTTATACCCCGCCACATGATAGTGGCTGAGTATTATTGTTTCATGGTGGATGTCCGTCTATCTGTCTATCCATCAGTCATCTGTCCGTCCATATTTTATTTCCGGATGATAACTTAGTAAACATCAATGGATTTTCACCAAACTTGGTATGTGCATTGATATTAAGGAGATCTGGTTCGGGGTTGCTAATGGGCAAATTTTGTCAATTTTTCACAGTTATTTGCTCGCGACAAGATAATGGCGGGGTATTATTGTTTTACGTTTTTATTCCTTCATCTTTTTCTATTTCTCTTCTCATCTGCTAGCTCTTCTGTCCCATTTTTCCGTTTCTTTAGACAGATCGAAATGATCTGCAAGTGTTCATGTGTTATTAACCCTTGTCTTGCTGAACCCAGATATGCCCTGCCTTTGCAAACAGTGTAGATCCAGATCAGTTGGCTTCTTCTGGATCTGCTTTGTTTGCCATTAAGTATTTGAATTTGAAGCAGTAATCCAGATCAAGTAATCTTATTGGCTGAAAATTAGAAGAGGGTGTGCAGGGTTCGCGTTACCAATCGCCATTGTCGCCATTTGCGCAGAAAAATAAAATTTGGCACAAAAAATCATAAATTGGCGAAAACAAGTGGCGAAAAAAATATCGCCTGAATTACCCGCTACTGAGCCATATAATTGTCGCGCGTGTCTGTCGCACCTTCCTTGTATAATTCGCCAATGAACAACTCAATTATCGATCAGAAAATGGTAGCTGATCAAATTAACCTGAATTTAATGAAAGCGATATAAGGTCACGTGCCGTGATGCGCAGTTTGACAGTAGCACCGCCCACTTTCCACGCCTTTCGTCCTCAATATTCATGACGCTCTGCCGAAACTACCAATCAGGAATTAATGTCAGACTCGCATCGATTACGTCATGGAAATTTACCCAGAATGTAATCACGTGGAACCCTATGTCAAACACAAAGATGGAAAACAAATTGATTACACGAGAAATAATTATTGTCATTAATCGGTTTGGCTTATTAAAGCGGTAAGTACACTTTGACAGTGCCGACTTTAATTGAGCATGTTTCGTTACCTTCTTATGAGCCTTAATTTTTATTTGGCAATCAACTAACGTCGCCACGAAAAAAAACAAAAAAACACGAATAATGCCTCGGAGGCGGACACAATAGTCTTCGATGGTCCGGATCGCGCATTCGATCCCCACAGATTGTAGCGATTTATCATGAAACACATGTATTTGCTGCGGTCATTCGCTCCTTCCACTGCTTCAAGATTGGCAGTTACAAGTTTCTTGCGGAAGGGTGTTCAGTGTACTGGTTAACCGCTTATTGTATAAGCATGCCTCCTCTTTTTTATTGGCGCGATTCATAAAAAAAAATGCTGTTCCCCATTCCATTTCGCATAGACCCAACTCGTAAAGCAATTGCAGTAAACTTCCTTTTAAGTCAGTTGCAGTTAGCTCCCTTAAACCAGTAAAACCTGCTGGGTAAGAAACTTATCCCGTATTTATCAGGGTACAAATGAATATTGTTACGTTATTCTCTTACAGTATAATACATTAATAACATTATATTTATTGGCTTATACAGCACTTTTCAGAACTTTCGTTTCCATGTAAAGTGTTCTATTTTTGTGTCTTCAACATTCGATATGCAAAACAAAGACTTATTATTAATTCATGACATTGTAATTAATTAATTACAGCAGAAGTTTTAAAAATCAGTGTGAGAATTAATTTCAAGTCCCTCACACATTTCACACTATACTGATTCTTGAATCTACTGCTGCAATTAAAGGAATCAGTAAATGAACACCTTTTTTTCTGACAAGATAAAGATAAGATAATTCTTTGGCAAAAAATGGCCAAAATTTGGCTCAAAATCTGGCTCAAAGTTAAAGAAAATGGCACAAAAAAAATCCAATTGGCGAAAATGGTGGCGAAAGAAAAAAAAAATCCTAGTGCGAACCCTGGGGTGTGGCATCTAAATTTATTCAGCAGGATAAGGGTTAAACAAGAACTTGAACAAATCTTCCTGAGGTTGATAATGAAGCCTTGCTGAAGATGACTACTTGACAACTGTGGTATTATAATGGTTAACACTTAACTGAAAACTTGATTTTATGATGCTCTTATCTTCTTGCTAGAATGGGAGGCCCAGGTATGTTTCCTCCAAGGGGGCCAGTTCCACCTGGGCCTGGCCAGATGGGAATGCCAAGGGGACCTAGTTCACAACAGCCGATGATGCCAGGTCAGAGGCCACCAGTGTCCACAAATCAGGTAAGCTTTTCATAACAACATGTATAAATTATATACAGCATAATTAAACAGTTGACAACAGTGTTTTTTGCTATCTCTCAAGAAGTCATCAGCATCTCAAGAAGTTGTGTTTGGAGGGATACTTTGGAACGTTTATATAAGGTGGTTCATTATAAGACAGTTTAGTATCTAAAATGGTTTTAAAATGGACCTCAAAAGTGTTGTAGCCAAACAAAAAATGTATAGATTATATAGAAAAATGACCAGTTATGGTCATTTTTCTATATAATCTGTACATTTTTATTTGGATATAACATGTTTTAAAATACACAATTTTTGCTTTGGAACCCGACAATAGTGTTATAAAGCGGTTGTGGTGTAACTGTCATCACTGTGTAAGACTGTTGTGATGTGTCTATTAATTGTTTGAATTTTGAAATGCTAGTATTTTTTTATCGGTTTAACTCTTTAACTGCCACAGGCAATAATAATATGCTTTTGCAAACAGCATAGATCCAGATGAGATGGCTCAATGCGCCGTTCCATCTGGATCTACGTTGTTTGACATTAAGTCTGTCAACTTTACATATAAACATCTTTCCAAACCATAGTTTGTTAAAATAAAAAAAGCAGATGACAAATGTCGTCTGAAATTTGGCACCGAAAGAGTTAAAAAAAAATGCGTACCTGATTTTTCTGTTGTAGTAATTTCGTAGCTCCATATAAGCAGGGTATATTATTTTTCTTATTTCTCCATGAAAATATGTGTTGTGGGTACTCATTAGAAGCACCTCAGTGAAGCACTTTTAATGAGTGCCTACAGCGTATGTTTTTGTGGAGCAATAAGAAAGTATTCATACTTTTCATTAAAAAAAAGTGCCTTATCTGGAACTATGCATGTCAAGAAATTTTGCAGAAACTTATTGAAAATTTTTTCTTGAAGAATTCTAAATTAGTTAATAAGACTTTGTGAAGTTGTGAGAAAATTATTTGACATTTCTTGAAAGCTGAAAATTTGGGCACAGAGATTACATCAGTAGAAAAAATTTTATCAATTTGCTTATTTCTATACTAAGTAAGGTGTATCTATTAGAGGGTTCCTGAAAAACAGCAGAATTATAATAACCTGTTAAGTGGCCGGCCTTGGTGGCTCAGTTGGATGCCGGACCAACTGGTGATAAGGAGGTTGCGGGTTTGATGGGGTTGGCAATACTCTTTTGTGGAGATTTGATCATGAAATATTTTCTACAGATCTCTCCCTTCCGCTGGTTCGAGAAGGGCAGTTGTCAGGTAAACTAACCACGCTGAACATGGCCCTATTGGGTTGATTGGGCCTTAAAACCTCAGCCCACTTAAGTGATACTTGGTTGTTTTTTTTTGTTTTTCCTGCCATTTGTACATTGTACAAGGGAGATAATTTTTGTGACTTGCTGTTTGCTTTTCTGCAGACTAAGTTCAGTATCAGGCAGTTTATTCTAAAAGTAAGAATTTGTTGCCTGTAGGAGCAAAGTCTTTAAGACTTGACTCTTTCCAGAAGAAGACAAAAACAATTTTGGCAGAGTTGCCCATAGCAACAGATAAGGTGCTTTTACATCTGAAAAATGCTGATACCTTTCTTATTTCTGAACGAAAACATACTTTGTGGGTACTCATTAGAAGCGCCTCAACAAGGCGCTTCTAATGAGTACCCACAACATATGTTTTTGTTCAGAAATAAGAAAAATATCATGTGGATACCCCCTCTTATCTGTAACTATGACTTGCCTTTATCTTTAATGCATACAAAGATAAAATTTACTTGTGTGAGTATGTGTAAAATTCTTTTTGTTTTTATTATTGGTAGTTAAATGAACGTATTTCCTCAAATAATGATGTTTTTTTATAGATGACAAACCAGATGGGTAACATGAGTTTAACAGGACCCCCTTTTAGAGGACCTTCACAAATGGTAAGTGTGAAAATTGAGCTTCTCGTGCGGAATAAGCCTGATTCCTGGGAGTTGAAACACATCTTGCAAGCCATTAAGCATTTGGTGTGTCCCAATATTTCTATGTAAATTCAACCTCGTTTTACTTGGCCTGAGCCTATTAAAAGTTTTTGTAGGTGGTCTGGTTTCTTTTTTGTCCAATTTCAATCATTGAGATGGAGATAAATCCAATGATAAAAGTTTCTTCCATATATTTGCCTTTTTTTATGCAAGTGAAAAATGCTTAACCTTTTGGTTCTCTTGGAGTGAATTGAGGAAATGTTAAACTAATGATAGTTTTAATTTGCATGAAATGAACCTTATTTTCAGGAAAAAAAAATGATAATTTTTCAAACTTTATATGTGTTTAATGCAGAAATAGTATCATATTGAGGGTGGTAAAACTCATCAAGTGTTAGTGTATACGGTATTTACCTTTTGATGCTCAATGCAGGAAAAGGCCCTTATGCAGTTTGTGGACAACATAGGTCCAGATCAGCATGCACATCTGTGCAGTCTTATGTGCAGGCTGATCTGGACCTGTGTTGTCTGCAAATTGTAGAGGGAACCTTTTGTGGGTTGCACATCTTTCAGTGTTCAAACAGATGGGCATGGGCAGACAGCGTGGTTCCAAATCCGATACCTCAGAATCTGGCATCTTGATCATTGTCTACACTGTTTGTCACTCATCCCCCAGTTTTTTCAATGTATCAGCAAATAGTAAAATGGAGTTGTTGAAAGTTTAGGACATCATGGTAAAGAGTTAACCCTTATCCTGCTGAATAATTTAATTAGCTACACCCATTTCTGACTATCAGCCAATCAGGTAATATCATGTAAGGTTTTCGTTAAAATTCACAAACTGAATGACAAACAGTGTAGATCCTGATCAGATGGCTTCTGGATCTACACTGTTTGCAAAGGTAGGGGTTGTCATGAACAGCAGGATAAGGGTTAAGGTGTCCAAATATTTGTGGTGAATATGGTATCATATTTTGTTTAGGAATGCCATTAACCCTTGTCATGCTGAATAAATAATGATGCCATGCCTACTTCTAATTTTCAGCCAATCAGGTTGCATGATCCAGATTGTTGCTATAAATTCACATACTTAATGGCAAACAGTGTGGCTCCAGATCAGTTGACTTCTTCAGAAGCCATTTGATCTGGATCTGCACTGTTTCAAAAGTAGGATGTATCCGGGATCAGCAGGACCAGGATTAACAGTACACAGTGTACTAGAATTTTTATATAAAGTTCATAGCATAGCTTTAGATAAGCGCTTTTCAACCAGTAAACATTGATACTTTTATTTCACCACAAAAACATGTTGTGGGTACTCTAATGAGTACCCACAACATAGTTTTTGTGGAGAGATAAGAAAAATATTTATCTTACACTCCTTACCTAGTGCTATGTCATAGGGCTGTGCATTGTTCTTGGAGTTATCATGAGAGTTTGAATTACCTGGTGTGAAACTGTATATATTTACTTTGTTAGGTACTTCAAAATGAGTTAACCATGACTGAATTATCAGTTTGAAATATTAAATTTCTGCAATAGCTATTTCTATATATATCTTCAGGGGAGCAATCCACCATCCAGCACCTCTCAAGGTTACAGTCAGCCAGGGAGAGGACCTACACCAACCAGCATTGGTTCAGGCCATGTGGGTATGGGATACCAGCCTACTAGTATGGGCCCTCCACCACCAACAGGAACAGGAACACCCACAAATATGGGCATGCCTCCACCCACCAGTATGGGCATGCCTCCATCCACAAATATGGGTATGCCTCCACCCACAAGTATGAGCATGCCTCCACACACAGGTACAGGCATGCATCCCCCAACAGGTACAGGCATGATGCCACCAAATACTGGAATGGGACAGCCACCAGTTTCCATGGGAATGGCGCCTCCTAATGTTGGAGCTCCTCCTACCAGAATGGGTGCTCCTCCCACATCTACAGGTATGGGTCCACCCAGTGGTATGGGTGCCCCACCCACAAGTATGGCAGCACCACCTACTAGTATGGGAATGAGGCCACCTACTAGTATGGGACACCCACCTATGCCAGGTGGAATGGGTCCACCAACAAGTATGGGTAATCCAGCCTATAGCAGTGGGCAGGCGGATCGAATTCATGGGTATAATGCAGCACCTGCTGGTATGGAAATGAGACCACCATCACAACCGGGTTATGGTCCACCTCCTACATCAAATATTACAGGACCAAACTCGCCAGGTAACTTCCACATTTCTAATGCTTAGCACACCGGGTAAAACATTCAGCAGACAACATCTGAATTATTGTTCTTATTTTCCCAGAAAACAGGTTTTGACATTTCATGCAAATTGTCTCCAAAAGATACAATTGCATGAAATGTCAAACCTTGTTTTTGGGAAAAAGAAAAATATCGTCAATTGGTCATCTGCTGAATCTGCCCAGAGGGTGGTAAATGTAAAAGTGTAAGTAGCTTAACCTTATACTGTACTTTCTTGACAGGGACATAGTTGTTTTCTTTTTGTACAACCAACACTTGGAAGCAAAACGAGTAAAAAAAATATGTAAAAAGTTCATATTTTGGTTGAATCTTTCCCTGTTCGCAAGGCTATGTTTATTTTAAACCCAAAAAATGGTGTAGCACGAGTCATAACGGCAGCAGACAACATTCCAAAATATATATTCCGAGAAAAGAAAGCTTGACTTTTCATGTGAATTGTCAGCTCTATGTAAAATATTTAGTTTATTGGGTTGCTTTGAAGTGTCTGGGTGAAAGAAGTTAGCGATCCCTACTTCGGATCACGAAGTCATGGGTTTGAATCCTGCTAGAGGCAGAATTCAGCTCATGACTGTACGGTTCACCATTGCACAAAACCTTTCATTATTATACTTTCATCGTCTTGATATAACAGATAGTGTTGAAAGGGACGTTAAACACCAACCTGTCATCATTAATGAGTTGCTTTGATCACTTATGGAGAAATAATTCTCCAGTGTTCGAAGACTTCCGCGGAAAAAAAAAAAAAAAAAAGAAATCATAAAGAAAGCCTATTAAAGTAGCAAATATGTGAATTGTTTCTTCGTAATCTGTCAAGGCAACCAAATTAACTGATTATTACATTTAAATCCATAGTTTACCTTTGAAATGTTAAATTCAGTCTTTAAAATTTTCTGTCAAAATGTAATGACCAAGCGTATGAATTTATGAGGGCATGGCTTTGTTTTAAACTCAGTTGCCATTTTGACTTCAAAAAGAAAACGAGCGTGTATTTCAACTGTTCATACTTAAATGTCATGAAACTTAAAACTACATTCCTAGGTAAATCAAACTCTTCATTGATAAGGCACTTTTTTCATCCAAAAAGTGCTGATATCTGTCTTATTTCTCAACAAAAATATATATTGTGGGTACTCATTAGAAGTGCCTCGGCGAAGCGCTTCTAATGAGTACCCACAACATATGTATTTGTCGAGAAATAAGAAAAATATTATATGGATACCCCCTCTTATCTGTAGCTATGTAAAGGTCTTTCCTCAAATATAGTATAACATTAAAATGGCAGTTAAATTTTCTGATATTTTACCACCAACGGTCAGCCATTGTTAATATTTGATACAAAGAAATGAAATAATTCACTGTCAACAGATTATCAGTTTTTCTTTCACTGGGAAAAATAGGGAATTCATCATAAGACATGTAATTAATATATTTTAGAATATCACCTGCTGCAGTTTTGAATAGTGCTTTCAAAAGTTTATCTGTTTTATTCTATACAGCAACTTACGGACAGCCTCCATCATTTCCTCCCTCTTCCCAGTATGGAGCTGTTCCAGGTGGACAGACAGGGTTTCAGCAGCCAGACCAATACATGGGTGGAAATGTACAACCAGGCTACAACCAGGGATTTGGTGCTTCTCAGCCTTCAAGACCTGGTGGTCCGGGCATGCAGCCTGGTCCTGCCATGCAACCTCCACAACAGAAGAGATTAGATCCTGATCAAATGCCTAGTCCTGTAAGTACTATATTTATCCTAAGTATTCTGGCTGACAGGTCTGAGCAAACAGAAAAGTGCTAGATCAAACACACAATATGGGTCTACACTGTTTGCCAGTCATCCAGCAGTTTTAGACACATCAACAGGTAGTCAAATAGACTTGTTCTTAGTTGCCCACAAGGAATTTTATGTATGAAATTACATCAGAATTATCTCGCCGAAAGACCGGCACAGTGGCTCAGTGGTAGAGCGTCCGCTTTGTGACCGGGAGGTTGCGGGTTCGATCCCCTGCCGGGTCATACCAAAGATTTTAAAAATGGTACTAGCTGCTCTTTCGCTTGGCGCTCAGCATTATGAAAGTAGAGCTAGAACTGGTCAGCTCAGTGTCAGTATAATGTGACTGGGTGGAATATCATGTCAAAGTGTCTGGGGCGTGATATTTCAGTGAGGCAGCACTCTAAAAGTGAGCATTGAGCTCCCTGCCACATCCAGACACCGTCGTGATATGACTGAAAAAGGTTGAAAGCGACGTTAAGCCCAAATCAAACAAAATCTCGCCGAAACTGCCGGCCTCGGTGGCTCATTTGGATGCGCCGTCCGACTGCAGACTAGGAGGTCGCGGATTCAACCCCCGCCGAGGTCGGCAACATTCTTTCGTGGAGATTGATTGTGAAATATTTTCTACGGTCATTCTCTCCCTTCCATTGATTCAAGAAGGGCAGTTGTCAGTTTCTGGTGGAAGAATGTGCTCAATGCTGGTTAACCGCTTAGAGGACTAAGCCTGCCCAGTAAACGTGTGGTTAGGTAAACTGATCGCGCTCGACATGACCCCATTGGGTTGCCTGGGCTGTAAATCCTCAATACAAACAAATCTCGCTGAAACTATCCTGATCAGGTTGCCTCTCATAATCAGAATACTTGTTAAGGAGGAGTATTTGGTGATAATGATGGGTTAATTTTCTCCAATTCTCGATAAAAAACATGTTTTGGGTACTCATTAGAAGTGCCTCAGTGAGGCACTTCTAATGAGTACCCACAACATATGTTTTATGGAGAAATAAGAAAAAATATCCCAAAATTATCACCAAATACTCCTCTTTAACAAGATCTCTGCATAATAGAAAAAAATAATTAATTAATGTTAGTATTTGTTCTATTTCTGCACTGTCATTCACTTTTCCAACTTCTAGTAACTCTCGCTAGATGACCTCTGTGGCTTAGTTGGATGCGCGTCCAACTGGTGATCAGGAGGTTGCGGGTTCTACCTCCACTGGTCGGCAACATTCTTCTGAAGTGATTGCTCATGAAATGTATTCTACGGTCATTCTCTCCCTTCTGCTGATTCAAGCAGGGCAGTTGTCAGTTTCTGGCGAAAGAATTTGCACAATACTGGTTAACTGCTTAGAGGACTAAGCATGCCCAGTAAAAGTATGGTTAGGTAAATTGACCATCCTTGATATGATCCCATTGGGTTGAATGGGCTGTAAAACCTCAACACAAATCTATACCTTTTCTGCCTTTCTTTGTGAGATGAAGCTTCCAGGTGGCTGTGTGGTTATCGCTCGCGGAGTTGAATAGTTTGAGGCGGAATTCAGCTCGTGACTGTATGGCGCTTCATTGCACAGAATTTTTCGTTATCACACTTCTATAGTCTCAATGTGTCTTAAATAATACTGAAAGGGAATCCTCAGTATCAATTCTCTGTGAGACAACACAGAATGACCCACTGGGATTAATGTGTCATTGAACAAGGTCTCAAACACATTTTCTCATGGTGCAACTCGCTGGGCTCCATAGCGCAGTCATTGCAGATACAGGGTTTGCAAGTTTGAATCCTAGCTCGGCCACATAATTTTCATGGAGATTGATCATGAAATAATTTCTGCAGTCATTCATAATTTCTAAGCATGCAGATTCATCCAGCCTGATTAGATCCTTTGATGCTTGCCAGTAAGTTCTTTGGTATTCAGTGATTCTGTAAGCTAACAGTGAAGGCCATGATCAGGGCCCAGTTGTTCAAAACTGACAATGTCGTTAGTTAACATATCGTTAAAACTTTGATCATTAAATATGGCATATATGCTAAATTTTTTGCGGAAAAAATGTGAGTAGCTTTTGCATTTGCAAAAGCTACTCACATTTTTTCAGCAAAAATACCCAGGAATTAGATATTGTACTTACTAGAACAGTTAACATTTTGACCACTAATGAACTTGTTGAGCTAACAATGCTTTGAACAACTGGGCCCGGATTGCATGGATATTCAGGTTGATCTGGGCCTTTGCTCTCTACATATGCCGTGAAGACATATTATCAAATGGTATGGCTCATTTCCATGAAGAAGTAGAAAATTCATAAGACTGACTCCATGACATATTATTTTGTGTTTCAGTTACAAGTGATAGAAGATGATAAGCGGAATCGTAGTGGTTTGTTTACTACAGCTGGTAAAGGAATTGTTCCACCACTTGTCACAACACCTTTCTTCACACAAGACCAGGGTAAGTGGATTTATAAATTAGTGGTTTGTGACATGCACATATGAGAACTGAAGGGCAGATGAGTCTGTCCAGGACTTTCAGTTTTCACTTGCAAATTCAACAATATCCTGTCTTCCTCAAGGTGAGATAAGAATACAGGGAAGCATAGGTCATTTGGAATGTTTTCTATTCAGCCGGTCTCAGTGGCTCAGTTGGATGCACATCAGACTGGTGATCAGCAGGTCGCCGGTTCGACCCCCACTGGGTTGGCAACATTTTTTCATGGAGATTTGATCATGAAGTATTTTCTACGTTCATTCTCTCACTTCTGCTGATTCAAGAAGGGCAGTTGTCAGTTCCTGGTGAAGGAATGCGCACAATACTGGTTAAACGCTAAGAGGACTGAGCCTGCCCAGTAAAAGTGTGGTTAGGTAAACTGACCCTGCTCGACATGACCCCATTGGGTTGACTGGGCTGTATAACCCCCCCCCCCCCCCCAAAAAAAAAAAAAAAAAAAAAAAAAAATACCATAAAATTTTTCTATTTGAGTTGGGGCACAGCATTACCTACAGGATTGCATGTGCACCCAGCCAAGCATTCAGATCAGCCTGCACTTCGGCACTGACTGATCAATCTTCGCTATACATCTGAAGGCGCTTTAGATACATGTGTACCTACATAGGTCCCTGTGAAGACCAATCAGACTGCATGGCTGTGCAGGTTGATCTGAGACTTTGCTGGTCACACATGCATTCTTGAAGGAAATGCTCATTTGTAAATGTCTCAGGGCCTGTTGTCTGTGTTGATTATTAATTTGAACAGATTGTTGCAGTACAGTGAAACCTGTATAAGAGAGCCACCTCTGAAACAGACTTTAAACAGTGAGGGTTGATGCGGAAAGGTGGCTGTCTTATAAAGGTACATGTCATGTAATTTTCTTTTATCAATCCAAACTGGGAATGCCAAATCATGGTTGGTTCCTGTCTCTACATTTGAGTCTTTTTGTTTTGAAAAAAAAAAAAAAAAGAAGAGAAAGAATCGACATTATTTTATATATATATATATATATCTCTCTACAAAGTGTTTTCATTGTGTACCTACTGTTATTGCTTTCTATGAAAAAATAAGAAAAATATTTATCTGGATACCTCTTAAGTAGAGATAGGCTGGATTTATAAAATTGTGTTAGAGTGATCCTTGGATTTATAAAATTGTGTCAGAGTGATCCTTGGATTTATAAAATTGTGTCAGAGTGATCCTTTCATACATTTTGCGTATGTGTAGACACAGAGCTCTAGGTAAGAGAGGATGTCAGATATTTTTCCACAAAAACGTGTTAGAAGTGCTTCTGATGAGTAACCTTAACATATATTTTCATGGAGGAATAAGAAAAGTATTTCTTTGCAGTTAAAAAAAACGTGCCTTATCTGGAGCTAAGCCTGGCGGTGTCTGTAGATGGGATATTGTTTTAGCAGCAACATAGCTCTTGATAAGATGCTTTTATCAATCCAAAAATATTGATATTTTTCTTATTCCTTCATGAGGCTTTACGGCCTCGGTGGCTCAGTTGGATGCACCGTCCGACTGGAGACCAGGAGGTCGCGGGTTCAACCCATGCCGAGGTTGGCAACATTCTTTCGTGGAGATTGATCATGAAATATTTTCTACGGTCATTCTCTCCCTTCCTCTGATTCAAGAAGGGCAGTTGTCAGTTTCTGGCGGAAGAATGTGCACAACACTGGTTAACCGCTTAGAGGACTAAGCCTGCCCAGTAAACGTGTGGTTAGGTAAACTGACCGCGCTCGACATGACCCCATTGGGTTGACTGGGCCGTAATACCTCAACACAAACAAAATCATGAGGCACTTCTTATGAGTACCCACAACATATGTTTTCGTGGAGAAATAAGAATAATATTTACCTGGTACCCACTTTTATCTAGACCTATGAGCAACTTATAATGGATGGCAGTATGTTTTAAAACAAAATTGCACGTCTTTAATTAGGATACAAGATGACAGTTCTTATAAAGCTTATATATGCAGTGAGATATTCCTTTAAGTTATTACTTAACTGGTTTTTTTTTTCTTTTTCAGGCAATTGCAATCCATCATTTATGAGATCAACAATGTACAATATACCATGTACCTCAGATATGTTGAAGAACAGTCATATACCACTGGCTTTAACTGTATCTCCCTTTGCCAAACTACAGCCTGAAGAGGTGAGACAGACTCTTGGTTCCAGATAAGGCACTTTTTTTTCAACCGAAAAGTACTGATATTTTTCTTATTATTGAAAGAATGTGCACAAATACTGGTAGACCACTTCGAGGACTATGTCATCCCAGGAAAAATGTGGTTAGGTAAACTGACTGGCGGGTCATGATCCCAATGGGTTGACTGAGCCATAAAAGCATATGTTTTGTGTACTCATTAGAAGTGCCTTTTCTGATGGGTACTCGCAGCATAAGTTTTCATGGAGAAATAAGAAAAAAATATTGTGGATACTCCCTCTTATCAGAGCTATAAGACTTAGTGAAAATTTGAGGCTTTCTGTGCAAAGTCAGTTTTTCCAATATTTGAACAAGGGTGTAGCAATACATCAAACTGTTGATGAATCTCAATAGTTACCTTGGCAATAGGGCTGTCATGAAAGGAAAGTTGCAAAATCTATAGCATCAGCAACAGCATGTCTCACATATATAAACAGGCATGTATTTTTTTAACATTGCACAGGAAACACCTCGCATATTTTATGTATAATAATATGTTTTCAGGTAGTACTGAGAATGTTTGGAGGTTGTCAGTGACTTCCTTAAATATGTGAATTATAAGTTTTTTTCTTCGAAAATAAGAGTTGTTGAAAAGAATTTTTGTAATTTTGATGTTTTCACTTATATACATAATGTTGCTGTTGGCCAGATTGAGGCATGCCTGGAGGAAACCCTTTGACTTATATGCCCACCCATGAAGATTTGTTTACTTCCCTGCCAGTGATACAAATGGTGTTGACGTAAAAGACTGGCATCACGTAGGCTAATCTGAATCGGTATTGTTTGCCTTAACAGTGCTGAAAGGCCAGGCTCCAAAGTGAAGTGGGTAACATGTCTTACGGCAGATCCAGGGGTCTCAGGTTTAAATCCCAGCTCGGCCACATAACTTTAATAGAGATTGATCATGAATAGTCATTCTACTCTTTCAGCTGAGTCAAGAAGAGCAGTTGTCAGCTACTGGCAAAAGTATGTGCACAAGTACTGGTAAACCACTTAGAGGACTAAGTCTGCTAAGGAAAAAGTGTAAGTAGGTTAACTGACTGGCTCAGCATGACCTTAAAAGTGTTGACTGGGCTGTAAAACTCACTTAAACAAATACAGCCTTGAAGGCGAGATTTGGATAGGAATTGAATATTTTTTATTGTGATGTAATTTTTTTTTTCAGTTGTCATCTGCAGATATTTAAATTCAGCATTCTTTTCCTTACAGAGTCCACCTCCTATAGTAGACCTAGGTGAGCTGGGTCCAGTACGCTGTAAAAGATGTAAAGCTTATATGAACCCTTATATGATGTTTATTGATGGTGGTCGCCGCTTCCAGTGTGTTTTCTGTGGTGCTGCTACTGATGGTAAGTCAGAAACATATTAACATGTACTGTTTTTGAAGGGAATAATTGTACTTAGCAAGGTTTCTATGTTAACCCATGTCCTGCTTAACCCAGATATACTCTGCCATTGCAAACAATGTAGATCCAGATCAGTTGGCTTCTGAAGAAGCCAACTGATCTGGATCTGCACTGTTTGTCATTAAGTATGTGAATTTATAGCAACAATGCAGATCAAGTAATCTGATTGGCTGAAAATTAGGTGGGCGTGGCATTTTAATTTATTCAGCAGGACAAGGGTTAACTCAGAAGAGACCAAGTTTCAAAAGTATTCTGGGACTCATCATAGTAATACCGTATGAGCCACAATGTGAGAAAATGTACACTCTTACATGGGCCCAACGGAGACTCAAATCAGCCTGCTTATCTGCACACTCTGATCAGAGTCTTCGTTGTCGGCATCAAGAAACTGCATCCTTTGCTGTCCAACTCACCCACTGAAGATTCTAATCAGACTGCAAGAATGTGCAGGTTGATGTGAATCTTCACTGGGCGCATATGTCCGAAAGTAGAAGTGTCCGGGTGGGCGAGTGGTTAGCGCTCCCGACTTCGGGTCACAAGGTCCTGGGTTCAAATCCCTCTGGAGGCGGAATTAGCTCATGACTGTATGGCACTTCATTACACAGAGCCTTTATCAGCCTTCCATCATCTCAGTATGACTTTAATAATGTTGAAAGGGACGTAAAACATCAACTCGTCATCATCATCATCATCATGTCGAAGGTACATGTTCTGACATTGCAGCTCATATTTACCCTAAATGTTAAGGCAGGTGGGCCTGAGCAAACTGTAGACCCAGAGTATACACTGTTTGCCATATGATAATGTTGAAAGTGAAGATGCTGATCAGACTGCTTAGGGTTCACAGTCTGATATAGGTCTTTTTTTTTATTTACAGATTATCCATTTCATAAATGTAATTTTGATGTTTAATGCCATATTGAAAAGTAGTTGGTATCTTATTCACAATAAATACAAAGAATACATTATAGTATTGTGGTGAACCAGAAGGTAAGGTGAATGTCTTCTAATTTTAATGAAAATATATTTTGTGGGTACACCCTTTGCTGGTAAGAGTCTTAGAAATAATTAGTACCCATAATGTAAGCTGAATGGGAAATAAGAAAAAAAAAGGACAGTTTTTAAGCTGGTTAAAAAAGGCATTTTTATGGATAGCCTGATGATTGAAAAACATCCAGGGATACATTGAAAACTGCCAACTGTATTATTAATTGGGCCGCACTATTGTCTTTGGGCATGTGCCAACAGCGAAGGCCAAGATCAGCATGCTCATTTTCACAGTCTGATCAGGGCCTTCACTGTCTGCTAACAGAGTCATTCAGTACTACAGAATGTATGAATGGAGAGCAAAGGCAGAGATGATACTTTGCACATGTGCAGGGCTCTGAACCTGCAAATTTTTGCGCATGCTCAAAGGCACTTTTTCGCTTGAAGATTTTGATCTTTATTTACTAATTAAATACATTTGTTTGTCTTTTTTCAGTGCCAAATGAGTATTTTGCGCATTTAGATCACACTGGTCGTAGAACAGACTGCTATGATAGACCAGAGTTATGTCTGGGTTCTTATGAGTTTGTAGCAACTAAAGATTATTGCAAGGTAAGAAGGGGTTTTTTTTAGCAATCAGAATCAGAACTCAGTAAACAGCATATTTTGCGTTTGTCCCTACCATCCCACTACCAACTCTAAATAATTTATATTAAAACAAGGAATATCTTTCTTATAAAGGTATTAAAATGTCCCATTTGGCTCAGGTTCAACTTAGGCTGAAAAATGTTGAACCAACTGGTCTAGACTGAATGCTTGAAAAGATTTTATTCTTGGTGTTAAGTGCTGTGCGGCAGCCATAAAATGTCTCCCTGTATTTGACTAATATGTAATTAATTGAGAGGAATGTCATTTGCTATTTAGATTTCAGAAAGTACAAATCACACAAACTGGCCATTTCTACTTCTTGAGGATGTCTCTGTGTTAAGGAGGATACTCGCGGATAATCTTATTTCTCCATAAAAGCTTATGTGTATGTTGCAGTTACTCATTAGAAGTGCCTTGGTGAGGTGCTTCTGATGAGTACCCACAACATGTGCTTTATGGAGAGGCTGAGGAAAATTATCCTAGAATGATCACCAAATATTCCTCCATAACAATTCCTTTACTGCATTCATTGATTATGTAAACAGGCAATGAAAGCTTTGATTAAACTGCAAAATATGCAGATGGATTTTGGACTTTATTGCCCTCTTATAGATCATTTTCACACATTGCCAATCATTTTCATTTTTTTCTGTTACAGAATAGTGTTCTACCAAATGCTCCAGCTTTCCTATTTATGATAGATGTGTCATATAATAGTATAAAAAGTGGCCTTGTTAATTTGGTGTGTGAAAGATTGAAAGAAGAAATACTTGTTAATTTACCAAAGTAAGTTCCATTGCTTTGTATCTGCATTACATACCTCTACACAGTGTATCTAGAAAAATACCATAGCCGGAGAAAAAAGGGGAAATCAATAAAAAAATTATTATTTCTCCACAAAAACATGTATTGTGGGTGCTCAATAGAAGTGCCTTGCTAAAGGGCTTCTATTAAGTTTCCACAATATATGTTTTTGTGGAGAAATAAGAGTATCAAAAATTCTTGTAGGAAAAAGTGCCGTATCTGGAGCTGTGGAATATTTTTATGTCTCATGAAATAATGTTGTAGGTACTCTTTAGAGGTGCCTCGGTGAGGTCCTTATAATGTAGACTACTGTATTTACCCTAAGTATTCGGACACCTCAACTCCTTACCATAGTTGCCCTAAAATATGAACAAGAACAATTTACCGCCCGATGTTGTGTCAAAAAATTGCTGGATGAGTAGCAAAACAGTGTAGACCCTGATGAGACACCGCGTTCTGCGGTGTCTCATCTGGGTCTACACTATTTGCTCAGGCTTGTCTGTCCCAATACATATGGTAAATATGGTAATGCAAAAGAGTACCCACAACATACTTAAGTTTTTTTGAAAAATGAAAAAAAAAAAATAATAATCATTATTTTCTTTCTTTTTTCTTTCAATACTTTTTGGTTAGTTAAGGAAAAGTGTAAGTAGGTCAAATGACAGGCTTGACATGACCTGAACAGTGCTGTCTGTTGACTGGGCAACTGGTCAACTCACTGTCTGGTTGATAAAAGTGCATTATCCAGGGCAGTGTCTTCAGTGTCATCATTTATTACTTGTCTCATACTTTTCAGAAATGTTGCAAAGGAACATGCCGACCTCGGTAGCTCAGTTGGATGCGCATCCGATGGGTGATCAGGAGGGTAGAGGGTTCGACACTCACTCTACCTGGGTCAGCAACATTCTTTCATGTGCATAATACTGGTCACCTGCGTAGAGGACTAAGCCTGCCCAGTAAAAGTGTAGTTCGGTAAACTGACTGCGCTCGACATGACCCCATTGGGGTGACTGGGCTGTAAAACCTCAACACAAACAAAAAGCACTGATATTTCTCCATAAAAACATACACTGTGGGTACTCATTGGAAGTGCCTCACTGAGGTGCTTCTAATGAGTACCCACTATGCATGTTTTTGTGGAGAAATAAGAAAAATATTATGTGGATACCCCTCTTGTCTGGAGCTATAAGCTTTATTTTGTTTTGTGTTCCAGGGAGGTAGGAGCCGAGGAGAGTGAGATCCGTGTAGGATTTGTCACATATGCCAAGGAAATTCACTTCTACAATGTTAAAGGTTCTTTAGCTCAGCCTCAGATGTTAGTTGTTTCAGACTTGGAAGATGTATTTGTACCATTGTTAGATGGCTGTTTAGTAACTCTGGCAGAATCAGAGGCTGTCATAGACAGGTAATATTCTATAAAAATGTAATCTAAACTTATCTATATAAATTACCCTTAATATTGGGACACCTAATCTCCTTACCATACTTGTCCTAAAATTTTGAACAAGTCTGTTTTCTTAATGTTGACATGTCTGAAAATGTTGGATGAGTGGCATGTAAACCCTGATCAGATGCCGCAGTCTGTGGCATCTGAGCTAGGTCTACACTGTTAACTCAGGCCTGTCTGTCTCAGTGCTTAGGTTTATTGTCATTTACCTAGTTACAGTGCAGGTCTTTTTTTCCATACTTATTCCTTAATATGCAAACATAAGAATAGCAAATAATGAAGTGTCTGCGTGGCTGAGTGGTTAGTGCTCCTAACTCGGGATCAAAAGGTTCCGTCTTCGAATCCCACAGATCGAGGGTTGAGCGCAAGACTATGGTAACTCAAACATATTTTTGAAACCCTTGTTTAGGGGCAACTTGGACCCCTTTGTAAACAATGCAAATTTAGGTGCCATTGCTCATACGAGCAATGGCACCTAAATTTTCATTGTTTACAGAAAGAAATGTTGTAATCTTCATAACGCCTTCATGGTGAGGAGATTAGGTTTGGGGAAAAACAACCTTCTGACTTACGCTAGTCTTGCGCTCAACCCTCGAGATGTAATTCAGCTCATGTCTGTACGGCACTTCATTGCAGAAAGCCTTCCATTATCACCCTTCCATCGTCTTGATATGACTTAAATAATATTGAAAGGGATGTAAAACACCAAATCATCATCTTTAGCAGACATCATTTGAAATATTTTTCTTATGGAGACTATTCACAGAAAAGTTAAGTCCTATTTTCTATAAGAACAAAATGTTGTCTGCTATGTCATGATGTTAATAGAAATAGTAAAACCTTTCATGAGGAAATAGAAAGCTTTTAACTTTGTGTTTGAAGAACATTTCTAATTTTTTGTTTGTACCCAGCTTGTGTAGATAAAAATATAACCTTGTCCGGTGACCTGAGGTTTCTGGTCCTCACCTGTATCATGTCAAATAGAAAATTGAAATCAGAAGACACAGATCAGAAGACAAGGTTATAGTTTTACCTATAGTCACGATATCCTCTAGCTTTAAATAAAGTGTTTTTTTTTTTTACAAAAAGTACAGTGAACCTTCGTTACAACAACATTTGTTCCCAAAGATATTGCCATTAAAATGAGTTTGCTTTTGTAAAGAATCCTTAAAGGACTGAATAATATATAATATCTATGTATGTTTTATTCTTATTTCCTCATAGAACATATGTTTTGGATATTTGTTAGAATTGCCTCAGTGAGGCGATTCTAACAAATATCCAAAACATACGTTGCTTGAAGTTGCAAAGCAGTATTCTTGCATAATTTCTCATTAACTGTCACCTCTTTAGCGAAGGCTTTGTGACATTCAAATTGTCATTATAACGAATTTTGTTGTTGTATCGAGTGTCGGTATAAAGAGGGTTGACTGTATTGATGTGTTTCTTATTTCTATAGGAAAGTATGTTATGGGCATAGCCCTTGTTAAGGCACTTTTTTCAATTCAAAAGTATTGACATTTTTCTTATTTCTCCATGAAAACATATGTTGTGGGTACTCATTAGAAGCGCCTTGCTGAGGCGCTTCTAATGAGTACCCACAACATATGTTTTCATGGAGAAATAAGAAAAATATTTATTGGATATCCACCCTTATCTAGACCTATGTTATGGGTACTGGTCATTGTACTTTTGAGGAGTACTCACAACTTCACAACATAAATTTTCATTGAGAAAGAAGAAAAATATTTTTCTAGCTGTACCTCTTTTTCTTGAGCTATTTATGTCCCCACACCTAAGGGGAGGGGGACATATTGTTTTTGGTGCTGATCTCAGTGTTGGCGTCGGTATGATGCTTTCTTGTCTGCACAATACCTTGTGAACCAGTGGTTGGATTCATACCACTTTTTCATGGATATATAACTGGGACATAACAAGGGACTGATTAGACTTAGGTGACCTTGACCTAATTTTCAGTGGTCGGAGGACATCTGTTTTCTCTAAAAATACTGTTATTGTTTATCTCTTTCCTTAGTTTGTTGAGTCAGATACCACAGATGTTTGCTGATTCTCGGGAGACAGAAATAGTTCTAGGGCCTGTTATTCAGGCTGGCTTAGATGCTCTCAAATCTGCTGACAGGACAGGCAAACTGTACATATTTCATACATCATTGCCCATAGCTGAGGCTCCAGGAAAATTGAAGAATAGAGATGACAAGAAGTTACTAGGAACAGATAAAGAAAAGGTAAAAGATTGGTTGGAAAATGTATGCTAAACATTGCTCATACGTCTTACATGTCCTTTATACATTAAGGCTGCTCAAAAGGTCCTGTGCTCACCTCTGAGTGCTGAGACTAAGTTGGAATCCCACTAGGGACAGAACATTGTGAGTTTGCTGAATTTCATGAACCTTGTCATTATCACCATGTATAAAATTTATTCAGATTATATAGATTATTTAAGATGTCATGAAGTACCATCAGATAAATACCAACACGATATGAGTTAAAATAATATGTAGGAAAATTATGATACAGGGAAACCGAAAGTCTATGAAATGACTGTTTAATGACCGAACTGTAGTCAAAATAAATCTTTTTGGTAACACAGTTTTGGCCACATAGGTGTCTTAACATTTATCTGACCATAACAGAAATTACAAACAAGAGCTCATTTCAGTCTGGAAACTCTAGGGTGATTGGAAAACACTGCAGACCCAGATCAGACACCACAGAATGTGTTATCTGATCAGGGTCTACACTATTTTGAATTAGATTTTCTATAAAACATAGTAATAATATAAACTAACCAGACGTCCTGCTTTTGGAAATAGAATGGCCCAAAGAATTGTGGTTGATGAGTCCACTGGATGTAAATGGGTTAACCCATGTCATGCTAAATAAATAAAGATGTCACACCCACTTCTTATTTTTTAGCTCATCAGATTACTTGATCCAGATTGTTGATACAAAGTTACATACTTAATGTCAAACAGTGTAGATCCAGATCAGTTGGCTTCAGAAGCCAACTGATCTGGATCTACACTGTTTGCAAAGGCAGGCAAATCCAAGTTCAGCAGGACAAGGTTTAAATGATGTTTTTATTTACTTTGTATTTCAGACGATTCTTTCCCCACAGACAAACTTCTACAGTAAACTAGCACAGGAGTGTGTTGCAGCTGGCTGCAGTGTAGATATGTTTTTGTTCCCCAATTCTTACTGTGATGTTGCCACCATTTCCGATATCTGCCGCCTCACCAGTGGAAACATGTATAAATACAGCTACTTCCAGGTATGGTACATGTAATAATTCATTTTTTGCTCTTTTAAGCCAAAAACAACTAATATTTTTCTTTTCTTCTTTGTTCACAAAAACAGTGAAGGCCTCATGTGTATATTAATACAGTGTGGTCTGCTTATTCAAGAAGGGCATTTGTCTGTTTCTGGTGAAAGAATGTGCACAAATACTGGTAGACCACTTAGAGGACTATGTCTGCCCAGGAAAAATGTGGTTAGGTAAACTGACTGGCTGGACATGATCCCAATGGGTTGACTGAGCCATAAAACCTCAATTCGATCAGTCAATTAATACAGCCTTGTCTGTAAACCCAGATAAGGCGCTTTTTTTTTTTTTTTTTTAGCCAAAATGTATTAATGGTTATTTTTTCTTATTTCTCTATGAAAACTTATTTTTTGGGTACTCATTAGAAGCGCCTCGCCAAGGAGTTTCTAATGAATACTTACAACATATTTTTGTGGAGAAATAAGAAAATTATCTCAATCATAGGTCTAGATAAGAGTGGGTATCAGGTAAATATTTTTCTTATTTCTCCACAAAAACATGTTGTGGGTACTCGTTAGAGGCACCTCAGTGAGGCGCTTGCTTCTAATGAGTACCCACAACATATGACATCATATATCAATACTTTTGGATTGAGAAAAGCATCTTATCAAGAGCTGTGTCAATATTCCTTATCTGGAGTTACATGTATATTTTACTAATTAACCAAAGTTCATGTACTGTTGTAAGCAAACAGCAAAGATTCTGATCAGTTGTGTGTAAATGATGTAAACCTTTTATTCATAACATGGCTATAAATGAGAAAATTTACCTTATGATGTGCACCAAGCAAGGACTTGAATCAACCTGGGCATATGCAGTTGATTCGGTCTTTGCTGTCCACCTGAAATAATGTTAGATCCTTAGCTATCCACAGAGCACACAGTGAAGACTAATCAGACTGAGCAAGCAGCAGAACATAACTCCAGATAAGAGGGTTATCTACGTAATATTTTTCTGATTTCTCTTTTGGGGTGGTCGGGTGGTGCGAAGGTGTCATGTATCTTAAGGCACCGGGGCGTCGAACTAATATTGGCTTACAGTTGGGCAAGGCCTGCTATCCTTGTAGCAGTTAAGGGTAGAGGGGGAATGTAATTATTTCTTCTGTTTCTTCACTTTCATTCCTATTCCTCTTTCTTCCCTGTTCCTCTCTTTCATCTCTTCTACTATCTCTTCTGTCTCTTTTCTCCCTTTCTCTGGGAGACGACACAAAATGACCCACAAGGGTTGACGTGTCGTTAAACCCCAACACAATCAATCTGATTTCTCATGAAAACATACATTGTGGGTACTCATTAGAAGTGCCTCACTGAGGCAATTCTAATGAGTGCCCACAACGTATGTTTTCAAGGATAAATAAAAAAAATATCAACTTTTTTCCAGTTGAAAAAAAAAAAAAAAAAAAAACTACAGTCAGGGATCAAAAGTAATTCCACAGCATCAAAAATCCCATAGAGTTCAATGCATTTTCATGTTTACAAAAAATAATTATAATAATAAAAATAATTGTTTATATCTTTATAACGTTCACATCATTTTAAAGCTGGAGGATTTATGCAATATACATTTGTGATTCTCATTGGATTTTCTCTGTGCAAACTTGAGAGACTATGAATTATATTTTGTGTAAGACATTTTCGGCAGTTTTTGAGCGACCTCAACATTGACGTCAATGGAAATCTGCCATTTTTTAAAATTTCATCTTAATTTAAATTGTTATATCTCAGAAGGCAGGTATCCGATATTTATCAAAGTCGTATATTTTGGACATGCATTATTTACCTTTCCATTCATTACAGAACATCAGTATTTTCTTTACGATGTTACACAATATTAAGTGTCTTGTAAACATTAAAATGCATTAAAGTCTGTGAGAAAATATTTTAATGGAATTACTTTTGGCCTCTGACTGTATGTAGAAGATGCATTTTCTCATATTGCTGATCATATATGGGCCATGCCATGAGAAACTTGTCTTCAGACATATGCGGACAGTGGAGCTCCAGATCAGCCTGCGCATTTGCGCAGGCTGATCAGGGCTTTCGCTGTCTGCTAACAGACTCATTGGACATTACAGAATGTGTCAATGGAGAGCAAATGCCAGTATGAGACTTTGCGCATGCGTGGGATAAATCTGAATCTGTGCATTTTGTGCGTGCTCAAAGACACATTTTTGTTTAGTGCGGCCTATATGGATATGCATCATAGTAACCCTTGAATGAAATATTTGATTTCAGGCTGACCTTGATGGTGATAGATTTATTGAAGACCTAAAGAACAATATTCAGGGACAGCGGGCCTTTGATGCCATCATTAGAGTCAGAACAAGTCAGGGTAGGTCTTAGTAAGCTTTAGCATGCCAAACATTGATCTTTAGCTCTCTCTGTGCAAAAGCAGCAGACAAAAATGGTATTTTCTCAGATATTTTATGCAAATTGCCTTGGTAGAAATGTCAAACCCCAGAGCATTTAGCCCTGCCATTATTGGCTTTTGGCAGGAATGAACTTTCCTCACTTGAAGTTCAGGGGCTGAGGCCTTTTTCTCAACTACACAATCTTTTATTCTTCCTTTGTGTGATGGCTCAACTTACGGAAATACTGTTGACAGCATTAAATCTCAACTCAATTAAATACATGTCAAGCCCTATTTTCTGGAAAAAAGAAAAGAAAAACTTAAAATGTCATCTGCTACTTTAAAAGCCTGTAGGTTAATGCCAAGGCTCCTTAGCATAGTAGGTAGCATGTCTGACTACAGATCCAAGGATCACAAGTTTGAATTCCAGCTCGGTCACATGACTTCCAAGGAGATTGAATATAAAATAATTTCTAGTTATTCCTCAGGAAGGGCAGTTCTCAGTTACTGGCAAAAGTACGTGCACAAAGTACTGGTTCACATAGAGTACTAAGCTTGCCCAGGAAAAGTGAAATGGTTCAGTGATATGCTTCTTATGAATACTCACAACTTTATGTTTTGTGGAGAAACAAGAAAAAATTCAGTACTTTTTGATTAACCCATTAAAGACTGAATAATTTCTCCCACACTATATATTGAAAGAGTCCATTTTCGATTTTAGGTATGTCAGGCTATATGATATAGATATTCCTAAAGAAAATGGTTGAATTATTTGCAAACAGTGGAGACCCTGATCAGACCCTGGGTCTGCACTGTTTGCCAGTTACCCGTTTATAGTTCTCCAGTCTTCAGTGGGTTAAAAAGAAGCATCATCGGGATCCACGACCCAGGCTGGGTCCAAACATACATACATAACTTCATGCACACCTAATCAGAAATGCAAGAAAATTGCATTTACATCATATGTGAACAGTGAAGTCCTAGATCAGCCTGCACATCCAGTCTGATCAGATCCTTCTCTGTTCATTGTTGCATTCTGCAGTATTCATTGATTGTGTAAGTGGATCAGTGAAGGCTTTGATCAGACTGCACAAATGTGCAGTCTGATCTGGGCCTTCATTGCCCACATATGGCATAAGTGCCCTCTCATTTTGCAATGCATTATTCTGTCAAATATTTTCAGGTATTCGCCCCGTCGATTTCCTGGGCAATTTCTACATGTCAAACACAACTGATGTTGAAATGTGTGCTGTGGACTCTAATCAAGGTATAACAGTAGAGATCAAGCATGATGATAAACTCAACGAATCAGAAGGAGCGTACATCCAGGTGGCAGTTTTATTTACCAGCATTAGTGGACAGAGGAGGTTAAGAATACACAATCTCTCAATGAACTGTTGTACGCAGCTTGCGGATCTCTTCAGAAACTGTGAATTAGACACGACCATCAATTATATGGCAAAATTTGGTAAGCTAATACTGTTATTAGAGAATTGCTAAGGAGGAGTATTGGATGAAAATTCTAGGAAAATTTTCTCAATTTCTCCACAAAAATGTTGGGGGTACTCATTGGAAGTGCCTACCCACAGCATGTTTTTGTGGAGAAGTAAGAAAAAATATGATCAGAATAGCCCCGCTAATATAGAGCTATGAATTAATAACAATAGTAATAATAATGTTATATTAAGTCTAAAGAAGATGACATATTTGATACAAATGCATGTCTAACATATTGTTAATGAAGTAAGAAAAAAAAAATGATCTGACTACCCCTGCTAATCTAGAACTAAGAAGATAAAATATTTGGTACAAATGCCAGTCTAACACATGGTTAATGGTAAATGCACTGCTGTGCATTATTAATGCATTTTTATTTAGGACAGAATAATACCCAGAACAACAGCAATAAAACATTTAAAAATTTTACACAGTTTTGTCCACTGTTTTCAACAACAACAACAAAAAATCTAACAAAGTTTTTTCTACTGTGTTCATCAAAAAAAACTTTTACAGTTTTGTCTGCTGTGTTCAGCAAAAAAAAATTACAGAGTTTTGTCTACTGTGTTCAACTTTTCAGCTATCAGAAATGTTTTAAACAAGAATCCACGAGAGACAAGAGAACACATAATGAACCAAGTGGCACAGATCTTGGCATGTTACAGAAAAAATTGTGCCAGCCCATCATCAGCCGGCCAATTAATTCTTCCGGAGTGTATGAAGTTACTGCCTGTATATTCAAACTGTGTTATTAAAAATGATGGCATACAAGGAGGTAAGATTTTATATTTATATGGTACTAAGAGCTGCAGCTCTATATCATACTGTAGCAGTCCTGGGCAGAGTCAGTTAGATTGGACCTTCACTTTTCATCAGTACATTCATCATAGATCCAGCTAAGTCACTTTTTTTTTGTATAAAATCATCAGATTTTTTATTAATATGCAGGTACAGGGGCAACATGCACATCACATAAAAAAAAAAACGTATTGTGGTACTCATTAGAAGTACCTCATTGAGATGCTTCTAATGAGTATCCACAACAAATGTTTTTGTGGAGAAATAAGAAAAATATTTGTGTAGCTGTCCTGGCTTATCTGGAGTTGCGATATATATTCTGCAGAAGGAATCTTGGGGTTTTACACAGAAGTTAGTAGTCAAGCAACCAGTCAATGAGGGCTTTAATCAAGGCCCAGTTGTTCAAAGCGTCGTTAGCTTAACGAGTTTGTTAAGGGTCATTTCGTTAACTGTTTTAGCAGATTCAATATACAATATTCTGATATTTTTTGCTGAAAAAATGTGAGTAGCTTTTGCATTGCAAAAGCTACTCACATTTTTTCAGCAAAAAATTTCAGTGTATTTGCGTATCACCCGATGTAAATTTTAACGAATCGTTAACTAACGACGTCTTTAGCTTTGAACAACTGGGCCCAGGTTGCTGATACTCTGCAGAGGACTTGTTATGGAGGCGTTCTTGATGATAATTCTATGATGATATCTCCATAAAAACATGTGGGTACTCATTAGCTGTGCCTCAAAGAAAAAATGCAGAGAAAAGGACATTATGTATGTATGAGCACAACTTGAAATAACATTAAACTGGGTTGCTTATTTTCTAAAGTCTCCAGGATAATTTCACTAGAATAGTTAAGAATTGTCTCATTGAGATAATTTGTCTCTCTTATGTAACTCTTTGACAGACCTTGGCTCTGATGGTGGTGTTATACACATGAATAAACTTTAAAGCACCAAATTTTAATGTCATTAAATGACAGATCTGTGATATTTTTCAGAGAAAGTCGGAATTGACATTTCATATGAATTGTCTCCCAAGTGATAATTAACAATCAGTTTTAAACAAAGTACAAGCCTGATTGCAAATTTCTTTTCAGGTCAAGATATATCGACAGATGATCGCAGTTACTTGATGCACTTAATAAATTCAATGGATGTGAAGTCATCATGTGCTTTTTTCTATCCAAGACTGGTACCTCTGGTATGTTCTTTTGAAAGCATTAGGAAGTGTATTCATGGCCAAATGATACTGATGAGATCAGAATATACCAGTTGAAAATGTTTTTAAAGATTTTGAAAAGTTGTACACTACAACATCTTTTTAACACGGTTCGTTATAACACGGTTTTGGATGTAACACGTTTCAAAGATGGATCCCAAAAATGTATAGATTATATTGAAAAATGACCATAAATGGTCATTTTTCAATATAATCTATACAATTTTGTTTGGATATAACACGGTTGTTTAACTAACACAGTTTATGCTATGGACCCCTACAATAGTGTTATAAAGAGGTTGTGGTGTATCTTTATTCCTGATTCTCCATGTGGTGTCATTAGCACCATCTTGATATGATGCTTTAAAGAAGGTCCCAGAATGTTTTCTTGGAGCAGTAGAAATAAACTAATACACATTTTGGCTGGTCATTTAATTTGTGTGTTGAGAGATCTTTCACATAGCTCTAGCTAATAATTCATTATGTACCTAGAGCTTTCAAACAGTTGAATTACTTAAGTCTGATCTGAAAATCCAGCTCTTTAAAACAAAATAGTCTGCATTTTTGCACATCAAATAAGGTAAATTTATCTATGATGGCTTAACCCATAATGTCAGCAAATTCCAGCCACTAGCGCATAAAAGTTTCACTGTTAATGGAACCAAATGGCCATTAATCCTTTCATCCCTGCAGACCAATACAAATACCTTTGCAAACAGTGCAGATCCAGATATGAGATGGCTTATGAGGATCTACACTGTTTGCATTCTGTTATTGATTTTTGACTGAAGCAGCTGTTTGCAACAATGGAGGTGTCCATATTCTGAGATAGAAGAGTCGATGTCAGAAACGTGGGGTGAAAGGGTTTATGACAAAAATAAAACAGTAGATCAGTTTTGATGAAATAAAATTACTGCATGTTTGATGGTATATAATAGGTGTATAATAAACATACCAACACTACAGAATCATTATCTGACATTCTGCAACACTCCTTATTTACATTTGTCAGTTCTCCAAATGCCACTCTTGTGATCCTGGTATGGCACTTCATTGCACTGTGGCTTTCATTATCACCCTTCCATCATCTTGATATGACTTAATGTTGAAAGGGATGTAGAACATCCATCAAACCATCAGCATCATTATCTTGTGATCCTTTGATCTTGTGGCAGTCATTTGACATGAAACAGAACATCTGTTACTGTATGTGTATGTATCTTATGACTTGGTTCAAAGTCCTAGATAAGACATTTTCCAAGTAAACATTTTAATATTTTTCTTATTTCATCACAAAAACTTCATAGCCCCAGACGAGGGGCTATCCGCATAATATTTTTCTTATTTCTCGCAAAAACGTGGGTACTCCTTAGAAGCGCTTCGGCGAGACACTTCTAATGATTACCCACAACATAAGTGTTTGTGCAGAAATAAGAAATATATCTCTACTTTTCGTATGGAAAAAGCGCCTTATCTGGAGCTATGGAACTTGAGTACTCATTAGAAGTGCCTCAGCAAGGTCCTACAATTGAGTACCCACACCATGTTTGTGAGGAAATAAGATATTTTTTTCTGGATTCCCCTTATATTGTAGAGTTAAGTATAATGTCTCTGCATTTTTCTGTTAGATTTACCTTGTCTTTTGCAGCATAATCTAGATCCTGAGGCCACTGAATTACCAGTGGGTATTCGTTGTTCAGCCGAGAGGTTACAAGATGATGGTGTTTATTTATTAGGTTTGTTTTTTTTTTTTTTATTATTTTCATATGACGTGTGCTATGGGAAAAGTAACACATAACCATTTTTAACCAGAGTATTCAGACAAACTGTCTGAGCCAACAGAGTAAACTCAGACAGAACTGTTACTGAAGAACATTTGGTCAAGTCTTAGCAAACCTTAGGCCAGTTCAATATGCTCTTAAAGAATCGGTTTGATATGGATGCTATATAGATGCATCACCAGGTAGTCAGAGAAGTATTCACATTTAAGGATAAGTAAAGGGTTACCATGTCTGAATATTTAGGATAGTAAACCCATTTATGCCCAGTGGACACTTCTACAATATCTCTTTGGACTGGTCTATTTCCAATAGAAGGGTTGTCTTGTTGGTTTTTATTATTACTATGTTTTATAGAAATTCCTATATTTAATGCAAACAGTGTAGACCCAGATCAGACATTGCATTCTGCAGCGTCTGATCTGGGTCTGCACTGTTTGCCAATGTCCCATTTATAGGATACTAAGGTTAAGCTATTCTCATCAAGGATGAGAGAAAAGATCTTGTATATACTACCCCAAAATATTTCTGTGAGATGGTTCAGTATGATTGAAATGTAGTTTACAGGGCCATTATACTGCAACTCGAAATCAAACTGATTCATATGACCTTTCACCTCAGGCACATTCAGACCATGCTTGCTAAGCAGACAATTCATACAAAATGTTGAGATTTATTTTTCTCTGAAAAATAAGGGTTAACATGTTCTTTGGCATTTTGTATAATTGCAGTTGATTGTGACTGAGCTTATAGTTACTTTTGTTTTCTTCCACAGACAATGGTGTATCAATGTTTATGTGGTTAGGTCACAATGTAGCAGCAGATTGGGTTCAGAAAGTGTTTGGTGTTCAGAGTGCAGCACAGATTGATATTGATAAGGTCAGTTTCTGCTCTTTTTCTATTCATTTTACCTTACTGATAAGGTCAGATTTATGTTGGGTGGCCAGGTAGTTAACGCTCTTGTCTTGAGGTCACAAGGTCCTGTGTTCGAATCTCCCTGGAGGCAGAATTCAGCTCATGACTGTATGGCGCTTAATTGCATAGAGCCTTTCATTATCACCCATCGTCTCGATATTACTTAAAATACCAAACCATCGTCATCAAGATCAGATATAGTTGATTTGTGCTATAAAAAGGTACACAATTGTCATTTGATATACCATATTTATCCTAGCCGGCCTCGTTGGCTCTGTCCGATGCATGTCCAACTGGTGATCAGGATCAGGAGGTTTGATCCTTGCCGGGTCCGGAAACACTCTTTTGTGGAGATTGGTCATGAAATATTTTCTAGTCTTTCTCTCCTTTCCACTGATTCAAGAAGTGCAGTTGTCAGTTTGTAGTGAAAGAGTGTGCACAAGTACTGGTTAACCGCTTAGAGGACAAGCCTGTCCAGAAAGAATGGTTAGGTAAAGTGACCATGCTTGACATGACCCTGATGGGTTGACTGGGCCAAAAAACCTCCGCTCAGTATTTATCTTAAATATTGGGACTTACATGCCTGAGCAACCCAGATCAGCTGCCACAGAATGCATAATCTGATCAGGGTCTGCACTGTTTGCCAGTCACACAACAAATTTAGATACATTAGCAGGTAGTAATTTGGACATTTAGATTTAAGGACAGGTATGATAAGGAATAAGAGAGTCTCAATAATTTTAGTAAATACAATATTCACTTATATCAGGTGAAGCATGCATGAATGATGTGTGAAATTTCAAATTCAGATTTCTCCAGAAGAATTTTTCCATCGGATAAACCAGGAATCAGGAAAGATCCATCTGCATGTTCTGTATAGTACTGGTTTCAGTTTTCCTCATATGATAATTGTTTTTAGCAAATAAAAGCGATACACATAGCTCTATATGAGGTGCTTTTATCAACCAAAGTTTTTATAATTTCTTCACAAACACATGTGCACTCGCTAAAAGCATCATACTAAGGTGCTTCTAATATGTACCTACCTACACGATAAGTTTTCATTGAGAAATATAGAAGCGTCTGGATGGCCGAGTGATTAGTGTACCAGACTTTGGATCACAAGGTCCAGGGTTTAAAGTTTGAATCCTGCTGGAGGCGGGATTCAGCTAATGACTGTACGGTGCTTCATGGCACAGAGTCTTTCATTATCATCTTCCATCATAGCATTAGGACTTAAGTAATGTTTAAAGGGACATAAAGCATCCAACTCATCATCATCATCATTGAGAAATAAAAATCTTCATCTGGGTACCCCTCTTATCCTGAGCTATTTTTTCTTATTTCTCCATATTTTTTATGACATCTGAGAACCATTCTAAAGGTTGGCAAAATGTTTCTAATGAGGATGGAGATAAGGGGCCGGCCTCGGTGGCTCAGTTGGATGCGCCGTCTGACTGGAGACCAGGAGGTCACGGGTTCAACCCCCGCCGAGGTCGGCAACATTCTTTCATGGAGATTGATCATGAAATATTTTCTACGGTCATTCTCTCCCTTCCGCTGATTCAAGAAGGGCAGTTGTCAGTTTCTGGCGAAAGAATGTGCACAATACTGGTTAACCGCTTAGAAGACTAAGCCTGTCCAGTTAAAAGTGTGGTTAGGTAAACTGACCGCGCTCGACATGACCCCATTGGGTTGACTGGACCGTAAAACCTCAACACAAACAAACAAATCTACCATTCTCTGGGAGACAACACAGGTTGGTATGTCATTAAAGAACTCAAAGCTGCCACAACAAATAAGGAGTGTTGACAGTTAAAATTTTGAATACTTCAACTACATGCATATGAGCTATACCTTGAGAAAGAAAAAGTGCAAGTCAAAATTAACCCTTAAACTGCCAAGAAAACCTGCATCTGAAAATGTCGCCTGCTGAATATTCTTGCAAACTTTTCAAACCTAATTTTGCATATAGGCAAACAGTGTGGATCAGACTGCTCCTAAAGGAGCAGTCTGATCTGGGTCCACACTGTTTGCAGAAATGACTTTTAAAATCACAAGCAGATGACAAAAGCAGACCACAATTGTTAATTGAGTCATGAGAAAAGGTATCCACTGATGTGTGCCCAATGAAGACTTAAATCAGCCTGTAGAACTGCACAACTGCACAGTCTGATCTGTCTTCATTGTCTGCAGGAAGAAACCTTGCATCCTTTGCTATCCGAAATATACCAGATGAAGATTCTGATCAGACCTTGCAAAGATCAGAATCTTCGCTGGACGTACATTTAAAAAATGACATAATATTTCATTCAGATGGTACACTTAGGGAACAGCTTTGTTTCAAGGGCAAGTAAGAAAAGTACTCATTTGCTACATGCAGGATTTACCTAGAGATTAACCCTTGCCATGCTGATTAATTAAGATGCCACACCCACTTCTAATTTTCAGCCAATTGGATTACTTCATCCAGGTTGTTGATACAAAGTCACATACTTAATGGCTAAAAGTGCAGATCCAGATCAGTTGGCTTCTTAAGAAGCCAACTGATCTGGATCTGCACTTTTTGTAAAGACAGGGCATATCTGGGTTCAGCAGGACTAGGGTTAAATTCACAACTTTTCTCAATGTGTTTATTGTTTATTTCAGTGTCGACTGTTGGATCTTGATAATGATGTGTCACCGACAGTGAGAGATGTTATACACAAGGTTAGGTCTAGCAGAAATAGATATATGAAAGTAAGTTCAACAAAACAAATATCATATCATCTGCGATGTACAAAAGGTTAACACTTAGCATGCATGGTAAAAACTCCTGTGAACTACATTTTGAAATCTTTTTCTTATTTTTCCCAGAAAATAGGATTTGAATATTCCTAGGGAGAGCTGTGCTTCATGATTGTGGCATGTCCTGGGTATCTTCAGTTATATTTTAACATTTCATGCAAATTGTCTCCTTAGGAGACAGTTTGTATGAAATGTCATCTTATTTCCTGGGAAAAATTATGTTTTACATTTGCTAAATTTGCCCATAAATGGTAATAGCATGTATGGATTCAGAGAAGACTCAGAGCCATGCAGTCTGACCAGTTCTTAGCATTTGCTGTATTATAAATAGCTCCAGATAAAGGTTTTTTTTTTTTTATTGAAAAGTACTGGGCCCAGTTGTTCAAAACTAACAATGTCGTTAGTTAACGATTCATTAAAATTTACATTGAGTGATACACAAATATGCTGAAATTTTTTGCTGAAAAAATGTGAGTAGCTTTTGCAGCAAAAAATATCAGAGTATTGTATATTGAATCCGCTAAAACAGTTAACGAAATGACCCTTAACGAGCTTGTTAAGCTAACGACGCTTTGAACATCTGGGCCCAGATATTTTTCTTATTCTTAAAAAGTACTGGTTTTTCTTATTCCTTCACAAAAATGTATGATGTTGGTACTCATTAGAAGTGCCTGCATGTCTGAGAGGCACTTCTAATGAGTACCCACAACATAGGTTTATGTGGAGAAGTAAAAAAAAAAAAATATCGTGTGGACACCTCTTATATGGAGCTATGTGTATTGATTTTGGAAGAGCCAGCTATTACATATGTTAGATGTGTATATCCTGACCAGATGGTACAGCTGTGAAGGCTGTTTTTTATCTGCACATTTGGCATGTGGATTAGGTACCTTTAGCTTTTTGCAGTTTAGCTTGTCTTAATTCCTTAAAAGTGCCATTCATGACACTGACAAACAACATTCTAAAATGTTTTTGATTTATTTGACAAAATATGCCTTGACATAGGCATGATGCTAAGTTGATTGCTATGGGGTTTTGTTTTTTGTTATCTGTGTGCTTGTTATAATAGAGGCAATTCATGAGATTGCACAACCTGCATTATTTAGAGGGTTAGATAACTTGTATTCTTAATGTATTTATCCAAAGTATACTTTAATCTAGAATTTAATCTAGAATTTGAAGTGGTCCATTTGATTATTTGCTGTATGTGCCTGAAAAGTGCTGGCTCTGTAGCAGACACTACAAACTCTTGTTGAGCAGTTTGGTCTGGGTATTACACTGTTTGCACAGGCATAGCTGTTGTATTATTTAGGGCAAATATAGTATATGGAGTAACTGATATTACTAAAGATTGGAGCATTTTTTGTCTTTGCATATGCTTTGTTTGTGGTAGCAGACTTTGTCTGAGGCTTAGTCTGTGTACAGGAGTACTATAAATCAAGATAGGCAGTCTTATCCAGTAAAAAGCACAGACATCTCCATATATGTTTGACTGGCAGGTAACACTTGTACTGCTGGATAAATGCCAAACCCTATTATAATGACAAAATAAGAAAAGGCTATTAAAATGGCATCTGCTAATATTCAGTTGTTAAACCATAGCTCCAGGTAAGAGGGGTTATCCACAAAATAATTTTCTTATTTCTCCACAAAAACATGTTGTGGGCACTCATTAGAAGTACTTCTAGTGAGTACCCACAACATATGTTTTTGTGGAGAAATAAGAAAAATGTCAGTTGTTTTTGGTTGAAAAAAGGTCCTTGTTTGATTGGTAGATTGTTTAATTTTTTTGTATGTGAAGAGGGAATATATGAAAGAATAATTTCTCTTCTTGTTTTTCAGTTAACCATTGTTCGTCAGCGAGACAAGTTAGAACCCTGGTTTCATCATTTCTTAGTGGAAGATAAAGGACTTAATGGGAGTGCATCTTATGTAGACTTCTTGTGTCACATACATAAAGAAATACGAAACTTGTTAAGCTAGAGAAAACCTTATTTTATTGTGATTAGACAGTTCTGGCATCTTTTTGTGATAATTGTTGAAGAACGACTATGAGCCATAGCAGTAGAAAGTCAGCCTTTTAGTATACAAGCTGAACCTGAGAAATATGTAATCTGCTGGACATATATGAACAGTGACATAACTCCAGATAAGATACTTTTTTCAACCAAACGTTGATATTTTTCTTATTTCTGCACAAAAACATACATTGTGGGTACTCATTAGAAGCGCCTCAGTGAGGCACTTCTAATGAGTACCCACAATGTATGTTTTTATGCAGAAATAAGAAAAATATTTTCCTGGTATCCCTTATTATCTGGAGCTATGCAGTGAATAACCAGCTCAGACTGGCTGGTGTTGGTAGCATAGCTCTGGAGAAGGGGATATCCACTTTAATTTTTCTTACTTTATCATGCCTCTGATGAGTACCTATAGCATATGTTTTCTTTGAGAAATAAGAATATGAATACTTTTTGTTGGAAAAAAAAAACCGCATATATGAACAGTGAATACCTACCTCAGACTGGCCATTGCTGAGAGCATAGCTACAGATAACAGGGGGTATCCACATAAATATTTTCCTATTTCTCCACATCAGCATAGGTTTTAGGTTCTTGTCAGAAATGCCTCACTGAGGCTCCACAAAAGAATTTTATGGGTAGTCAATGAGGCAGTTCTAATGAGCACACAGAAGTGTCCTAGTTGCCAAGTGGTTACCGTATTTACCCTAAGTATTTGGACACCTCAACTCCTTACCATACTTATTCTAAAATTTGAACAAGTACAATTTACTACCCGATGTTGTGTCTAAAAATTGCTGGATGAAAGGCAAACAGTGTAGACCCTGATGAGATGCCGCATTCTGCGGTGTCTCATCTGGGTCTACACTCTTTGCTCAGGCCGGTCTGTCCGAAAACATACGGTAAACACGGTAGTGCTCAGATCATGAGAACCCAGGTTGAAATCCAGACGGGGGCAAAATTCATCTCATGACCATATGGTGCCTCATCGCACAGAGTCTGTCATTATCACCCTCCCATCATCACAGTATGACTTAAACAATGTTGAAAGGCATGTTAAACACCAAATATCATCTAATGAGTACCAACACCATAAGTTTTGTGGTGAATAGGCAAAATATCACTTCTGTTTGGTTGGGAGGAAACAAATGCCTTATCTGGAGCTATGTGGTAGGATGATATCCAATGCAAGAGAAAAAACTATGCCATATGCAGGCAAGCAAGACCCAGATCAGCCTATACATTCAAGCAGTCTCTTCAGTGGATATTGTAAAATAAATTGGTGAACAGAGAAGTCCCTGATCAGACTGTGAATGTACCTGCTGTTTTGGGCCTTGGCTGTTATCATATGACCATAAAGACCCTTTCCTCAATGGCCCTGCCTACTGGGGATAGGGAAATAGATGGTCTGCCTGTTGCTTCTTTGGTACAGCCACTAGTATATATAAATTGGTTCATGTTGGATGGATTTACCTTGTATAACAATTTCAGACATTGTAACTGACTTAATGAAATGAAATAAAAAGTCTGACGGCTGTAGTTTGCTCAATATGAAAATGGATGTAATTTGAACCTTTTACCCTACTGAAGGTAGAAATTAGCATTTATTGTATTTCTCTGAAATTATGGGTGGAATTTTATTTGCTTCTCTTAATTTGGGTCTTACGAAAGAAAGATGAAAGTAAAAGCTCTAGCCAACTGTGTTTAACAAATGGTGTAGATCTAGGTCAAATTGATTTTATGGGAGGAGTTCAATCAGGGTCTGTTTACAATGCAGACTGACATCTCTTTTTACACACTTAAGGTAGTCAGGCAGACTATTTTCATTTTCTAGGATAGGCATGGTAAGTAGTGAAGGTGGCCATGTATTTAAGGCAAGTTCAGAGAAATGTCAACAAATTTTTGTGCAAATATGTGCAGTGCATTGATATTATGTACATGTATAGAATACATGTACAAAGCTTAAAGATGTTATCAAAAGTGGTAGTTGAATTATACTGTATTATCTAGGAAAATGACAGTTGTATGAAATGTCGTTCCTGCAGACCTCACCTCTGTGTATATATAACATCTCTTTACATCATTACTTTATACACCATTTCAGCCCTATAGCTGTAAATATGAGGGCTTTCGTTAACTGAGCAGCACCAAGCGAAAACTTAGGGGCATGCGCAGACAGTGAAGGCCCAGATCAGACTGAAAATGCGCAGTCTGATAGGGCTTTCACTGTTCACTAACAGAATCCTTGGATATTATAGAGTGTATCAATAGAGAACAGGGCCCGGATGAGACTTTGCACATGTGCAGGATGATCTGAATCTGCGTATGTTTGAAGACACTTTTTTCGCTTGACATGGCCCAACTTTTAACTGCCTTATCAAGGCCACCAAGGCATAGTCAATAGAATCAACTCGTCAAAAGAATTCAAATCATTAGAAATGCCTTGTGTAGGTAATTTTAACTTGGGTCCATAGTTGTTTTGGAGAAAAAAGAAAAAAAAAATATCTAAATGTCTGCAACTTGGACAAATAAAAATAATGATGTTTGGTTAAAAATGCATATGCTTGGAGCTATGTGTCCTGAGGTCTACTTGAAATGAGTATTGCTTAACTCTTTCACTGTCACAGGCGATAATAATAGGCTTTTGCAAACAGCATAGATCCAGATGAGACGGCTCATAATGAGCCGTCTCATCTGGATCTATACTGTTTGACATTCAGTCTTTCAACCTTACATATAATCTTCTTTCCAGGCAATAGCTTGTTTAAAAAAAAAAAGCCGCAGACGACAAATGTCGTCTGAAATTTGGCATCAGAAAATAAGGTTGACATTATATGCTTACAAAGTAAGGAAGTAACACACTGTATGGTCAAGCTTCATGGCTCAAGAATGGGGCATTCCTCTCCTGGCTCAAACTCTAAACCATTAACCTGATAAGAGCAGAGCTTTAAATTAGGTGGTATCAGGTAAATATTTTTCTGATTTCTCCATGAAAAACTAAGGTGTGGGTACTCAAGAGAAGCATCTAGCAAGTACCCACAACATAGGTTTTTATGGAGATACAAGACACATAGCAAACCTTTTGCTTGAAAAAAAAGTGCTTTGTCTGGAGTGATGTTAGAGTTGGTACTTTGTATACAGTAAAACCTGTGCAAGAGAGCCACCTTCAAGACTGACTTTAAATAGTGGTTGATGTGAAAAAGGTTGTGTGTCTTATAAAGGTACATGTCATGTAATTTTGCTAGCTCATGTAATTTTGCTAGCAAAATTACATGACATGTACCTTTATAAAACAACCATTTTTCCACATCAACCACTAAGGTCAATTTCAAAGGTGGCTGTCTTACACAGGTTTTACTGTACCATGATCAGGACATGTACATATGCAGGTTCAGGTGTCTTTATTTGTGATAAAATATGTACATCTTGTATATGAATGGTAAAATGCAAACACACATAACCATTTAATTTCAGCGTAGTTCCAGATAAGGTGTTTGTTCTTTTTTTTCTTATTGCTCCATAAGAAAGTATTTTGTAGGTAGCCGGTCTGGGTGGTTCAGTTGGATGCGCGTCCGACTGAAGATCGGGGTTGCGCATTTATGCAGCAAAAATATCAATGTATTAGAAAATACCTTAGCTACAACAGTTTACAAGTTTATCATTAACGAGCTTGTTAAGCTAACGATGCTTTGAACAACTGAGCCCTGGATACCCTTCTTATCTTGAGCTATGCATTCAACAAAAAATCAAACCAGATTCATTACAGACCAGTTTACAATATATGTATGTATATTTAAGGATGATTGACTTGCATATCTGAAAGATGTGTTGCTTTTGATAGTATAGAATACATGTACGTGAACTGTAATGTTAGAAAAATACCTTCTGACATGTGTGCCCAATGAAGACTCAAATCAGTCTGCACATCCATGCAGTCTGATCAGTCTGTATGGTCTATATGAAGAAACATGCATCCTTGGCTATCCAAAATGCAGCCAGTGAATATTCTGATCAAACTGCATGAAATTGCAGTCATCTGAATCTGAGCTGGGTGCATGTCTGAATGTATGTTTTCTATGTTGACGCTCATGTGGCTTCTTTATCATTTGATGCAGAATACGTAAAAGGGCCCTTTTGCAGTTTGTGGGCAACTCAGGCCCTGATCGGCCTGCGCAAATGTGTAGGCTGATCTGGGCCTTCGTTGTCTGCTTAGTAAATAAATGGATACTGTAGTATATGTTGACACTCAGATCAGACTGCACAAATGCGCATGGTGATCTGGACCTACATTATATGCATATTGCATAAGGGCCCTTTTTGTGCATTGCTCATCATTTTGTAAACATTACACACAATGTATATAGCTGTAGTGCTTGAACCCTTTTAGCCCTGAAGACCAAAATGGACTCCTAACTATGCAAACTATAAATCCAGATGAGATGGTTTGTAATGAATTATCTGGTCAGGATCTGTACTGTTTTTCATTCTTAATTTAATTTTTGACCGAGACCTGTACTTGCAACAGTGGGTGTGTCCAGTTACAAAAACAATAGAGTCCAGTTCAAAAACAGAGCGGTGAAAGGAGTACAGCTGAATTTGGTTCAGCAAGTATGAATTATTGGATAGGTGCTTCTTGATAACCCCTTTATGTGCTGCCAAAATTAAGACAATAAATTTTATTTTTTCCCTGAAAATATGGCAAGACGTTTCATGCAAGTTACAAAGACAGTTAGCATAAAATGTGAAGCTCAAAGTTAAAATTAAAAAATAGGCAAATATTTTATGCTGAACTAAAATAAAATGGGAAGTAAAATGATATATTGTGCTTCTATAGTCATTATTTCTTACAATGCCATCTTTTGTTTTCTTGCAAGGCCATCATTTGTCTATGTAATAAATGTGCAACATTTTCCTCACTGGATGCCTATTTTAAAATATATTTCTTTCCCCAAATAATGTAGCCCAACATTTCAAACAAACGATCTTGGAGATGATCTGAATATCTTCCATGAAGATATAAAATGTATTTTGAGGGGAATCAATACACTGTCAAGGGAGGCAACTCTTGAAATTGTTTTGCCTCCCTTGTGAAAAGGGGTCTACTCTTAAAGGAAAAAAAACAAAAAAAAAAACAAAAAAACAAAAAAAAAAACTGCTCCCCTTAAAACTGCTCCCCATGGGAGCAACTTCCTTTCCTTTAAGAGTAGACTCTTTCAGAAGGGCCTTGATGTACAGGAAAGCAAACAGAAAGTCAGAAATGTTGTCTCCCTTTTAAAAATGGTGGAAAATCTACCAAGTGTATCAAGTGCCCTTAAAGTGTTGTTAGCGAACAGGAGCAGTTTGATCAGGGTCTACACTGGTTTTCATTCTATCAGTATAATTTATACACATCATTAAGGGTTAACCAAACAGGGTTAATCCTTTCATTCCTACAGACCAATACAGAGACCTTTGCAAACAGTGCAGATCCAGATGAGATGACTCATTTACGAGCCGAACCATCTCATCAGGATCTACACTGTTTGCCATTCTGTTTTGATTTTTTCTGAGACCCCCTATCTGGAACAATGGTTCTGACCAGCTGCAAAGATAGGTCCATTTCAGAAACTTGGGGATGAAAGGGTTAATATGGTATAGATGTGTTCTGAGGAGGAGTAGGATCAGTAGCTTTTCACACACTGTTATTGTCCGTGTGGTAGAGTGGTAAGTGTTCCCAACTTCAGATCACAAGGTCCCATGTTCAAACTCTGCCTGAGGCAGAATTCACCTCAAGACTGTATGGCATTCTATGCAGAGCCTTTCATTATCATCTTTCCATCATCTTGATATGATTTAAATAATGTTCAAAGGGTTGTAACACCATATCATTGTCATTTCTGATACACTGCTTTAGTTCTGTATTTTAGGTGGGCCACAGGAAAAGTTGTTGAACACAATAGTTGGGCTACAGAATCAATATTATATGAGCCAGCGCACGACAAAACCTACAATAAGACATGTGCGACCAGCAAAGAATCAGATCAGCCTGTGCATCCGCACAGTCTGATCAGTCTTCGCTGATAGCATGTGCCTTCTACAGCCTCTGGGCTATCCAAAGAGGGATACAAGAGACCCTTGCCATACTGGGTGGATGTACAAGCTGAATTGTGTTTTACTGGTCACGCACGTCTTATTGTAGAATTTGTCGTGTGCTGGCTCATATGTATAAAAATGAGACAGAATCCAGGGCCCAGTTGTCGTTAGTTAACACATTGTTAAAACTTTGTTCATTAAATATGGCATATATGCTAATATTTTTGCTGAAAAATGTGAGTAGCAAAAGCTTCTCACATTTTTCTATTCACATTTTTTCAGCAAAAATACCTGTGAATTAGATTTTGAACTTATAGAATAGTTAACATTTTGACCACTTACGAGCTTGTTAAGCTAACGACACTTTGAACAACTCGGCCCAGAGCTCTAGGTTAAAGAGGGATATCCAGAAAAATAATTTTCTTATTTCTTATTTAAAACATAGGTACATATCACTGACACACTTCTAATGAGTACCAACAACATGTTTTCTTGGAGACAGAAGAAAAATAATGACATTACTTGTTGGAAAAGTGATTTAACTAGAGCTGTAAGAATCCCCCAAAACATGACTAGTGACGGCCCCAACAAGCATTTGCAGATATTGAGTTGGCTCTTTGCTTTTTGCACAAGGCTTATCTTATGATTGCATTCAGCTAATGAAATTGCTTAAGACACTTTTATGGAATTCATGTATATAAGTCAGCATTTATTCCAGGTCATAGATAAGCAGGACTTGCAAATAAATATTTTTCATATTTCTCCACAAGAACATACATTATGAGGTCCCTGTTTTGAGAAGATTGCCAGTTGTGATTTTGTGGAGAAATAAAAATGCCATGATTTTATGTCAAGAATAATTTATCAGGAGTCTTGTATAAAGCATATATTTCAATACAATCATTATTTACTAGTCAAAACCAACTTTCTTGCTATAGATTGTGTTCTACTAACTGTCTGTGTTAATAATACTAATGCCATATTTATCGCTATATAATTCATACCTCTAGATAAGACTGGGTTTGTTATTATCAAAAAGGACTGATATGTTCTTAACCCTTAAAGTGCTAATCACATTCGCAGCAGATGACACTCTTAAGTTGTTTTTTTTTTTAGAGAAAATAAGATATTCACATCAAATGCCATGTCTTATTTTCTCTAAAAATAGAAAGTTTAGAATGTTGTCTTGCTATAATTTTGCCAAGTGCTTTAAGGATAAAGTTTGCCATAAAAACATGAGTGCTCATTAGCTTTGCCCCAGGGACACAGTTCTAACGGGTACCCAGAACGGCTTTGGTGGGGGGGAGGGGGAAGAAAAAACAATAGTCTGGCTATTCTTACCTAGAGCTATGCATTATATTGTTTTGTCATTGTCTCAGAAGATGTTTGAGCTCGAGCACAGCATTTCCTACAAGATTGCATTTGTGCCCTGGAAGACACAGATCAGCCTGTGCATTCATGCAGGCTCTTCAGTTGTCGCTGTTCCCCTTGCTAGGCGCACATGCAGTCTTGTAGGAAATGCTGTTCCTCAGCTCGTTTTGTAAATGTCTTTCAATGAAGTCCCAGAACCGAAATTCTGTGCAGTCTGCTAATGACACATAATTTTAAAGCCTGAAGCCTTAAATAGGGAATATGAAGGTCCCGAACAGACTCAACAGGCTGGACCTTCACTGTTATTAAAGGATGAGGCCAATATTTAAGGGGTCTGGATACACAGGTAGATTTTCTGCCATTTTTCATAAGGAAGACAACTTTTGTGCTTCCTGTTTACTGTTGGGGGTGGTCGGGTGGTGCGAAGGTGCTGTGTATCTTACATCACTGGGGCGTCCAACTGATATTGGCTTACAGTTGGGCAAGGCCTGCTATCCTTGTAGTGGGTAAGGGTAGAGGGGGAATGTTTTTATTTCTTCTGTTTCTTCACTTTCATTCCTGTTCCTCTTTCTTCCCTGTCCCTCTCTTTCATCTCCTCTACTCTCTCTTCTATCTCTTTTCTCCCTTTCTCTGGGAGACGACACAAAATGACCCTCAAGGGTTGACGTGTCGTTAAACCCCAACACAATCAAATCCTGTTTACTGTTCATCTGATCAGTTTCCTTTTGAATAGGGATCTACTCTAAAAGGAAAGAAATCTTTCCTTTCAGAGTAGATCCCTATTCTGAAGGGGACAAAAATGATTTAGAGAACTACCTCCCTTGAAAGAGTATCCATTCCTCTTAAAGAAAATGCTTCAAGCTTAAAGCCATAAGAAGAGAAATGGTACCTTACAGCATACTGTTTAGTGGATTTATTACATGTATTATTATTTGGGTCGCATCAAGCAAAAAAGTGTCTTTAGACATGCACAAAATGTGCAGATTCAGATCACCCAGAGCATGTGCAAAATACCATCCTGGGCCCCGTTGTTCAAAGCGCCGTTAGCTTAACGAGCTCGTTAAGGGTCATTGTTTTAGCGGATTCAATATACAATATTCTGATATTTTTTGCTGAAAAAATGTGAGTAGCTACATTTTTTCAGCAAAAAATATCAGCATATTTGAGTATCATTCAGTGTAAATTTTAACGCATCGTTAACTAATGTCGTTAGCTTTGAACAACTGGGCCCAGGCCATTGTTAGCCATTCATTCTGTAGTAGTCAGTGATTATGTTAGAGGGGAGTGAGATCAGGTCACAGGCTCAATTCCCACCGGGTCTGGCAACATTCATTTGTGGAGAGTGATCAGGAAATATTTTCTGCAGCATTATCTCCCTTCCGCTGATTCAAGAAGGGCACTTGTCAGTTTCTGGCAAAAGAATGTGCTTAAGTACTGGTTAACTGCTTAGAGGACTAAGCCTGCCCAGGAAAAAGTGTGGTGAGGTAAACTTACTGTGCTTGACAGGACCATAATAGGTTGACTGGGCTGTAAAACCTCTATGCAAACAAAAGAGGGGAGTGAAGGCCTTGATCAGACTGTATGGCTGATCTGGACCTTCGCTGTCAGCATATGCCCAAAGACACATTTTGCATGGTGCGGCCCATTTTACTATTATGAGTTTGTAGTTTATGGTTTTCATCATTGCATGGTTGAATGTTAAAAAAAATACAGACCTGACAGAACTACTTGGACGTGTAGTTCTTACAAATGGCAGTATGGCAATATTTTATTTGTTGGCTGCTTGTGTGCATGTTGGTATGTATTGTGTGACTATTAATATTTCAAATAAGATGCTTTTTTTAACCAAAAATTGTTGTTAATCTTTATTCTACACACACACAGCCATCCGTCAGTCTGGTATGCACAAATTGTGTTCCCTCCGTATCCCCTATAGCCCTGAGGAGTTTTCATGTGACTTGGCACGGTTGTTTACTGTATCAGAACATACAACCCAACCACATCAGGTTAACCCATTGTAGTCTGGATACCAGTAAAATGGTAAATGGCAAAGAGTGCAGACTCAGAACGCGGCATCTGATCAGGGTCGCCAATGTTTGCAAATAGTTTAGTCATTTTTCACTAGGAATATCTAAATTTCATAGCCTGACATACTTAATACTGAAATTGGACTCTTCCAATATATAGTGTGGGAGAGTCTATTCAGAATAAAATGGTTTAACGGTAAAGGTGTTCCATAGCATTTTGGCCATAAGGCAGTGGGAGTTAGTCCACCATGGACAACACTGTCTTTAACCCTGGTCATGCTGAATAAATTATGATGCCACTCCTTCTAATTTTCAGCCAATCAGATGGCTTGATCTGGATTGTTGCTATAAGTTCACATACTTAATGGCAAACAGTGCAGATCCCCAACTGATCTGGATCTACACTGTTTGCAAAGGCAGGGTATATCCGGATTCAGCAGGACAAGGGTTAACCTTCCTCTGAAGGGTTTCCTGTTGGCAAATGACTTGTTGCTGTTGGTAGACATGTCTTTAACTTTTACCTCTCTGGGCAGATTCCACAGATGACATTGATATTTTTCTAATTTTCCTAGAAAATAGGCTTTAACATTTCATGCAAAGTGTCTCTAGAAGACGATATGCATGAAATGTCAAGGCCAATTTTCTGGAAAAAATTAGAATATTTGAAAATATCATCTGAATTTTTTTACATGCTATACATGGAAAAACAACTCTGGTTTCAGTGTTATTACATTGGATTGGCTTTTGCTTTAATGGACATTCCTGCTACTTTGTATTATTATATCCCTGTTTACTTCATTCTTAGCCGGTAGTCAGTTTCGTTTTGCAGTACCCTGGATAAGAGGTATACATAAACAATCATTCTTGTCATACCATGAAAAAAACACAACCTTCAAAGAATGATCATGCCAGGCTGACTCTAATTTGATGCAGCAGCATTATTTGAATTAAAAAAAAAAAAAAAAAAAATCATACCAGTCTTTTATATATAATCAAAAGGAAAAAAAAAAATCGTCTGATTTGGAGTCCAGTTATGGGTTGACTCCTCTGCAGAGTGTACTTAACCACATCTACGTGGGTAGTGGTTCATTTTCCTTAGACAAACCCTACAATTTGACCTTTATGAAATGTTTGCTAACCATTACCATTTGTTTTTCCCATACACCTCCACTTTCAAAGGTTGTCAGCCAATTCTGCGAGGACTCAGTTGTACACATCCAAATGCTACATTAAAAATACTATTAAAATAAGGCAATAGACTTTGTGCCATTCAGACCATAAATAGAGGCCAAAAACACAGGCCTGGTGAGCTAAGGCAGTTAAAAGCTACAAGAATCATTTGAATATACAGGTATGTTAAATGCTTGGTTCTGATGCCTGTTAGGTTTGTCCAAAACAAGGTTCCTGTGAAAGAATCTGTTTCTTTCTAAAGGAATGACCTTAAACAGATGTTCTGGAAACTTGTCTAACCTTTAGCACTCTCTGGGCTAATTCAGCTGACAAATTGATATTTTTCTTGTTTTTCCCAGAAACATTCCATACAAATTGTCTGCAAAAGTCTAGTTTCTGGGTATAATAATAAATTCAAAATGTCTGCTAAATTTTTCACTGGATATGTTAAGTGTTAATGTTGAGGATAGCTCTTATTAGGCATAGACTGGTTGGAAAAACTTCTTAATTTTGTCTGCTGACTGCAACACAAATATTGCCTGATTGTTTAAGGCAGGAGATAAATAAAGTCCATGATGGCACCAAACATTTGTTCCTTCGATGTGATTATCTGCAACATGAATTGAATAACCACCTTCTTTATTGGGTCAGTGTCCAAAGCAAGTGCTCATTCTTTTTATAAATGAATATTCCCTACATAATGATTCAGAAAGACTAGGTGAAATCTGATAGTGCCTGCCTCCCAGTGTATGCATACTCACATCACTTTATTTGATATATATTATTCTTAAAGGGCTTAGCAAAATTCTAGCTGATGACATTTAATTTTATTATTTTTGTGTCGCCTGCATAGCATGGCAGACACATAGGGATCATGTTGTCTATCTGCATTGTTGTCAGCGGCGGCATCGGGGTGTCATTGTCACTTTTCATTTCTGCTCAATAACTTTTGAAGGGAGGCATTGATTTCATTTGCAGAACTTTATATCACTATAAAACACAGGTCAAGTTTGATATTGATAATCATATGCCAAACTTTGGCTGAGTTATGGCCTGTTTTCGACTTAGTTTTTGTTGTTCATTTCCGCTCAATAACTTTTGAAGAGACGCATTGATTTCATTCAAACTTTGCAGAACTCTACAGACACTGTAAAATACAGGTCAAGTTTGATATTGATAATCATCCACCAAATTTTGGCTGAGTTATGGCCCTTTTTCGACTAAGTTTTTGTTGGTGTGTTGATATTGGTTTTCAATCACTAACTTTTGCAGGGATGCATTGATTTTATTGACATTTTACAAAAGGATATACATGTATCATTGTAAAATACAGGTCAAGTTCAATATCAGTAATCATCTGCAAAATTTTAGCGGAGTTAATGGCCCTTTCTCAGCTTAGTTTTTGTTGGTGTGTTGATATTGGTTTCCGCCCAATAACTTTTGCAGGGATGCATTGATTTTATTGAAAGTTTGCAGGATATATCATTGTAAAATGCAGGTCAGGTTTGATACTAGTAATCATCCAAATTTTGGCCAAGTTATCGACTTAGTTTTTGTTGTTGGGGTAAAATACAAGGTAAAAATATTGTTTTCCCTCAATAACTTTTGAAGGGATGCATTGATTTTATTCGAAGTTTGCAGAATGGTATATCATTATAGCATAGAGGTCAAGTTTGACTTTGGTTATCATCCAAAAAATTTTGGTCTCATGCTTAGAACTTAGCATGCTGGGTAAAAAACTCTGGCAGGCTACAAAATGTTTTCTTATTATTCCCGCAAAATAGACTGACATTTCATGCAAATTGTCTCCTTTGCAGATAATGTGCATAAAGTCTCAAAGCCTATTGCTGGGAGAAATAAAATAGTTTGTTGTCTGCTGAATTCGCCCAGAAAGTGGTGGAAGTTAAGGGAAATGGATACATATTCAGGGGTGGCAACTTTGTCAAATGTTTTTTGCCTCCCTTTTCAAATCTACTTTAAAAGGAAAGAATTTGCTTCCCATGAGAGCAAATCCTTACCTTTTTGAGTAGACCTGTTTAGCTCACCTGAGCACGAAGTGCTCATGGTAAGCTATTGTGGTCAGTCAATGTGCGTCGTCCGTCATTCGTCGTGTGCGTCAACAATTGATTTAAAAGCCTACTCTTCCTACACCCCTGGGCCAATTGACTTGATATTTGGTAGGAAGCATCAGGGTGACTTGTAGAACAAAAATAGCTAAAATTGTTCCGATCGGAAATCCAAGATGGCTGCCATCTTGAAAATCTATTTTTCGCTTCTTCTCCTGAACCAAAAGGCCAATTGACTCCAAACTTGGTAGGAAGCATCGGGGCAACTTGTAGATAAAAAAAAAAGCTAAAATTGTGCCGATCAGAAATCCAAGATGGCTGACCAATTTTTCGCTTCTCCTGAACCGAAAGGCTTTTTGACATTAAACTAGGTAGGAAGCATTGGGGTGACTTGTAGATCCAAAATAGCTAAAATCATGCTGATCGGAAATCCAAGATGGCCGCCATGGCGGCTATCTGGAAAATCTATTTTTCGCTTCTTCTCCTAAATCCAAAAGGCAGGTTGACTCCAAACTTGGTAGGAAGCATTGGGGTGACTTATAGATCAAAAATAGCTAAAATTGTTCCACTCGGAAATCCAAGATGGCCACCATGGCGGCCATCTTGAAAATCTATTTTTCGCTTCTTCTCCTGAATCGAAAGGCTTATTGACTTTAACTAGGTAGGAAGCATCAGGGTGACTTGTAGATCAAAAATAGCTAAAATCGTGCCAATTGGAAATCAAAGGCAGCCATCTTGAAAATCTATTTTTTGCTTCTCCTAAACTGAAAAAGCCAATTATCTCAAAACTTGGTAGGAAGCATCAGGTTGACTTATAGGTGAAAAAATAGCTAAAATCTTTCTGACTGAAAATCCAAAATGTCTTCCATGGCAGCCATCCTGAAAATCTATTTTTCACTTCTTCTCCTGAATCGAAAGGCTTATTGACTTTAAACTTGGTAGGAAGCATCGGGGTGATTTGTAGATCAAAAATAGCTAAAATCGTCCCTATTGGAAATCCAAGATGGCTGCCATCTTGTTTAATGTATACTTATATAGGGAAAACCTTTAAAAATCTTTTTGTCTGAAACCAGAAGGCCCTGGCCTTTGATATTTGGTTACATAGCTTCATCTAGCTATTTTAACAATAATGTGCACAATACTGGCTAACCGCTTAGAGGACTAAGCCTGCCCAGTAAACATGTGGTTAGGTAAACTGATCACGCTCGACATGACCCCATTGGGTTGACTGGGCCGTAAAACCTCAACACAAACACAAACAATATTCAACAATAAGGCACCATGCCATCATGCTTCTGTCCAGCACCCCTCAGCCTGTCATCCGAAAACATTCATTTTCAACAAGTTTTAAACATACATAGTCCTATGAAGAGAAATCAGTTTTTAGAAGCAAGTGTTTCATGCAAGCAGGAAGTCATGAAAATTGTATCCTTCTATATATTCATTCCCCTTACTGCTTTGTACTTTGGGTAAAATTTTCAGCAGATGACATTGAAATACATATATTTTTTCCTCTAAAAACAGGTTTTGACATTTCATGCAAATTGTCTTGAAAACGTGTTTCTGGGGAAAACATCACCAATTTGTAATCTGCTGAGCTAGCCCAGAGAGTGGTAAAAGTTAAAGGCATATTTTTATTTAATGCTTCTTGTATGCGAACAATGACCAAAGTATATAAGTTCACTCATCTGGATATTTGCCGTTCGAGTGGCCTGCAGTTTTCCCATAAACATAGCTTATATAACATAAAAGTAAACTTGTTATTATATAATATGCATGGATGGTGACTTGATAACTGAGATTAGATAGTTATTTTGTGATTGTAAAATTGTTTTTCGCAATGAAAAAAAAAATATAAAAAAATAAATACATAAAATGTACAAATAAATATAAAGAAGCAGTTGTTATATTTTATATTTGAATAATCCAGGACCTCTAATATCCAAAGGACCAAGTTCTGTTATGTATGGAAAGGTGTGCTAGATTTACTACGTATGTGGAAGGGATTTGAGGTTTAATTAAAATTTATACACTTTCAGAATAAAAAGTTGTCAAAATTTTTTGGCCTTCTTCTACTCTAAAAGGAAAGGCCTGCTATCCTTGTAGCTTGTAAGAGTAGAGGGGGAATGCTTTCATTCCTTTTCGTCTTTCTTCCTGTCCCCCTCTTTCATCTCCTCTACTATTTCCTCTCTTTTCTCTGGGAGACGATACAAATGACCCACATGGGTTTACATGTCGTTAAACCCCAATAGAACTGGCTTATCTGCAGGAAGGCATTAAACCCCAATAGAACTGGCTTATCTGCAGGAAGGCAGTCACAAAAGTTGTCTCCCTTGCAAAAAATCTACCAAATATATCCACTTACCTTATTTTCAGCATTATTATGCAGTGTATGATAGGCCAAGTGAGATGTTCACAGAGGTCCTGAAAAATTAGTGTAAGACCCAGTCAGCATTCTACGTAAATCTACATCGGGCCGTCATCGGCCCGTCAGCTACCCTGACGGGCCGATGTAGATTTACGTAGAATGCTTGCTGGGGAACTTTCTCCAATGATTGATACATACCCAATGAACCGGTTCTTCAGCTAGGAAATAGCTTTTCTAATGTTATGAGCTTTATTTTTAAAAATAATTTCTATAAAGGTCCAGCTAGCCATGTAGGCTGAAGCCCTGGTGTATAGATCGCTACCTTCTGATCTGTGTGGCATAGTGCAATTAGTAGCGTGTCTCACCTTAGATCCAGGGATCATAAGTTCGAATCTCGGTTGGGAGTGGTCGGGTATGGTAAGGGTGTATCTTGCGTCACCAGGGTGTCCCAACTGATCCTTGTAGCAGGTAAGGGTTTTATTTCTTCTGTTTCTTCCCTTTCATTCCTGTTCCTCTTTCTTCCCTGTCCCTCTCTTTCATCTCCTCTTCTATCTCTTTTCTCCCACAATCGAATCTTGGTCAGGCCACATAACTTCCTTGGAGAGTGATCATGAATACAGTCATTCTCCTCCTTACGCAAATTCAAGAAAGGCAGTTGTCAGTTACAGGAGAAAGTAAGCACAAAGTACTGGTCAACCACTTAGAGGACTAAACTTGTCCAGGAAAGGTATGAGTAGGTTAACTGACCAGCTCTTCTTAACCTTAACAGTGTTGACTGGGTCATAAAACTCCCAATTAAAAAATCTAACCAGTGTGGTTTGGCTCTTTGCAGCCACCCATTTTGATAAACCCCAACCCAACAAATCTATTCTGAGTTTGTATAATCCCACCCTGTCCTCTCCATACTCAGTGGCAGCAGCCACCCATTTTGATAAACCCAACCCAACAAATCCATTCTGAGTTTTTATAATCCCACCCTGTCCCCTCCACACTCAGTGGCAGCAGCCATCCATTTTGACAAACCCAACCCAACAAATCCATTCTGAGTTTGTATAATCCCACCCTGTCCCCTCCACACTCAGTGGCAGGTTGTTACATTACACTCTTCAGTGTGTTTTTGTCTGTTGGCTCTTCATTTCCGATAAATAAGTTAACGAGTATTTGTGGACATATTTCATTCAAATTTAGCATACATATTAGTACTGGAGATGGTTTGGGACTGTCAATGAGGAAAAAATCTGTTAATTTATAACAGAGATGTCCCTTCCCAATGTCTGAGAAATGTTTTTGACTGGCCTCTAGTTCCATTTCTTTTGAGAACATCTGGGTGAAACTTCAGGGCCCAGTTGTTCAAAGCATCGCTAGCTTAATGAGCTTGTTAGTGGTCAAAATGTTAACTTTCCTAGTAAGTATAACATCTAATTCACAGGTATTTTTGCTGAAAAAATGTGAGAAGCTTTTGCAAATGTAAAAGCTACTCACATTTTTTAGGTTTTAACGATATGTTAACAACATTGTTAGTTTTGAACAACTGGACCCAGATATGTAAAAGGATCCGAGGCTACATATTATTACAGCCGGCCTCGGTGGCTCAGTTGGATGTGCCGTCCGACTGGAGACCAGGAGGTCGTGGGTTCAACCCCCGCCGAGATCGGCAACATTCTTTGTGGAGATTGATCATGAAATATTTTCTATGGTCATTCTCTCCCTTCCGCTGATTCAAGAAGGGCAGCTGTCAGTTTCTGGCGAAAGAATGTGCACAATACTGGTTAACTGCTTAGAGGACTACGCCTGCCCAGTAAACGTGTGGCTAGGTAAATTGACCGCGCTCGACATGACCCCATTGGATTGACTGGGCCGTAAAACCTCAACACAAACAAAAAATACATATTATTACCAAGGACATGGCTGCTCCAGTTCTTGAGCTTTCTGCCCTTGATATATCTGAAAGAAAAACAACTACAGCCAATACTTCCTTTACTATATCGACACATGTATCTGGATGAATAGCTATATACATGAAGGGGACTCAGGGCTACATATTGTGGCCAAAGAACAGCTGATCTGGCTGTTCTAGTTCAGCTTGTATTGGTTAATGTTTTAGTTATGTCCCTGTTCACTGTTACAAATATGCAAAAGAGTATATATGTAATTTAACTACTTAAAGCGCCAATCACAACAATTGTCGTCTGCTTTGTCTTCTGACAGTTACTTTAAAAGTCATTGTTGCAAACAGTGTGGACCCAGATCAGACTGCTCCTAGAGCAGTCTGATCTGGGTCCACACTGTTTGCCAAAATCCAAAAATAGGTTTGAAAAGTTTGCAAGAATATTCAGCAGACGACATAAACAGACGACATTTTCAGATGCAGATTTTCTTGGTGTTTTAAGGGTTAAAAGCACTGGAACTTGTTTACATTAAGTATTTTGCTCTTGCTTTGTGTGCAGAAAAGCTAACAGGAAGCCACAAAAGATGTCTCCCTTGTCAAAAACGGCAGAAAAACAAAGTGGATCCTGTCCCCTTAAAACCATCCCGTAATTCAGCAGCATTAATTTTAACCCTTTCAGCCCTATGTTAGTGAATTGGACCCTTCCATCTTTAAATTCAGAAGTGTCCATTATTGCAATAGGGGGTGGCATTACAAAATTGAGAACACAACGGCAAACAGTGTCGATCCAGATGAGATGGCTCATTATGAGACATCTCATCTGGATCGATGCTGTTTGCATAGGTATCTGGTTTGGTCTGCAGGGCTGAAAAATTTAACAAAGAGTTACTTTTTGTGCCATTATATAATGAAAGGTTTTGTTTGTGTTGAGGTTTTATGGTCCAGTCAACCCATTAGGGTCATGATGAGTGGGGTCAGTTCACCTAACCACACTTTCCTGGGCAGGGCTAGTCCTCTAAGCAGTTAACAAGTACTTGTTATAATACGAGGTACCGTTTTACATGTACATTACAACACCTGTATGGATAATACACCTGGCCTGGACTTTTCACAAATTCACTGCTTGACAGTCTAATGTCTGGTAATGTTTGAGAGAGCTTACTCCAACAGGTATTATTTTGCAAATTTCTGCAAGATATCTTAAATAAATTTCAAAAATTTCAGGATTAAACAACTTAACCCTTAAAGCACCAAGAAAACCTGCATCTGAACATGTCGTCTGTTTATGTCATCTGCTGAATATTCTTGCAAACTTTTCAAACCTATTTTTGTATACAGGCAAACAGTGTGGACCCAGATCAGACTGCTCCTAAAGTCTGATCTGGGTCCACACTGTTTGCAGAAATGACTTTAATCAGCAGAAGACAAAGCAGACGACAATAGTTATGATTGGTGCTTTAAGGGTTAAAGCTTAGCACTCTGGGTAAAATTTTCAGCAGACAACATACTGAAATATTTTTTCCCAGAAAAAAGGATTTGACAGTTCATGCAAGCTGTCTACACTGAAGGCAATTTGCATGAAATGTCAAATCGTGTTTTCTGGGATTCGACACCTTGCATGAACTGTCAAATCCTGTTTTCTGGAAAAATAAGCCCAGAGAATGGAAATGATTAAAGTCAGCGCCATGCAAATTTATTTCTCCATAGTTTGATTTATCCTTAAGAATTATCACATTATGAGCAAATTCTGCAGACAACAAACTGATGATATTTTTCTTATTTTACCTAGAAAATAGAATCTGACACTTCATGCAAATTGTCATGCCAATTTATTTTTCCATAAATAAGCCACTCAATATAAATTCACAAGAAAAAGACTGTAAGAATGTAATCTATGACATATGATTAAGAAATGACAACACTGCAAGATATTTTTTATGTTGGGCAAGACCATACATGCACAGATCTGAAAATATTAGGATGAGAACCAAAACCAAGAGCATAGAAACTTTTTAAAACTGGTACATGTACTTTTGAACCATAAGAGAGAAATTAAGCTAGGGCACAGAAAAACCCACAACATGACATATTATGATATACAAACGATAAAGGCCCAAACTAGCCTGCATATCTGTGCAGTCTGATAACTTCTCACATCAGAAGAAGACAAGTCAAAGCATTTTTATTTTATTTTTCTGAGAAAATAAGTCCAAACATTTCATGTAATGTTTTAGAGAAAGTATGTTTTAGATAAAGTATGGCTTGAAATTTCATGTAAATTATCTGCTTAGCAGATAATTTACATGAAATTTCAAGCCATACTTTCTCTAAAACATTTAGAATGTGCTCTTTGAGGTATATGGGACTTCAATGTCTTTCCAGATTCAACAAGAGGTTTCTACTATAAGGGCAGCATGAAGCAAAAACGTGCCTTCGAGCTTGCACAAACTGTGATGATTCAAATCATCCTGTGCATGTGCCAAGTATCATCCACGCCTTTGCTCTTCATTCATACATTCTGTAGTATTCAAAGATTCTGTTATGATGTGCAGGCTGATCTGGGCCTTCGGTAGCTGCATAAGCCCAAAGACACGTTTTCCCATAGTGCAGCCAATATGCAAACAGTGACAGTTCTCTACACAGATGTGCAGGATTGTCTAGGTCTTTACTGTCCTCTGCAGCAATATGCAAGTTCTTGTGTGCACCAGCTCACTGTAATAATCCTAACTGTTCAGATACCATAACTCCATACTCTACTGTGAGAGACTTAATTCTTTCCCCACTAGTGGTGACTTTTGTCGTCTACTGATAACTTTTCAAACAGTTTGGACCCAGATCAGGCCTGACAAAATTTCGGGCCTGATCTGGATCCAAACTGTTTGACACTCTGATGGTATTCCTGAAAGATTTTTTTTTGAATAAGTTAATTTTAAAAAAACTCCACAGACGACAAAAACATGGAAAGAGTTAATACACTTGGTAGATTTTCTGCCATATTTTACAAAGGAGGCAACTTTTTGTGATTTCCTGTTTGCTTTCCTTTGTATCAATGTCCTTCTAAAAGGGTGTCCACTCTAAAAGGAAAGAATTTGCTGCAGTTGGAAGCAAATTCTTCCCTTTTTGAGTAGACCCCTTTTCAGAAGGTATGGGGAGGGGGAGAAAAAATCAATTTTGACAAAGTTGCCTCACTTGAAAATGTATCAATTACCCTTAAGCTTATCCCTTGTCATGCTGAAAAATTAAGATGCCATGCCCATTCCCAATTTTCAGCCAACCAGATTACTAGATCCAGGTTGTTGATATAAATTCACATACTGAACGACAAACAGTGCAGAGCCAGATCAGTTGGCTTCTGAAGAAGCTATTTGCAAAGGCAGGGTATATCCGGGTTCAGCAGGACAAGGGTTAAACTTGAACATGCCCATTTAACTACATGGTGATGTCTAAAAATACTGGCCCCCGTAGCCTGGTGGATAAGAGAGCTGACTCTTAATCCATTAGTTTCTCACTGCTGTGGTTCGAGCCTCGCAGGGGTCACATGGGAAAGCCAAGTTCTGCTTACAGATGGTCAGGTGTTTTTTCCCCGGGTTCTCCGGTTTTCGCCCACCTAAGATGAATGATCGGCTCAGTATAAGAGAAATATTCTTGAAAGGGCCATAAAACCAAAATCAAAAAAAAAAAAAAAAAAAAAATCAAAAAAAAAAAAAAAATACTGACTGAATGATTAATAGTATAGTAGTGTAGACCCAGATCAAACTGCTTCTCAAGTAGCCATTAAAGGGCATTTCAAAACTGTAGCAAAAGACACTATTCTTTTAAATCTTTAATGAGACAATAAGCATTGATATTTCATGCAAATCATCTGTCCAGTCTTGAGAAAATAAAACATTAAATATTTTATAATGTCTACGGCTGTTATGACTGATGCTTTAATGGTAATTTTTCAAGTTATATAAATAAACAACTTTGCTGAAATTTATATTGCACCTGTTTACTAAAATGTGAAAACAAGCACCAGAAGAATGAGAGTTGTCATCCTTGTTTAGCTCAGTGAGATAAAACAATCAGTGAAGTGAAACAAACTGTAAAGTTTTACAGTTTGTAGACTTCATTTAGGATGGATGCTAGTGTGGACGAAAGTACGCAGGCAAACAAACCAACAGATGGAAACTTGAACGCCTAAATCACCCATGCTAATGCATGAGCGACAAAAACACACCATTACAACAGTAATATGATGTAATCTCTGTATCACATATGATAGCTGTTTAAAGATTCCTGGATCACACTCAAGGCAAGCATCTCATGTGCCTGAGAACATCCACTCAGCATGGTACAGAGTATCAGATTATGTGGGCCGCGCCAAGTGAAAACCTGTCTTCAGGCATATGCAGACAGCAAAGGCCCAAATCAGCCTGCACATCCATGCATCTGATCTGGGCCTTCACTGTCCACTAAAGAATCATTGGATACTACAGAATTTATGAATGGAGAGCAAAGACCCAGACGATACTTTATGCATGCACTAGACAATCAGGGCCCAGTTGTTCAAAGCGTCGTTAGCTTAACAAGCTCGTTAAGGGTCATTTCGTTAACTGTTTTAGTGGATTCAATATACAATATTCTAATATTTTTTGCTGAAAAAATGTGAGTGCAAAAGCTACTCACATTTTTTCAGCAAAAAATTTCAGCATATTTGCGTATCACTCGATGTAAATTTTAACGAATCGTTCACTAACGACGTCGTTAGCTTTGAACAACTGGGCCCTGAATTTGTGCATGTTCGGAGGCATTTCTTTGCTTAACTGACTCTTGTTACTGTAGTAGTGTGTATTGACCATAACTTCTTCAAACTGAAACTTACAAGAACAAAAAATTGAAACCACAATGTGAAAAAATACACCTTATGATAATAATACAGAGGACTGGTTAAGGAGGAGTATTTGATAATAATTGTGGGATAATTTTCTCCAGTTCTCCATAAAAACATCCCTTGTGGGTACTCATTAGAAGTGCCTCGCCGAGGCACTTCTTATGAGTACCAACAACATATGTTTTTATGGAGAAATAAGAAAAATTATCCCCCAATTATCCCCAAATATGCCTCCTTAACAAGTCCTCTGGATATGTATGCCTGAAGCAATCTTAAATCCGAGTCTATCACTATCCAATGAGCACCCAGCTGAGACTGATCAGACTGAGATGCTCAGACTGATCTGAGTCTTTGCTAAGCATGTACAACTGAAGGTACATTATTTCACATTGTATATGTAGCTCAGACAGCACAGAAAAAAGGTAAACTGGAAATACAACAGATTTAAAATAAATTATAAATAGTAAATGTACAATTAAAATTACAACAAAGGAGGAAGTTATATACATAAACAATAAGAGCCAGATTTTACATTAACTTTACAGTAAATGTCCTCAAATTTCGAACACCAAAGTTTCTGACAAAATGATATATGCAAACAGTGCAGACACAGATCAGACTGCTCCTGAAGGCTGCATAAAAAGCAAAATTTTAGCCGAAAGAGTATGGAATAAAGTGTTCAAAATTTTAGGACATTAACCATAAGGCCATTGACATTTATACATAGGGTCTTTACAAATTACAATATTAAATTCTTCTGAAAATTTCTCATAGGGTTCTACATACTGCATTCCTGTGGGAGTTTTTTTTTTTTTTTTTTTTTTTTTATTTCTCCATGAAAAACACCATCACTGTGGAATTCCCATGAATTATAATACACAGTGCTGGTAGAAATCAGGAAAATATTTATCCTAATATCTGGATACCTCCACCTTAACTATCCTAAAATTGGAACAAATCCATCTTACTTCCTGCTGATGTGTTTAAAACTGCTGAAAATGTAGCAAACAGTGTAGACCCTATTATATGCAGTTTTCTGTGGCATCTGATCTGGTTAAACACTGTTTGCTCAAGCCTACCTGGCCAAATACTTAAGGTAAATACACTTTAAAGAATGCAAAAATATTCATATAAAAAAATATACAGTTATAATTCTTATTTCATAACATTTTCCTTCTCACCACTTGCATATATAATGCCCTATGAAATTACAGGCTAATCAATTACCGCCCTGATTAAGAATTCAGGAAAAAAATGCCTGAAATCAACTTCAACTATTACATTTCTTTGTCATAGCAACTGAACTCCCTGCATGGCCAAAAATATTTTGTTTAGGTGAAAATGTGGGAGAATCACGTAAATTTTTGCCAAAAACTGTTCAAATAAAACTCCCCTTCCACAAATCCTGCATCCAGCCTTGACCTTGACGGCCCAATATTCAAACTGAATAAACAGCATGAATAAACTGAGCAAGTAACTGGTATAAGGGTATCTCCAACAGTTAGTCAGTGAACCCTAAATTATGGGTCATCTTGATCAAAACTGCAGAAAGAAAGCAAATACATACTCAAACTACCAAGGTACAATGTTAAAGTATTGTATAAGCCCCCCTTTTGCTTTCACAAATGTGTGCTAACAACAGAATTTCAGGTACTGTTGATTGTGTAAGAAAAACTGCAAATCAAAGATCAGACAACAGACATACAATGGTAATCTCAACAAAGACTGTTTTAAGCTTCATATGATGGCTCCTTTTTTTCAATTATTAATTACACCATGACAGAAGGGGCTATTACTGGGAAGAGATACACATAGCTCTTGATAAGATGCTTTTTTCAATGCAAAAGTATTGATATTTTTCTTATTTCTCCACAAAAACATATGTTGTGGGTACTCATTAGAAGTGCCTTGGTGAGGCGCTTCTAATGAGTACCTACAACATACGTTTTGTGGAGAAAAAAGAAAAACATTTACTTGATACCCACTTTTATCTAGACCTATGGATACACCTCCTAGGGAAACAGCTTGAAGGACATATTTGCATCCTTGGGGACTACTCTTAAAGGAAGAATATGCTCCTTCTGGGAGTCATCTCCCTTTGAAAAAGTCACACTGAAATCTTGTGACTTTTATTCAATGGACTTACTGTAAAACCTACAGACATCCAGCAATGATCCTGATCAATTTAGGCCTGTGTTAAATGCTCCAAACACTCTTTACCCCACAAAGCAGCTTATACAAATTGTAACAGGACAAAATTCTATTATTCATATTTCTGAGAAAATAAGCCTTGACATTTCATGTGAATCATCTGTCTAGCAGATGATTCACAAGTAATATCAGGCCTTTTTTTGGAAAACAAAATATATATATATACTAGTGCTTTAAGGGTTGACATGGGTTTTAGGCTTTTATGCAGATGACAACTCTCAGTAGCATTTTTTGTATTTCTCCACAAAAATAAAAAAAAATCAACATCTCATGTAAGAGTTGCTTTTTAACCTTTAAAGCATGATGCAAAATTTGTAGCAGATGACATTCCAAATCAATTTTCTTTTCCAGGGAAAGTAAGTCTTGACATTTCATGTGAACTGTCTGCTAACTTATTTTCTCTGCAAAATAAAATCCAAATTTTTGACTGTTGCAACTGTGACTGGCCCTTAAAGGGTTAATGGCACCAGGTATGGTATATAACATACTTGTACTACTTTGCTGTACAAGCCTGCTTTTATAGCAATGCTGTAGAATGTAAGTTTAAGACCAGTGGTCCAGGTTCGATCCTCGAATGGTGAAATGATGTTTAGAATTTTAGCACAAGCTGCTACTGCAAGGCAGCGTAAATGTGTTATTTATCTATACCCAGTGACATTAAAATATGCATACACATCAAGCCATTTATAAGGAACTAAAAGCATTGCTGACACAACAAAATACCCTGCAATTGCAGACAAACAAAATCTAGATATCTGAAAGGGAGATAGTCTTAAGAACAGGACAGCCAGACCTATGTTTCCTGGCTGTCTTTTGCCAAATTATAGCCTTAGGTCCTCTACAGACTGTATCTATAATCCACACAGTATACCATATTTACCCTAAGTATTCCAACACCTTATCTACTAACCATACTTGGCCTAAAATTTGAAACAGTCCATTCTACTACCTCTTGATGTGTCATCATTCCCCGATTCTAATATGTGTGCAAAATCTGAACGGAATTTTAGAAAAAAAATACTTATCACTGGAAACAATATGCAGATGGATGGACAGACAGATATCATAGCAACAGATAAGGCGCTTTTTTCATCCAAAAAATGCTGATATCTTTCTTATTCCTCCACTAACACATATGTTTTGGTACTCATCAGAAGCCGAGGCGCTTCTAATGAGTATGCACAACATATGTTTTCGTTGAGAAATAAGAAAAATATTATGTGGATACCCCCTCTTACCTGTAGCTATGAGATATCAAAGGATATAACCTGATATGCCGCCACAATGATGTGGTGGGGTATACAAAGAAAAATACTTTAAGAACTGGCATAAACACTTACTTAGCAAGCTGTGTAAAAAATCAGCAGATGACATTTTGAAGTACTTTCATATTTTTCAAAATAATTAGTGTTTGAAATTTCATGCTAATTGTCTCCTACGGAGAAAATCTGCACAAAATGTCAAACTCTATTGTTTAGGAAAACTATCATCAAACAGTCATCTGCTCAATTTGTCCTGAGAGATTAAACTCAAATTAACCCATTTATGCAAAATGGACTCTTCTACCATAGGTCTTTGGACTGGTCCATTTCCAACAGAAAGGGTGTCTGGTTAATTTTTACTATTACCATGTTTTATAGAAATTCCTATATTTAATGCAAACAGTGCAGTCCCTGATCAGACGCCACATTCTGGGACATCTGATCTGGGTCTGCACTGTTTTCCTATGTCCCTTTTATGGTAGGCTTGCTATAAATGGGTTAACAAAGATCATGGCCACAGTTTTAAATTCATTAATATATCACAATCCCTGCCGACTTGGAAAATGAGAGCTGCCCTATGATAATGTTGATGAGAGTATGTTCAGTGTGGTGTCCTTCAGTGGTAACGTGATGCTGTCAAAATAATGGTGAAATCTGAAAGAAACAAAATATTTTTGTTACTGCAGTTACACCTCTACATTATACAGAAGCTTCATATTAACCTTTAGTTCTGTCTCAGCAAAAAATCAGATTACAAAAAAAGCAACAGCTAACGTTAATAGCTGGTGAAAACAGGATTTAAGTGCAGGGATGCATTTTTTTTCTGGAATAAAACTGTGGAATTCATTAGTGACAAAACATTTTGCAGGACCCTCATATAATCCAGCTGTAAAGTTTATAGCTTCATAAAAGATGATAACAGTAGCAATAAATCAGGGCCCAGTTGTTCAAAGCGTCGTTAGCTTAACGAGCTCGTTAAGGGTCATTTCGTTAACTGTTTTAGCGGATTCAATATACAATATTCTGATATTTTTTGCTGAAAAAATGTGAGTAGCTTTTGCTCTGCAAAAGCTACTCACATTTTTTCAGCAAAAAATTTCAGCATATTTGTGTATCACTTGATTTAAATTTTAATGAATCGTTAACCAATGACGTCGTTAGCTTTGAACAACTGGGCCCAGGATATTTTTTATTATTTTTTCACCTACATACCTTATCTGGAGTTATAAAGCTTACTAAAAAAATAGTTTCTGAGTTTCTTAGAAGACAATTTTACATTTTAGAATAAAGGTGAATGAAATGCCATAAATCCCTATTTTCAAGGTAAAAAAAAGTAACCTGCTGGTGAAAATTATTCTATAAGGAAGTACCATATTTACCCTTAGTACTGGGGCAGATAGGCATGAGCAAACAGCCAAATGTGGCGTCTGATCTGAGTCTATACTGTTTGCCACTCCTCCAGGAGTTTATAGACACATGAACTGGTGATCAAACATAGTTCAAATTTTAAGACGTAAGCAGTCCCAATATTTAGGGCAAATATAGTGACATTATTTTGCAATGATCATAGTTTTAAATCATTTTGTATGTCCCTTACTGTAATAGAAAACATTTGATAACTAGACCATGAATTGAGCATATGCTCACTTATACCCCCGGCCATGGCCATCAGTGATAACACACAAATAGCCAGAACAACAAAGGGAAATAACTCTAAGTGACCTGATGCCACAGCCCCTATTTTCTTTCCCACAATACAACTAATCATACTTGTCATGTGTACTAAATTTCAAGATTCTAGGTAGAGTAGTTCTTGAGAAATCTTTGACACAAAATAATGTGTAAATAAAAACAAATAGCCAGAACAACAAAGGGAAATAACTCTAAGGGCCTGGTCCCATGGCCCCTATTTTCTTTCCCACAATACCACTAGTCATACTTGTCATGTGTGCAAAATTTCAAGATTCTAGGTACAGTAGTTATTGAGAAATCTTTGACACAAAATAAATGTTTACTCACACACAAATAGCCAGAACAACAAAGGGAAATAACTATAAGGGACCTGGCCCCACAGCCTCTATTTTCTGTCCCACAATACAACTAGTCATACTTGTCATGTGTACAAAATTTCAAGATTCTAGGTAAAGTAGTTCTTGAGAAATCCCACACAAATAGGCAGAATAACAAAGGGAAATAACTCTAAGGGCCTGGTCCCATGACCCCTATTTTCTTTGCCACAATACAACTAGTCATATTTGTCATGTGTACAAAATTTCAAGACTGTAGGTACAGTAGTTCTTGAGAAATCTTTGATACAAAATAAATGTTTACTCACACACAAATAGCCAGAACAACAAAGGGAAATAACTCTAATAGACCTGACCCCAGCGCCCCTATTTTCTTTCCCACAATACAACTGTCATACTTGTCATGTGTACTAAATTTCAAGATTCTAGGTATAGTAGTTCTTGAGAAATCTTTGACACAAAATAAATGTTTACTCACACACAAATAGCCAGAACAACAAAGGGAAATAACTCTAAGGGATCTGGCCCCACAGCCCTTATTTTCTTTCCCACAATACAACTAGTCATACTTGTTATGTGTACTAAATTTAAAGATTCTAGGTAAAGTAGTTGACACAAAACCAGAACAACAAAGGGAAATAACTCTAAGGGACCTGGCCCCATGCCCCTTATTTGCTTTCCCACAATACTAGTCATACTTGTCATGTGTACAAAATTTCAAGTTTCTAGGTAAAGTAGTTCCCGAGATATCTTTGACACAAATAAATGCCATGGCCATCAGTATAGCCAGAACAACAAAGGGAAATAACTCTAAGGGACCTGGCTCCATGGCCCTTATTTTCTTTCCCACAATACAACTAGTCATACTTGTCATGTGTACAAAATTTCAAGTTTCTAGGTAAAGTAGTTCCTGAGATATCTTTGACACAAATAAATGCCTTGGCCATCAGTATAGCCAGAACAACAAAGGGAGATAACTCTAAGGGACCTGGCCCCATGGCTCTTATTTTCTTTCCCACAATACAACTAGTCATACTTGTCATGTGTACAAAATTTAAAGTTTCTAGGTAAAGAAGTTCCTGAGATATCTTTGACACAAATAAATGCCATGGCCATCAGTATAGCCAGAACAACAAAGGGAAATAACTCTAAGGGACCTGGCCCCATGGCCCTTATTTTCATTCCCACAATACAACTAGTCATACTTGTCATGTGTACAAAATTTCAAGTTTCTAGGTAAAGTAGTTCCTGAGATATCTTTGACACAAAATAAATGTTAACAGACTGACTGACTGACAGACAGACACACAGAAAAGACAAAAACTATATACCCTCATTGCATACTTCGTATGCCGAGGGTATAATAAATTTAATAATGAGAAAATTTTACTGAAAGCAATAATTACCTTCTCTTTGTATTAGCTATCTGTCTACAGTGTTCTGTGCGGCTTATCTCCCTCAGTGTTGGTAGGTAATCTAGCTGCAACTGACCATGGTGACTATGTACAATCAATGGCAGGTTCTGAATCACATTCTCCTCTGCACATTTAACTCCAGAAGTTGGGCTGAAAAAATTAATGAATATCTTTGCTCTATCATGAAGAAAAATCTATGAGCAAACATGAACTGGGCATGCCTGGACAGACCTTTGTATACTGAATGTGTCAGTCACCTTTTAATCTTTAAAACTCCATTCAAAAGTATAGCAGAATGCATTCTAAAATACTGCTTTATATTTTTTTAGAAAACTGAAGGCTTGACATTTCATGTGAACTGTCTACAAGGCAGAAATGAACTGTAATGTCAAACAAGAGGACCATGGTGGTCCTTAATGTTCACCTGTGCTGAAAAGTAGGTCTACAACATTCATTACTGGAGGACATAACTCTTAACATATCCATGTTCCCTTCATCTACATGTTTAAGGAAAATCCAATTAAAACTGATGGAGCTATGCAGCTAACAAGGTTAATTATATGCATCTTTAGCAATCATGGGACATAGCTCTATGTATCAGATTGTGTAGGTAACTTTTTTGAAATCTTTAAAGGGTTATAATGATCATAATGTTTGGTGTACTGTAACCTCAAAAAAAAATACACACTGCTCCACCTCATGGTCTTACTATCCAATAACTTTCAGCTTGATAGAAGAAAACTGTAGAAGGAGTTGTCATGGTCTTACTATCCAATAATTTCAGCTTGATAGACGAAAACTGTAGAAGTAGTTGTCATGGTCTTACTATCCAAAAACTTTCAGCTTGACAGAAGAAAACTGTAGAAGGAGCTGGCCGAAAATAAAGTTGTGTGTGACTATCTGTAAAGAGTCATAACTAACAAAATCTGGTGTACTGTAACCTTGAAATAGTACGATGAAAACTGTTGGAGGAGTTAGCTGGAAATATAAAGTCATTTGTTTGTGTTGAGGTTTTACGGCCCAGTCAACCCAACTGGGTCATGTCAAGTGCGGTCAGTTTATCTAACCATACGTTTAATGGGCAGGCTTAGTCCTCTAAGCGGTTAACCAGTATTGTGCACATTCTTTTGCCAGAAACTGACAACTGCCCTTCTTGAATCAGCGGAAGGGAGAGAATGACCGTAGAAAATATTTCATGATCAATCTCCATGAAAGAATGTTGCCGATCTCGGCGGGGGTTGAACCCGCAACCTCCTGGTCTCCAGTCGGACGGCGCATCCATCTGAGCCACCGAGGCCGGCCAGGAAATAAAGTCATACATGAATGATTTTCAAAGAGTAATGACTACTAAAATTTGGTGTAACAATATGCATTGTACCACCTCACAGTCTTACTGTCCACCAAGTTTCCTTAAACTCATTCAATGCAAACTTCAGGAAGAGTTATTCGAAAACCAAGTCATGTCTGAGAAATTTTTAAAAAATTGTGATAACTCTATTGGTGTACTGTAACCTCTAAATAATAAGCCCTGTGCCACTTCATGGCCTAAATGTCCACCGTTTCAACCCAATCCACTTGAAGTTATAGGAGATAACCAGAAATAAGTGGTATCTGAACAATCTTACAAGAGGGCCAAGATGGCCCTGTAATGCTCACCTGATTATTAGAAAAGTTTCGAGTCAGTTGGCCTTTCGGTTCAAGAGAAGTTCAATATAGATTTTGAAGATGGCGGCCATCTTGGATTTCCAATGAGAACAATTTTAGCTACTTTTTGATCTACAAGTGACCTCGATACTTCAATGAAGTTTTGAGTCAACTGGCCTTTTTGTTCAGAAGAAAAAATTCAAAACAGATTTTCAACATGGCTGCTAGGGCAACCATCTTGGATTCTGATCAGAATGATTTTAGCTATTTTTGATCTACAAGTTACCCTGATACTTCCTATCAAGTTTCCAGTCAACTCGCCTTTCTGTTCAGGAGAACAAGTTCAAAACAGATTTTAAAGTTGGCAACATTGGCCGCCAAATTGCATTTCTGATCAGAACAATTTTAGCTCTTTTTGATCTACAAGTCAGCCAGATACTTCTTACCAAGTTTCAAATCAGCTGGCCTTTTGGTTCAGGAAAAGAAGCGCAAAACAGATTTCCAAGATGGCAGCCATGGTGGCCAGCTTGGATTTCCGATCGGAACAATTTTAGACATTTTTTATCTACAAGTCGCCCTAATGCTTTCTATCAAGTTTCGAGTCAATTGGCCTTTTGGTTCAGAAGAAGCGAAAAATAGGTTTCTAAGATGGTAGCCATTTTGGATTTTGGATCAGAATGATTTTAGCTATTTTTGATCTATAAGTCACCCTGATGCTTTCTACCAAGTTTCGAGTCAATTGACCTTTCGACTCAGGAGAAGAAGCAAAAAACAGATTTACAAGGTGGCGGCCATGGCAGCAATCTTGGATTTCTGATTGGAACGATTTTAGCTATTTTTGATCTATAAGTCACCCTGATACTTCCTACACAGTTTCAAGTCAATTGGCCTTTTAGTTCAGAAGAAGCAAAAAATAAATTTTCAAGATAGCCGCCATGGTGGCCATCTTGGACCAGATCAGAATGATTTTAGCTATTTTTGATCTACAAGTCACCCAAATGCTTCCTACCAAGTTTCAAGTCAATTGGCCTTTTAGTTAGGTGATGAGAAGAAAGATAGATTTTCAAGATGGCGGCTATCTTGGATTTCTGATCGGAACGATTTTAGCTATTTTTGATCTATTTGTCACCCTGATGCTTCCTACCAAGTTTCAAATCAATTGGCCTATTCGTTCTGGAGAAGCGAAAAATAGATTTTCAAGATAGCTGCCACAGCGGCCATCTTGGACCGGAAGGGAATGATTTTAGCTATTTTTCATCTACAAAAAACCCCAATGCGTCCTACCAAGTTTCAAGTCAATGGGCCTTTCGGTTCAGAAGAAATGAAAAATAGATTTTCAAGATGGCGGCCATGTTGGATTTCTGATCGGAAATATTTTAGCTACTTTTGATGCTTCCTACAAAGTAACAAGTCAGTTGGCCTTTCGGTTCTGAAGAAGCGAAAAATATATTTTCAAGATGGCAGCCAAGGCGGCCATCTTGGATTTCCTATTGGAAAGATTTTGGCTACTTTTGATCTACAAGTCACCCCGATGCTTCCTACCAAGCTTTAAGTCAACTGGCCTTTCAGTTCAGGAGAAGCGAAAAATAGACTTTTCAAGATGGCGGCCATGACAGCCATCTTGGATTTCCGGTCGGAATGATTTTAGCTAGTTTAGATCTACAAGTCGCCCCGATGCTTCCTACCAAGTTTCGAGTCAACTGACCCTGGGGTGTAGGAGGAGTAGGCTTTTAAAGCAATTGTTGACACTGCATGATGCACTACGGACGACGGATATTTGACCGATCACTAGCTCACCATGAGCACTTCAGTGCTCAGGTGAGCTAAAAAGAGTAATTATTATCAAAATTTGGTGTACTGTCATCTTGAAACAATATGCGCTATACACCTCATAGTCTGTGTCCATCAAGTTTCAACTTCATTCGATGAAAACTGTAGGATTTATCTGAAAATGAAGTCATGTCTGAAAAATCTTTAATAAATAGAGAAAACTCTTATCAAAATTTGGTGTACTTTACCCTCAAAGCAATATGCATTGTATCACCTCATGATCTAACTGTCCATCAAAAGTTTTAACTCAATCTTAAATGTAAGATTCAGGAAGATCTGATATACAAGTTGAAAGAGTTAGTCATAACTAGGCATTTTCAGGAGTTAAGGGGACAACTCTAAAATAAATAACCTGGGACAAGTTGCATAAGGCGAGCATTACAGAGCGCTTTGTAGCGCTTCGCAATGCAACGGTACGTTACCAAAAAGCGCTTCGTAGCGCTTTGTAACTGTGTTTGGAGCTGACTCGCTATCCGAAACAGACTGTTGCATAGCAACGAGACAAAACAAAATGGCGGCGCCCGACGTAGTCAGTGTCCGTTTTAAGAGATGAAATGTTTCTTATTTATTTTATTGTCCTTAGACGACGTGCATTGTGCAGAAATGACCATAGAACACAAAACCAATCGCTGAAGCAAGTTTTTTACGATAAATTCATAGTTTGAAAATCGTGTCATTTTGGCAGACATTTTAAAAAGCGCTCCAAACAAGGGGAGCATTGCATAGCAAGAACAAATCGCTACAGAGCGCTACATGAAAGCGCTTTCTTTATGCAACTCACCCCTGATCTGGACAGTTTTCGAACTGGTCCAAGACTACATCTATGTCTACCATATCTGCAAGTTCTAGGATAAGCCGATCAAAACTGAACAAGTTATGCTGATGATAAAGTCAAACATAGGCCTTTTCAACAATCAAAGGGATATAACTCAAGACAAATGATGCGACCTGGCCAGGTTTCAAACTCAACTGAGGCTCCATCCATGTCCACCTTATCTGGGAGTTTCAGGAAGATCTGATCAAAACTGAATGTTATGCTATAAGAAACAGAGACTTTTTCAGCAATTAAGGGGACTTAATTCTAAGATAATTATCCCATATGGACAGTTTTCCAACTCATCTGAGATTTCATCCATGCCCCCCTTATCTTCAAGTTTCAAGACGATCTGATCAAAACTGATAAAGTTATGCTAATGACAAAGTCAAACAGAGGCGTTTCCAGCAATCAAGGGGACATAGCTCTAGGACTAATGATCTGATCTGGCCAGTTTTGGAACTCATCCTAGATTTCATCCATTTCCACCTTATCTGCAAGTTTCAGAAAGATCTGATCAAAACTGAATGAGATACACTGATGACAAAGTCAAACAGGCTTTTTCAGCAATCTAGGGGATGTAACTCAAAGATTAATGATCTGATCTGGCTAGGTATCGAACGCATTCGAGAATTCATCTATGTCCAAGTTTTGGAAGATCCAATCAAAACTGAACAAGTTATGCTGATGACAAAGTCAAACAAAGGCTTTTTCAGCAATCAAGGGTTTGTAACTAAGAATACTGAGCTGATCTGGACAGGTTTCTGAATCATCTGAGAGTTTGTCCATGACCACCATTTCTGCTAGTTTCAGGAAGATCAGATCAAAACTGATTGAGTTATGCTGTCAAACAGAGGCTTTTTCAGCAATCAAGTGATGTAACTCTAAAATTAATGATCATATCTGGACAGTTTTCAAACTCATCTGAGACTACATCCATGTCTATCTTATCTGCAAGTTTCAGGAAGATCTGATCAAAACTTGACCAGTTATGCTGATGACAAAGTCAAAGAGAGGCTTTTTCAGCAATCATGGGGACATGCCTCTAAGATTAATGATCCGATCTGGCAAGTTTTCGAACATGTTCGAGCTTTCATCCATGTCCACCTTATCAGCAAGTTTCAGGAACATCTGATCAAAACTGAAGAAGTTATGGTGATGACAAGCATTTTTCCAATCGTAAGTCTATGGGACCTTGTAGTTGCCATATCAACCAAGGTTTTCACTGGATTTCCATGATAATCTAATGTCACTGATGCCCCACCAGAGGCATGCTACAGATGAGAAATGATTGAGATCAGTGGACCGACAATGAACAGACAGACGAAGGATAGCCTACCATCCTATAATATCTCCTCTGGAGCCTTCAGCCCTGGTGAGCTAAAAAATGTACCCTTGGACTTGTTTGTGCCAGAGCTCCAAATAATAAGAAGGCTAGCCACATATCATTTTTGTTTCTCAATGAAAACTTTATTTCTCCATGAAAACATATGTTGTGCATACTCATTACATAGCTACAGATAAGAGGGGGTATCTACATAATATTTTTCTTATTTCTCCATGAAAACATATGTTGTGGGTACTCATTAGAAGCGCCTCGGCGGGCGCTTCTAATGAGTACCCACAACATATGTTTTTGTGAAGAAATACGAAAGATATCAGCATTTTTCGGATGAAAAAAGCGCCTTATCTGTTGCTATGTCATTAGAAGCATCAAAACACAACATTTCTAATGAGTTTGTTTGTTTATGTTGAGGTTTTATGGCCCAGTCTACCCGGGTCATGTCGAGCGCGGTCAGTTTACCTAACCAACTTTTACTGGGCAGGCTTAGTCCTCTATGCGGTTAACAAATATTGTGCACATTCTTACGCCAGAAACTGACAACTGCCCTTCTTGAATCAGCAGAAGGGAGAGAGTGACCACAGAAAACATTTCATAATCAATCTCCACCAAAGAATGTTGCCGGCCCGGCGGGGGTCGTACCTACAACCCCTGATCACCAGTCGGACATGCATCCAATTTTTTTTTTTTTTTTTTTGATTTGGGTTTTACAGCCCTTTCAAGAATATTTCACTTATATCGAGCCGATCGTTCATCGAAGGTGGGCGAAAACCGGAGAACCCGGAGAAAGAGACGGACATGCATCCAATTGAGCCACCAAGGCCAGGTTCTAATGAGTACCCAACATGTTTTCATGGAGAAATAAGAAAAATATCAGTACTTGCTGGCTGAAAAATGCCTTCTTTGGCGCTGTATGTGTGTTAAAAAATTCACAGTCATACCACTTGCTCTAAAAATTCCCTGTCAGATTACAACTACCATATTTACCCTAAGTATTCAGACAATTTAACTTGTGTAACAGTAACTGTATTCAAATCTGAAAAAATCCTTTCTGCTATCAGCTGTGTGTTAAAAAACTATTGGATAAAAGGCAAAGAGTGTAGACCCTGATCAGACACCGTATTCTGCGCCATCTGATCTGCATCTATACTGTTTGCTCAGGCCTGTCTGTCGCATACTTAGGGTAAATGCAGTAAATGTATCAAGTTTGAAAACAATAATAAAAGGATAAAGGAAGTCATGTCAAAATACATCTGGGCCCAGTTGTTCAAAGCATTGTTAGCTTAATGAGCTCGTTAAGGGTCATTTCGTTAACTGTTTTAGCAGATTCAATATACAATATTCTGATATTTTTTGCTGAAAAAATGTGAGTAGCTTACATTTTTTCAGCAAAAAATTTCAGCATATTTGCGTATCACTCAATGTAAATTTTAATGAATCGTTAACTAACAACATCGTTAGCTTTGAACAACTGGGTGCTGGATGGGAAAATTTTTGTTAAAGTGAGAGACAGAAATAGAAAACTTGTCCTACAAATTCTTCTTGGAACAGATTACATGGTTCATAGCTCCAGATAAGCAGGGGTATCCACATAATATTTTATTTATTTCTCCACAAAAACATATGTTGTAGGTACTCATTAGAGGTGCCTTGTTGAGGTGCTTATAAGTACCCTAAATAAATTTTTTCCTGGAGAAATCAGTACTCTTCATCTGAAAAAAATAAAATAAAATAAAACACTTTTCAGGTGGAGCTATGGTTATTGAATCTTACCTTGGATGATTTTTGTCTGAAAGAGAAAACTTCTCTGTTCCTCGAAGTACTGGCAGGATGTAATCTTCACTATATGCTGGATTGTTCCTGCACAAGTTTTCTACCTCTCCTTGTATTCTATCCACTTCCTGATACAATTTAGTTACACTACGAACCTCTACTTCTGTACTATAACATCTTGTTACTTCACAGTCAAGTTCACACGGATTATGAAATTTGGGCAAGTTATCACCCAGACCAGGCTCTACTGAACCATATGTCCTTCTCCCAAAAGTTGTCTTTACAGAATTCATAATTCTAAGACTCTCCTGTGTTTCCATAACATCTAACATACCTAAAGTATCATAAAACTGAGAGAAGGCAGATAGTGTCTCTACACTGCATTTGTTTTCCCTCTTCTGAAATAAACTTGCCTCAGAATCCTTTTCCTCTTTCTCAGAACTGTCTTCAGTGATATTTGTAGGATCTGGACACTCAGTAGCATCATTAGATGCTTCACTGTCATACAAATCGGTCTGAATTCTTTTTCTTTTCTTTCCTTTTTTCTGGCTTTGTTCTTGTCTCACTGACACAGTCACCTGATCTGTTACCTTGGTTGCCAGGGGAAGTAATAAGATATGATTGTTGTACATCAGATTACGACAGAAGGTATGGCAAACATCACAGATATGAAAAGTCTCCAGGAGGTTCGTTATTGTTGGCATCTGTAAAAGATATATACATTTTAAGTTTGAATTTTAAACACACATCTTTCAAAAGTGAGCCCATGTGAAAATGTGCCTTCAGATCATGTGAAAGACTTAACCCTTGTCATGCTGAATAAATTAGATGCTACGCCCACTTCTAATTTCCAGCCAATCAGATTACTTGATCTGGGTTTTTGATAGAAATTCACATAATTTAATGATAAACAGTGAAGATCCAGATCAGTTGGCTTCTTCAGAAGCTAACTGATTTGGATCTACACTGTTTGCTAAGACAGGGCATGCCGTGTTCAGCAAGAGAAGGGTTAAATGCTCAAATATTAATCAGGAATGTTTAAAGAGGAGTATTTGACAACAATCTGTCAGAGATAATTTTCTCCAGTTCTCCACAGAATCTGAGGTGCTCCTAATGAATACTCTCAACGTTTGAGAGAAATAAAAACACGAGGCCCATGGGCCACGATTCGCTCACCTGAAGAATACAGCTATTGCATATCTGCAAACGCCATGCAATTTATTCTTCCTGTATTGCAGCAACAACTAGGACACAAATTTGACCATACTGTAAAAAGGTCAAAGGTCATCCTTAGGACACAAATTTGATCATACCGTAAAAAGGTCAAAGGTCATCCTAGTATCATCTTTTGAACAAACTTAGTCCCCGATGCTGTTTACAAAGATTCAGCCTCAAAGCTTTCTTAGTTCTGGAGAAGAAGATCTTTAAGTGTTTTATCATAAATGGGCATGGCAGTCGTCTTGTTCAATGGCACTGAACCATTTGAACAAATTGTCAACATCCTTTCGACAGAAGGCCCCATGTGAGATCTTGTGAAAATTGTTCAAGCATTTTCAGAGAAGAAAACGTTTAAAGATTTCATGATTTTATACCTATACATAGCCCAGGGGTAAGGGGTAAGGGCAGATAACCCCCCAAAATTTTTACCTTAACTAAACAGTTTTACTTCTTTAACCATATGCTGTAAGTTTCAGCCATCAGTCTTTAATACATTTTGAGAAAACAACTTTTTAACATTTTCACCATACAAATGTGAGGCACAAATTTGACCTTGCCGTAAAAAGGTCAAGGGTCAACTTACAATCATCATTTGAACAAACTTGGTAGACCCTGAGTCCCCAATGCTATATACCAAGATTCAGCCTCAGAACTTTCTTGGTTCTGGAGAAGAAGATTTTTAAGTGTTCTTTACCATATATGGGCATGGTGGACATCATGTTAAATGACGCGGATCCATTCAAATAAATTGTCAATATTCTTTCGTCAGAAGGCCGCATGTGCAATCTGGGGAAAACTGCTCAAGTGGTTTCAGAGGAGAAGACATTTAAAAATTACACAATCTTATACATGTATGTAGCCCGAGGGCAAGGGCAGACAACCCCCTGTTGGCAAAATTTTGATAGTAATTAGAAAGTTTTACTACTTTTATCATACATCATAAGTTTTAGCCATTAGTCTTTAATACATTTTGAGAAAATGACTTTTCAACATTTTCCTCATACAAATGTATGGGGGCGCAAATTTGACATTGCCGTAAAGAGGTCAAAGGTCAACCTACAACTATCATTTGAATAAACTTGGTAGATCTAGAGTCCCTGGTGCTATATACCAAGATAGAGCCTCAAAGCTTTCTTAGTTCTGGAGAAGATTTTTAACCATATATGGGCATGGTGGCCCCATGGTGCTATATATCAAGATAGACCTCAAAGCTTTCTTAGTTCTGGAGAAGAAGATTTTTAACCATATATGGGCATGGTGGCCATCTTGGTCAATGGCGCTGATCAATTAGAACCAGTTGTCAATAACCTTTCGACAGGAGGCTCCATGTGAAATCTGGTGAAAATTGCTCAAGCGGTTTTAGAGAAGACATTGAAATATTACACAATTTTATACATGTATATAGCCAAGAGGCATGGGCAGGTAATCCCCAGGAGACAAAATTTTGATTGTAACTAAAAGGTTTTGGTAATTTAATCATACATTGTAAGTTTCAGCCATTCCTCTTTAATACATTTTGAGAAAACAACTTTTCAACATTTTCACCATACAAATGCATGGGGACGCAAATTTGACCTTGCAGTAAAAAAGTCAAAGGTCAACCTATGATCATCATTTGAACAAACATGATAGACCTTTAGTACCTAATGCTATATACCAAGATTCAGCCTTCAAGCATTCTTGGTTCTGGAGAAGAAGATTTTTAGTGTTTTTACCATATATAGTCATGGCGGCCATATTGATTAATGGACCATGACCAATCGAATAAATTTTCAATCCCCCATTAACAGAAGTCTTCGCGTGAAATTTGAAGAAAATTGGCCCAGGGGTTTCAGAGAAGTCTTTCAAAGATGTTTACGGACGGACAACGGACAATGAACAATGGATGGCAAATGATCACAATAGCTCATCCTGAGCCTTTGGCTCAGGTGAGCTAAAAATATCCCAAACGTATCATCAATACTCCTCTTCATATTCACTACTGACTGCATTATGCAGCCCTTGTGATAGCTACCTGTCCCAGTCAACTACATGTAAGAAAAGCCATTTCTCAGTCGTTTGGCCTGCACTCTTAGCGGATGTCTTGTCTTGTCTTGTCCAAAATGAGCATCATAAATTGAAAGATCCCTATATTCAGCCTTTCTATTTCACATGGATACCACAGTTGTCTGATTACTATAAAACTGGCTGAACAAATGGCATGAGAAGCTGAACTTCAATAACAATACTAATCAGAATTGTTTCAGTTTATGTAAAATGTATATGTGCATAAATCTGGACTGATTGTAACGAGAAATGAGTCCAAAATGGATGTTCTTTCCTCACAGCTTGCCAGAGGACCTGGCATATTTCAATACAAATTTTCAACATCGTATACTCGCACAAAAAATTTTCACGTCCTACCAAGAAACTGAAGTATTATAACTCAGAAAAACTTTAATCTCAATAAACTAGCTGAAGTTCAATGTCAGCAGTCCATGAAATATAGCTAAGATCTGGTGCAGTATTGCTGTACACATAATAGACATACATGTATATCCCAAATAAACAGAAGTTGAAAACTGATCAAGATTACATAAATCTGAACCTGAATTTAGCAGACATACAGACATAAATTCATAGGTCTATATAAGGGAGGGTATCTGGTAAATATTTTTCTTATTTTTCCACGAAAACATATGTTGTGGGTACTCATTAGAAGCGCCTCGGCGAGGGGCTTCTAATGAGTACCCACAACATATATCTTCATGGACAAATAAGAAAAATATCAATACTTTTGCATTGAAAAAAAGCGCCTTAACTGATGCTATGATAATCATAACACAAAACCTAGTCCGCAGCCATGCCAATGGTGAGTCCGCAGCAGGGCTCGGGAAAACCGAATTTCTTTCGGTCCCAGACCAAAATTCAGAAATCGGGACCGATTGGAAACAGCCAAAAGCCCCAAAAAATTGATCCCATACTGGCCCAATATTAAGGAAATTTTCTCCGATTCTGTCAGATATTTAGGATAATCTCAATAGCTCAGATGTCAATCATGACTAATCCAATAATCGCCTCGAGTCAAGTTGTGTAAACAAATTACCTGAGATCTCGTAGTTCATCGCATTATCTCGTATCTCGCGAGATTACAGTGGTCGTGTCAAAGTATTTTAAATTTAGCTTTGGGTGCTATTACTGAAGTTTACTCCTTGATGCAGGGCTTCGGAAAACCAGAAAAATAGCCTGTCTGAAATTAAGAATTCTGGACCGGTTTCAAACACCCCAAAACGCTAATAATTCGGTCCAACAGGTTTTTGCCTTGAACCCCAATTTTTCCCCAACCAACCAATTATGTCTAAAAAATCACAAACGGTCATGTCTTCCCAAACTGACAACTGGTTTCAAACACCCCAAAACGCTAATAATTCGGTCCAACAGGTTTTTGCCTTGAACCCCAATTTTTCCCCAACCAACCAATTATGTCTAAAAAATCACAAACGGTCATGTCTTCCCAAACTGACAACGTCCGCGCACCTTTTAAATGCGATATTATGGTAGTTAAAAGGCTCTAAATGGTCATTTGACATGTATATTGGAGAGACAAATAACAGCAACCTACCGCAGCACAAATTAATTACGTCATTATCCAAACATTGTCAAAAAATCAACACTTCACTGTCCTTTGTGCGAATCATCAGTAACGGTAGTCTGATAATAAATCTGTTTGTGTGACACGTGTGAATGCACTGAGACTGCAAAACGCCAGGTGCAGTGGGCGTGTCCAAAAGATCAAACGTCGGTTTAACTGAGTGTGATAAAAGAACGTATCGCTTGAACGCACCCGTTTTCTTCCTCTTCTTTTTTGTTTTGATCAACATGGTTTGTTGGTCCCAGATTTGATAAATTAATTCCAAAACCGTGTACGTCCTGATCAGATGTCGCATACAACGGCATCTGATCTGGGTCTAATTGTTTGCTTCTTCTTCTACTTCTTTTTTTTTTTTTTTTTTTTTTTGTTGACGACCGTAACACGTGAGTATAATTCAAGGTAGATTTCACAGTAAAAATAAGTAATGCACCACTTACACTAGACAAGATTGGTCAGTGCTTGAAATTTAAGCAGTCTGGTCAAATCTTGAAACATTGAAAACTACAAAACCGCCTGTGGCGTAGGCCTTTTTTTTTTATTTATTTATTTACGTGTATGAAAGTCGTTTTGTTACGTCTCTCCTGTTTCCCGCCGTCTTCGCGCTTACACAAGACAGGAATCAGTTGGTTATAAATAGTTATCTAGGAAAACCCTGCGGAGGTGGAAATAAAATCGTTTTTTTTTTGTTTTTTTTTTTTCTTTCTTTTTACATGTATACCTGACTGTATTTATTGATGACGCCAGCTATGATCATGCTCGTATTACCCGGACTTCCGTTATATAACAGAGTTGAGGTGTATTATTTAAAAGGAGTTATAGGACTGTCAATTGTCATTAGTTTTCGTGACAGGTGATATATATATTCTTTTTTTTTTTGGAAATGGGTTCATTGATGACGTCATTGTCATCGGCTGGACCGATTGAGATTTCAGAATTTCCAGAGCCCTGGTCCGCAGCCATGCCAATGGTGGAGGTGTAGAAGACATGTTAGGAGAAGAACTTGACACTTCTGTGATACCATCTGTGATACTTTTCTCCAGTTCTCCATTAAAACGTATTGTGGGTACTTATTAGAAGTGCTTCACTAGAGGCACTTCTAATAAGTACCCACAATATGTTTTTATGGAGAAATAAGAAAACATATTCCAGAATTATCAAATACACATCCTTAACAAGTCTTCTGAATTATATATAATAACTGTTATTATCATACAGTTAACTAACAGGTCATCTGATATATCATTACAGTCAGTATACAAGTGAAAGGTGATCTACTGAAACAAAACGAGAATTCATTACTAATTTAATACCTTCATATTCCTGAGAAAGGTTTCATGTAGAGTTTCGACATGTCCCAGAGTTAATCCCACTAGTAAGTCTAGCCCTAGCCTATGTACACATGGATATAATTTGGAATCTTCCTCTGTATCAGCTGATACCCGTTCTGTAGACTTCTGATTAAAAACCTGAGCAAAGGGTTCTACTGAGTTTGAATTTTCTTCATCTATTAACCGCCTCTGTCGACTTATTCGAGGTTTCAACATGACAAAGTCATCGTCATCATCATCTCCAAAGGTTGGATTTTGACTGCCCTGTGCAGAGTGCTGTGAATCTTGAGAACTTTCTATTGTTTCTTCCAATACAGGTACTATCTGTTTGGTTTCAACATCCTTTGATTTTGCTACTGAGCGGAAAGTTTGAGCTAGACCGCCTCCAGATTCAGATATAAACTGCAGGGAGAGAAGACACCGTCTTACGTCACACTTAAACACCTGTATGAGTTCTGATAGTGTGACTGGATCAACACGAAGCCCTTCCAGAAGGCATATCAACTGTAAGTAACTCGACAATGAGGTCTGAAAATAAAATAAATACACATTATTCATAGCTCCAGATAAGAAGACTAGCCAGATTAATATTTTTCCTTATTTCTCCACAAAATTGTATGTTTGGTGTACACTGTTGATCCTCTACATCAATGTCCGATATTTCGCAAAATCCTGTATATCACGAATCGGCCATGGATCCCAAATTTTCAACAAGCAAAAAGTTTAAAACTTAAAAATGTTTGCTGTCATTTTAAATTTGAGAGAAAAAAAAAGCCAATCACAATTCGTTACGGCATTGATTTTTCGCGCCTATCCCAACGCTCAATCATTAATTTGCTGTGAACTGTGATAAACAATCCAATTAGCATCAATCAGTACACGCCTTGATTTAAATGGCAAACAATTAATCAATGTCATAATCAAGAGAAGCAACTCAAATTTTCCAGGTGCAGTGAAACCCGGGGAAGCAAAATATTGAATAAATAAACAAACCTCCAGAACATGTGCTGTATTTTTTGCACTGCTTATACCAATAAAAACCGTTATTGTATCTGCAGGTCTAGGCCTACTGTATTTTAATTTTTAGCCATCCAATTTTACCGAGCGCACCGAAAAGTCAACGGCGGGACATTACAAAACAATAGCAACAACAATGGTGTCCTAAATTGTCAAATTTGGTGATTCCTTGTTTTCAAACGTAGTTTATCAGCTGGTCTCAATTAAATTACAAGTTTGACATAATGCCCTGTTGTATATACTGCCCTTGAGCAATTCTTATCCTATTCTAATTGGGAAATGTGGCTGACAGCTTGACCGAATGTAATTTAGCATGGACTGATTTGATTAGTGATGTCTGCAAAATACCATGCTGCAAGAGCGTGTTATACATGCCATTATACATGCATGGCAATCTGGTTATATAGGGATATTGGACCTTGAAACCCTAGTTTTACGATATATTTGATTAACAGTGTACTCATTAGAAGTGCCTCAGTGAGGAGCTTCAAATGAGTAATTGTTTACTTAGTTTAGGTTTTACGTCCAGTCAACCCATTATGGTCATATCTAGCTAGTCAGTTTACCTAAGCACACTTTCCTGGGTAGGCTTAGTCCTCTAAGTGGTTAACCAGTATTTGTGCACATTCTTTCACCAGAAACTGACAACTGCCCTTCTTGAATCAGCAGAAGGGAGAGAATGACAGTAGAAATTATTTCACGATCAATCTTCACTAAAGAATGTTGCCAGACCCGACTGGGATCCAACCTGCCATCTCCTGACTGGGATCCAACCTGCCATCTCCTGACTGGGATCCAACCTGCCATCTCCTGATCACCACTCGGACGTGCATTTGACTGAGCCATTGTGGCAGTCTCCCAAATGAAAAAACATTATGATTCATATATGTTTTGTAATGAATCTTACGACATGAAAGTCGTAACAAAGGAAAGGAATGAAGCATAGCTGAAAAAATTTCCACGCCTGACATGGGAATCGAACCCGGTCCTCCCAGTTAAAAATCCAATGCTCTAACCACTGAGCCAAAGAGTCGACTCTCTGACGCAGCTGTCAGAGACTGAATATTTACTTAGAAGCTATGCGTAATCTGCCAAGGCAGATAATCGAAGGAAGGAGTGCTCAGTCGTAACACTTCCCCATTTCAAGGAAGTCATCATTTATGATGATGTGAAGCCATTTTTGGCTAAGTAAAGTCCAATTTCAGACGAGCCCCCATTTTAAGACATGAAAGTCGTAACAAAGGAATGAAGCATAGCTGAAAAAATTTCCATGCCTGACGTGGGAATCGAACCCGGTCCTCCCGGTTAAAAATCCAATGCTCTAACCACTGAGCCAAAGAGTCGACTCTCTAACGCAGTTGTCAGAGACTGAATATTTACTTAGAAGCTATGCGTAATCTACCAAGGCAGATAATCGAAGGAAGGAGTGCTCGGTCGTAACATGAAATAAAAAATAATGATACTTTTGGTTGAAATATTGTGCCTTATCTAAAGCTAAGATTATTACTACAGTAACATGATCTATTGCTCTATACAGCATCTAGTGGATGTTCACTGACCACAGAATTACATAAGATGCTTGCATCGAGTGATCAAGAAATATTGGGGAACATCTACCCAACACGATATAGAGCACCAGATCACACTACTGTAGTAATACTGTGTTAACTAAACACCTTGAAAATTAATCCTTTAAGTGCCACAGACAAAATCCTGATTTTTTTTTTTTTTTTTTTTTTTTTTTTTTGTTATACTGACAATTCAATATGAAACTTCAAGCCTTATTTTCAAAGTAAAAAAAAAAACTTAACTGTTTGAAAATGCCATCATTCATTGGTATACAATAAATCAGTATGAACCCAAGGCTTGAATAAAGTATTTCAGAGTAGTCCTAGAAGGTTTTTCCCAGCTCTGTACAGGAACCCTGTTAAATTTTACACTTAATGGATTTTTTATATACATAAAAGTGTGCATATTTTATTCAGAAAAAAATTGTTTTTGAATATTTTTTTTCAAATTATACCACTGTTTCTGTACAGAATATCAAGTTTGTTTGTTTGTTTGTGTTGAGGTTTTACGGCCCAGTCAACCCAATGGGGTCATGTCGAGAGCAGTCAGTTTTCCTAACCACACGTTTACTGGGCAGGCTTAGTCCTCTAAGCGGTTAACCAGTATTGTGCACATTCTTTCGCCAGAAACAGAATATCAAGTAGGACCACTTTTATGCTTCACATGCTGGGAAAAAATCACCAGGCCATAATTAGATATATTTTTTCTTACTTTCCCATAAAGTAGAGTGTGACATTTCATAAGCTAAGTTTTCTGGGAAAAGATGAAAATATCATAAATTTGTGTTTATGAGATACTAGCAGGGAACTGTAAAGAGGCCTTCTGAAGGGTAATAAATTTTGTAGGACTACTGTTGTGCCTCGACATATATTACCTACCTATGGAATAGATAAATAAGCCCTATCAGGCCTCTACCTGTCTATCATTTACTGACAGCATTCCACGTTTTGTTGTGCCCAGTCTCTTATCAGCGATAAGGCTAATGATTGATAAGGCTAATGACTGAGACGTTATTTTTTTATGTCTTTAAGTATTTAGTGTATTTTTTTGACCAAGTATAAATGGGTAATACCCTAATAACCCTAAGTATTGGGACAGACAGGCAGAGCAAACAGTGAAGACCCAGATCAGATGCCGCAGAGTAGTGTCTGATCAGGGTGTAGACTGTTTGCCACTCATCTAACAGTTTTTACACACATCAGTAGATAGCAAAACAGACTTGTTCAAATTAAGGACAAGTATGGTAAGAAGGTAAGGTGTCCCAATACTTTGGGTAAATACAGTAATCAATTTCTACCTGTCACTTCAGTAACATGGAGCTTCACCCAATATGGGCCCAGCTGTTCAAAGCATCGTTAGATTAACTAGCTCGTTAATGGTCAAAATATTAACTGTTCTACTAAGTAGAATATCTAATTCACAGGTATTTTGCTGAAAATGTGAGCAGCTTTATGCAAAAGCTACTCACATTTTTTCAGCAAAAATATCAATGTATATGCCATATTTAATGATCAAAGTTTTGACCATACATTAACTAACAACATCATTAGTTTTGAACAATTGAGATCTGATGTGCAAAGCATTATGTAATGAAACAGAAACATGAGTTGTCATTCATTGAAAGTACTGGTTCCATCTGAAGACTACATGTGGAGCTCGATGAGTTAAGTAGTTTCTCCCAAGTCTCATATTTCTGTTATTTTTTGCAGAGTACTAGGACTACCTTTTTTTTCCAACTCTAGTGAAAACCCTGGTACAATATATAACATAAATTTAAACTAGCTCACCATTGATGGTTGTCTAAAGGTTAAAGTTTCATATCTGCCATCAAAATAAGCTGTGAATACAGGACTATTAGTTGTCATGACAATGGGAATCTTTGTCGTTGCCATGAAAGTCTGAACAGCTGAGAGAAAACCTTTGTCATCATCAAACACTAAGTCTACCTGAAAATATCAACAAGGACATATTATCTACTTTAACCCTTAAAGCACCAAGAAACCCTGTATCTGAAAATGTCATCTGTTCATGTCGTCTGCTGAATATTCTTGCAAACTTTTCAAACCTATTTTTGCATACAGGCAAACAGTGTGGACCCGCATCAGACTGCTCCTAAAGGAGCAGTCTGATCTGGGTCCACACTGTTTGCAGAAGTAACTTTTAAAGTAACCAGCAGAAGACAAAGCAGACGACAATAGTTGTGATTGGCGCTTTAAGGGTTAAGAGGAATGGATACACCTCCAAGCTGATTTGACTAATATTTGCCCTTTTTATCACCAGAGATATTTTTAATGCTTAGCACTCTGGGTAAAGCACTCTGGGTAAAGCACTCTGGGTAAAAATTTCAGCAAACGTTTTGAAATAGTTTTCTTATTTTTCCCAGAAAATAGGTTTTGACATTTCATGCAAATTGTCTCCAGACAATTTGCATGAAATGTCGATTCCTGTTTCCTATGAAATATAAGAAAACTATCATCAATTTGACGCTTGCTAAATAGCCCAGATGGTGATAAAGGTTAAAGGAAATAATTTGTTCCCTTTTGAAGCAAATTCTTTCCCTTAAATGTAGCCCAAATTTTTGAAAGGTTTTAAATACTAATGAGACAACTAACTGTCTGGAAAAGTTGTCTCCCTTAAAAAAAAACAAAAATAATGTTAACCCATTTATGCCAAATGGAGTCTTCTACCATATCTCTTTGGACCTGTCCATTCCCAATCTAAGGTGTGTCCAGTTTGTTTTTAGGATTATCACTTAAATTATAAAATTCTTGCACTTAATGCAAACAGTGTAGACCCCGATCAGACGCCGTGTTCTGCGGCATCTCATCAGGGTCTACTGTTTGCAAAGGTCCCATTTATGGGACGCTAGGCTTAAATGGGTTAAAGTAAATCTGTTCGTCTGGACAAACAGGTCTGAGCAAATAGTGTCAACCAGAAAGGAGCACTTTATTCTGGGGCTTCACTGTTTGCTATTTATATTTACCGTATTTACCATATGTATTCGGACAGACAGGCCTGAGCAAACAGTATAGACCCAGATGAGACTGCGGCGTCTCATCTGGGTCTACACTGTTTGCCACTCATCCAGCAATTTTTAGACATAACATCGGGTAGTGATTTGTACTGGTTCAAATTTTAGAACATATATGGTAAGGAGTTGAGGTTCCCGAATACTTACGGTAAATACAATAGCCACTTTTCAGGCACATCCCCAGATAGTCAAACCAAACTGTTCAAATTTTAAGATAACTAGAACAGTGACCAGGGAAGTCACAAAACACCTGGCCCAAGCCACCATTGAAACTAATGAAAATTTTCCAAGACTTTGATCTGGATCTTTTATCAGCAGCAGTAGCATAAGGTGTCAACTGACAGGTATCCATTCCGTAGCAACAGTAACTACCAGTGAAGACTCAGAAACATAAGCAAAGTTAGCAATCTTAATGCAAAATTTGGCATGAACTTTAACAAAATTTCTAGGTCTGTGACCTTGACTTTTGATCTGCAGCAGTGGAAAGATGATGTCAACAGGCCCATTAATATATTAATAAACATACATGCAGACTTTCAGGAATATAAGCAAACCCTTAGAACATAATGAAAAACTTCGATGCAAAAAAAAAACAACAAAAAAACTTTGATGAAAATGTTAACAAAATGTCTATGTCTGTGACCTTGTCCTTCAGTTTGCAGTAGCAGCAAGATGAGGTTTACTTACCTGTATCCATCCAGTAGAAATACTAACCACATATTAACAACTTCATCAGAAGATCTTTAGAAATATGAGCAAAGCAAATAAACATAACACTAAAAAAAAAAAACTGATGCAAAAGTTAATGGACATACAGAAAAACAGACAAATAAATGGATGGAATGATGGAAAGTACATATATAAACTTCTCTGGATTTTTGAATGCCTGGGGTAAAAGTAAGGAGATGGTTTCCAAATAATCGGGTAAATAAAAAAGATTTTTTTAGTAGTTTGCCATTTACCTTCTGTAAAGTCCAAGTATAGTGCTCAAATGAATAATTAGGCTCTCGCACACAAATATCCTTTTATATAAAGTAGAAATATAATTTATTTGTCTGCTTATTTTGTAAGCATAACTTAAATATTAAAGCTACTATAACTACCAAGCCCAGTTGTTCAAAGCTAACGACGTCGTTAGCTAACGATTCGTTAAAATTTACATCGAGTGATATGCAAATATGCTGAAAGTTTTTGCTGAAAAAAATGTGAGTGCAAAAGCTACTCACATTTTTTCAGCAAAAAATATCAGAATATTGTATATTGACTCCACTAAAACAGTTAACAAAATGACCCATAACGAGCTTGTTAAGCTAAAGACACTTTGAACAACTGGGCCCAGATTAGTACAAAGGATACAGAACCTGTGGTCCAGGTAAAGAACACACAGGACAACACAACCTCTTCACAACACTATCACTGGGATCAAATGCAACAAGAGCTGTCGTAGGACAGCGTAGCTCGCCTGCTGGGTACATTTTATATTGTAACATTTTTATCATTAAGCCATATAATATAGGTCACACTGACCTAGATGTATTTGTATGTAAATCATTTTGTCACATAGATATAATAATCCGGGTATGACAATTCTCCATGAAATAGTAATAAAAATAAAAGGCAAAATCAGTGAAGCATGAAATATAGGTCACAATGACCTAGATATAGTAAGTGGTCATTCATTGGGTCACATGGAACTAATATCCCAGGTGTGACATTTATCCAACAAATAGTATTCAAGATATAAGGCAAAATCACTGAACCATGAAATATAGGTAACACCAACAGAGATATATTTTGACGTCAATAATCGGGTCACAAGGAACTAATATCCCAGGTGTGACATTTATCCAACAAATAGTATTCAAGATATAAGGCAAAATCACTGAACCATGAAATATAGGTCACAATGACCTAGATATAGTAAGAGGTCATTCATTGGGTCACATGGAACTAATATCCCAGGTGTGACATTTATCCAACAAATAGTATTCAAGATATAAGGCAAAATCACTGAACCATGAAATATAGGTCACAATGACCTAGATATAGTAAGTGGTCATTCATTGGGTCACATGGAAGTAATATCCCAGGTGTGACATTTATCCAACAAATAGTATTCAAGATATAAGGCAAAATCACTGAACCATGAAATATAGGTCACACCAACAGAGATATATTTTGACGTCAATAATCGGGTCACAAGGAACTAATATCCCAGGTGTGACATTTATCCAACAAATAGTATTCAAGATATAAGGCAAAATCACTGAACCATGAAATATAGGTCACAATGACCTAGATATAGTAAGTGGTCATTCATTGGGTCACAAGGAACTAATATCCCAGGTGTGACATTTATCCAACAAATAGTATTCAAGATATAAGGCAAAATCACTGAACCATGAAATATAGGTCACAATAACCTAGATATAGTAAGTGGTCATTCATTGGGTCACATGGAAGTAATATCCCAGGTGTGACATTTATCCAACAAATAGTATTTAAGATATAAGGCAAAATCACTGAACCATGAAATATAGGTCACACCAACAGAGATATATTTTGACGTCAATAATCGGGTCACAAGGAACTAATATCCCAGGTGTGACATTTATCCAACAAATAGTATTCAAGATATAAGGCAAAATCACTGAACCATGAAATATAGGTCACAATGACCTAGATATAGTAAGTGGTCATTCATTGGGTCACATGGAACTAATATCCCAGGTGTGACATTTATCCAACAAATAGTATTCAAGATATAAGGCAAAATCACTGAACCATGAAATATAGGTCACAATGACCTAGATATAGTAAGTGGTCATTCATTGGGTCACATGGAAGTAATATCCCAGGTGTGACATTTATCCAACAAATAGTATTTAAGATATAAGGCAAAATCACTGAACCATGAAATATAGGTCACACCAACAGAGATATATTTTGACGTCAATAATCGGGTCACAAGGAACTAATATCCCAGGTGTGACATTTATCCAACAAATATTCAAGATATAAGGCAAAATCACTGAACCATGAAATGTAGGTCACAATGACCTAGATATAGTAAGTGGTCATTCAATGGATCACATGGAACTAATATCCCAGGTGTGACATTTATCCAACAAATAGTATTCAAGATATAAGGCAAAATCACTGAACCATGAAATATAGGTCACAATAACCTAGATATAGTAAGTGGTCATTCATTGGGTCACATGGAAGTAATATCCCAGGTGTGACATTTATCCAACAAATAGTATTCAAGATATAAGGCAAAATCACTGGACCGTGAAATCTAGGTGAGCTGGACCGTAAAATGTAGGTCACCATGACCTTCACTCTCTTACACTTAAACCGATGTCACATAGTTAGCTGATGTATAACCAGTTGTGTCTATAACCTGTAGGCATATAATATTTTACAAATGTGTCCTAGATTTTGACCCCTAGCCCCACTCCAAGTCCAAGGCCCACCCTGAGATATGAACCCAGGGGTATGTTCTTTTGGAATCTCAGAAGACTCCTCCAGGTACCCAAATTCTAAATATGAATGCTCTATGAGGAGTGAAAGTCAAGATATAAGAATTTGAAAAACTTTAACACAGTATTACAAAGGTGTCCTAGATTCTGACCCCTAGCCCCACCCAGGGGCACGAACCCAGGGGTGTATTCTCTTGGAATCTCAGAAGACCCTCCAAGGTACCTAAGTTCCAAATTTGATGCCTCTGTGAGGAGTGACTGTTGAGATATAAGCATTTGAAAAACTTTAACAGAGTGTGACGGGAACGGGAACGCAAACGCAAACGCAAACGACCGGGGTGACTACAATAGCTCTCCTTGTACTTCGTACAGGCGAGCTAAAAACTGTGTTAGTTAAACAGTTGTGTAGTATCTAAACAAAAATGTATAGCTTATATAGTAAAATGACCATAAATCGTCATTTTTCTATATAATCTATACATGTTTGTTTGGATACATTTTTGGAGTCTATCTTTATATCATCTTTTATCCAAAACCATCCTAAAAGTGAATGCTCTTATAATTTGTGTTGTGTTGAGGTTTTACGGCCCAGTCAACCCAATGGGGTCATGTCGAGCGCGGTCAGTTTACCTAACCACACGTTTACTGGGCAGGCTTAGTCCTCTAAGCGGTTAACCAGTATTGTGCACATTCTTCCTCAGAAACTGTCAACTGCCCTTCTTGAATCAGCGGAAGGGAGAGAATGACCGTAGAAAATATTTCATGATCAATCTCCACGAAAGAATGTTGCCGACCTCGGCGGGGGTTGAACCCGCGACCTCCTGGTCTCCAGTCGGACGGCGCATCCAACTGAGCCACCGAGGCCGGCTCTAATGCTCTTATAAAGATGTCTAAAATTACACAAATACTTACTTCATCAAAGAGGATCATAGTTGTACTGGAAAGATTAAGACCTTGAACCATTCCATTGGAACTCTCATCTATATCTAGAAATGCTGGCTTCACAGTCTTCTTACTATAATCATCCTTCTTTGATCGCTTCTTTTTTGGATTTTCTTCTGCAAAATAGATTATTTGTCACATTACCTTATTTAGCTTGAGGGTTTGGACAGACCGACCTGAGCAAACAGTAAGGCTGGCTAATTGGACCTGAAAAGATAATCGATTATCAGACCTGCCATTGTGATCAATAATCGATTAGTAATCACTAAAGATTTGGTAATAATTTTACCTATCTGATAGAGCATGACTCTTACCATATGTTATACTTTACTGTATGCATTTGGTAAAACAAGTGTAGCAACCCTGCCCAGCCTGTCCTGTTCTATGTATGTTCCACGTGTATGAATGTTTGTTTACATGCATGTACAATCTGTCTGAATTTAGGTCAACAAGAGACGGGCATGAGATTCACCATTTCCTTTTTTTTTTGTCAAAGACATTATTACGGTTCTTTGAGGGATTTCATTGTATATCTACCTGTAGCAGTAATTTCTATTCCGACCCCACTTTTGAACTAGAGCAGCTTATTTCATTTTCCGTGCTCTCTTATGTTTACCTTCATGTACAACTGACCTCGTAATTAGGTCAACGTCTCGACCCAATTCACCCTCATTAATTAATAATGCCAAGTTACCTTCTCCGCTAATTATCCTGAATCCAATCTTTCATTGTATCTGGACAAGCTTCCAAAGATAACTTTTTCTTAAATATCATTTTGCAGCTTACATGTCCATTTATTTTTCTGAATCGGTGGACTGTGATTTAAGCAATGGCGTCTTCCATTTTAATCCGTTCGGGATCACTCGGTTCTCTCCGTTCAGCATTACAGTGCCGAGTGTTCCGCGTGGATCACCTGACAGTCACATGCTTATTTTTGTATCGTCATATGCCATTTATGACATCACAGTTCACGCGCAGCAGAGCCTATATAAGGCCCAGCGAACTGCTGATCTTGTTTGGGTCTGATGTATCTTAGTATACGGACCCGGTGAAGTTGCTTCCCTGTAAACAACTAACTATTCCTGACTGTTTGATTGAACCATTCCGGAATACTAATTATTCCTGACTGTTTTGGGGAACCTTTCTGGGATATTAACTGTTCTTGACTGTTTCCCTGAACCATTCTGGAATATTACTGTTCTTAACGGATTCCTCGAACCATTCCGGAACACTAACTGATCCGGACTGTTTCCTGGAACCATTCTGGAAAGCTTCATCTGCCATTTCAGCTATTCATCTACATTATACAGATCTAGTCTACATTCTACCCCATTTACGTCAGTTAAAGTCAAACTATTCAAGACTGTGAACCATTCCCTGATAATGTCAACATATCAGAGATACAATAGTGTTTTTGGAGAGGTTAATACATTTTTATTTTAGTTAAATAAGACATTGTTTACCCTTCCCCTCCCACTCATTCACCTTTCTAGCATTCAGTGCTTCAACCTGTCCGGATAGCTTAATAAGGTACTGATGGTGAATGCTCTCAGCATCCCTGTTGCACCTTGGATGCATATACTTATATCTACATACATACTTATATATGAAACTTATATTGATAGGGTAGTTCATCTTCATTCCACTATGTTGTCTCAATATACGTGGCGCCGTTTATCACTCATTTAGTAATGTTATTGCAGAGGCTCATGTTAGAATCTACAGTACCATTATTTCTTATACTATCTGTGGTAATGAAGGTGACTGCACTGTGAATTTGAATTGTAAGACTGTCATTGCCTGTGTTTCGTCTCTTCTGTTCGTGCTCTGATGTTTGCATAGTTGAGTTGAACTGGGTAAAGTTATAAACGTTTACCAAGTAGTTCATTGTATTTTCAAGTCCTGATATCACTTCCATCCAGCACCAAGCGGACTCACAACCTTGTGGCCCTCTTCCCCATATTAACCCTTTGGCCTATAAAATCCTGACGAGTGCGTAGGACGAGTGTCAACCATACATACATACACACATACATGAAATTCTGACGAGCGCGAAGGGTGAGCGCTATACATACATACATACATACATACATGCTTATGAAATATATCCTGACAAGCGTGTAGGGCGAGGGCTACAGTTTGGTGTCAGAACAGTGGGATACACCTTGCAAATCTGCTTGCTATGATGAAATAATGTATATTGATGGGTATGAATAAGCATTGAAAAGGCCTGTTGCACTTGCACTGACTATACATGAATGCTCTGGCATATTTGTTAAAAGCTAATGACTTCAGCAGTTACAATTATGCTGTTACAAAACTAAGGGTGTTATAAAAGAACAAAACATATTGTTACATATATATATATTTTTTTATTTTTCAGTTTATTGATAAATAAAGCAAACAACAAATGAAAATATTTCAGCTTTGACACTTTTTTCCCTCCGTGGTTGCACTTCAGTTTGCCCAAAACTCTTGTGACCGTTTTTAGTCCTATACTTGATACTTATTGTACTTGGATACCTCTTGTATTGGTATTGTTAGCATTCACCAGTCCTGCAAGTAGAAAATAAATTTACGGTTATATCTTGGTGTATGGTAGTTGTGACAGGACTTGAAAAACAGTTACATTAGAAATTATTTGCATAATGGCCGAAGACGAGGCAAGACAGTCACCAGTCTTGCTGCCATTTGAGCAGCACGATGGGGATAGTGATAATGAATCTGTAGGTTCAAATGAACCTGATAATACCCAAAAGTTCTCGCGGCTTGAGAATGAATTAAAAGATGAAATGGGATCAATTGCAAGTTAGGTTAAAGAGACAATCCTCAGCATGGAGGAACAAATGCAGCAAAAATTTACCGAATTTGACAGGCAAATACAGAACATACAAATGCATTTGAGAAATCAGAACAATAATCAGGACATTTCTCAAGTTAGAAATAGCACTCCTATGCAGCTTAATGCAGACAGAAATATACAGACTTGTAACATACCCAGCACACGATCTGTTATTAGTACCGATAATACAAACAATCAACAAGCGCAAGCAACAGTTGAGTTCAGCCTGCATGGGGCAAGCTCAAATTCTGATGCTTCAGCTAGCTCCACATCACAGACAAGACCAAATAACTATGTAAGGCTTAAACCACAAACGTACACCGGAAGTGATGATTTTGAGGACTTTTTAACACAGTTTGAGATTACTTCCGAGATAAACGGGTGGGATTATAAAGCAAGGTCACTATATCTAGCGAACAGCTTAACTGGAGCTGCTAGAGCTCTACTTAACGAACTTAATGCTGAACAGCGTCGTGACTATAAGAGTCTTGTACAAAAACTGACAGAGAGGTATGGTTCTGAGAACAGAGCAGAAGTATTCAGATCACAACTGAAATCTAGAGTGAAGGGAAAAGGTGAAACCACCGCTGAACTTGCACAATCGGTTCGAAAACTCACCAGACAAGCATATCCGAAAGTCTCTTTGGATGTCGTGGAGGCCTTAGCGGTTGATCACTTTATTGATGCATTACCCGAGACTGAGATCAGATTAAGACTGCGTGAAGTGGGTCCCACAACACTAGCAGAGGCCGAAAAGATTGCTGTAAGAATGGAAGCTCATAGAATTGCAGACAAACACAGAACAAGATTAGTTGGTAAGGTAGAACAAGAAGGTCAAGGTCACTTGACATCTGGTCAAAATACAATAGAACAGCGAATGGCTAATATCAGTAAAAGTATTGATATACTTCAGAAATCTGTTCAAAATCTTGCCAATCAGAGAAATTCTCACACCCAAGCACACTTTCGTAATTATCAACCAAACAATGTAAATAACAACCAAAGGCAAAATAGACTGTATGACAATCAAAGACAAAATAGAAACCGGAATCCAAGGAACTTCCCACCTAGGGGAGGTAATCCTGGTAATAATTATCAAAATAACGTTCATGCACATGCTCAGAGAAATCAAGTTAGACCTCAGGAAAACATGAGACGGTCGGATCAAGGGTCCGGATCCCGACTGAATTAGAAGGACCCGATATTGTTGCTATGCGTAGAAACTGGTGTATTGAAGAAGGCTATTTTGTTTGCATTGTCATTAAAAATGTACATGTAACATTCTTGGTTGATACAGGCTCAAATGTAACAATACTTAGCAAAGACTTGATAGAAAAGCTTCCCTCTGACATTAGTTCATCTGTGAAACCCACTGATACCCAAATGCTGACTGTAACAGGGGAGATAACTCCTTTCCTTGGAAAAACCGACTTGGAATTTGAAATCGGTACACAAAAATTGACACATCAATTCTTAATTGCAGATACTGAGAATGACGGTATATTAGGTATGGATTTCCTCAAAACTCACAAGTGTGATCTTGTGCTTACACGTCAAATACTGAAAATAAATGGTGAAGAAATCTTATGTTTTGCGAACAGCAGAAATGCGCAGCCATGCTGCTGCAGGGTGGCTATTTTGGAGCCTGTAGTAATACCTCCGGAAACTGAAATAGTAGTACCTGGTTATACCAAAGGCATGATAGATAAAAGGGGTACTGGTTTGGTTGAGGCAGATACAAACTTTATGCTTACCAAAGGTCTGTTAGTTGCCAAAGCACTCGTTTGTCCTTTAACGGGCACCATGCCCTTACGTATAGCTAATCCATTCAAACATAGCTGCAAGTTATACAAGAACACTATAGTTGCTTCATATGAACCTATTGAGCCAGTACCGCTTTTGCCTGTAAACCACGCACAATCTGGTGATTCTGACGCAGACACACACCCCATGAAAGCTATTCCTGATCATTTGACTGAACTTTTTGCAAAAAGTTCTCAGAATCTTACCTTGGAACAACAATCTCATTTGAAGCATCTACTATTAAAATATCAGAATCAATTTTCAAAGAATTCACACGACTTGGGACGCACCACAATTATGGAGCATCACATAAATGTTCTCCCAGATACAAAACCCATTAAACAACATCCGTACAGATTACCATTAGCAAAGCGAAAAGATGCTGAGAAAGAGATTAAAGCAATGGCTGAGCAAGATTTGATAGAACCATCTACAAGTCCATGGTCGTCCCCTGCCATTATTGTCCCCAAAAAGAATGGTGGTGTCCGATTTTGCATTGATTATCGTCGATTAAATCAAGTAACCATTCCTGATAGCATGCCGTTGCCTAGATGTGATGATTCATTAGATGCTCTAGGGGGATCAAAGTGGTTTTCAACACTGGACCTCCGAAGTGGGTTTCACCAGCTCGGTCTGACCAAAGAAAGTCGCCCTTATACCGCATTCTGTATACCTGGAAGTGGTCTATGGCAATTTAAAGTTGTCCCTTTTGGAGCTAGAAACTCTCCTGCCGTGTTTGAGAGGCTCATGGAGAAAGCTTTTGCTGGCCTGACCTACCGCACCTTGCTTATTTACTTAGATGATATTATAGTCTACGGCAAGACTTTCGACATTCACTTACAAAACTTAGAAGAGGTTTTTCAACGTCTTGCCGAAGCAAACCTAAAGCTGAACCCAGAAAAATGTGTATTTTTCCATACCCAAGTATCATTTTTGGGTCATTTGGTGTCAGAATCAGGCATTTCTGTGGATCCTGAGAAAACTCGGGCTGTACAGAATTGGCCTGTACCAAGAAATGTAACAGAAGTTAGATCGTTCATAGGGTTATGTTCGTATATGCGCCGGTTTATTTCTGGGTTTAGTTCCATCTGTAAACCACTGCATTTACTAACACAAAAAGATCACACATTTGAATGGACTGATGAGTGTCAAAAGGCATTTGACACTTTGAAAACTGCACTGACTACTGCACCGATATTAGGGTTTCCACAAGAGTCCCAAGGCGAATTCATTGTAGATTGTGATGCATCAAACGATGCCCTGGGAGCAGTCTTGTCTCAGGTACAAGATGGTCAGGAGCGGATAATTAGTTACTACAGTAAGTGTTTCTCTAAATCAGAACGCCGATATTGTACCACAAGGAAAGAACTTTTAGCAGTGGTGAGCTCAATAAAACACTATCATCACTACCTTTATGGTAGACACTTTAAAGTTCGTAGTGATCATGGAAGTCTTCAGTGGCTTATGAAATTTCGTATTTGTGAAGGGCAGTTGGCAAGGTTCCTAGAAACACTTTCCACTTATGACTTTACAATTGAATATAGAGCAGGTTTACGTCATAACAATGCTGACAGTCTGTCCCGCAGACCCTGTTTAGATCAAGATTGTGCGCACTGTGAAAGATTTGAGAAGAGGTATACTGACAAAGCACCTGGTTTGGCCACCAGGAATATTGCGGTTATGAATGCGGAGAGTGTAGATGAGGGGGAATGTTTGATGAATGATGGTTTGAAAAGTGTATTTGAACACCCTATGGAAGGGCAGGACCCTTCGGAAAAAGGATCATGTGGAATGAGCAAATGTTCAGGAGAGGGCCCCTTCATTGAACTAAGCTCAGTGAAAGAACCAGAATGCACTTTAACAGGGTGGATCCGAAGTGACACTACTCCGTACACTGTGTGTCATGGTAAAGAAAGTGAAACTCTATTGCTGGATGCTGATGAGTTGCAGCATCCAGAAATAGATGAAAATGCTGTTGAGTGTCTTGGCTGCGATCCCACACGGGTCTCTGCTACAACCCGGGGAAAGCACCTACAGCTGAGAAATGGAATGGAAGCTCAATTTCCCTGTGATAGCGGGGTTCCAGATACAGCCCCTGGGGGGACTTTGAACACAAGAGAAGGTATTGACACTTATGCACTGTACTGTACAGAGGGTACAGACAGTGACTGCTCTTACTATATTGATGAGGAAGGGAGGCAGGAATTTGAAGTTAGGTCTGTTTGCGCCAGAGCTGTAGATGCAGTTGACATAGACTGCCTAACTCCGGAAAGTATTAGAATCGAACAAGATAATCAGACTGAGATCCAGCTGATTAAACAGTGGAAGGCAGAAGGCCGAAAACCAGACTGGTCTGAGATTGCCCGATATGGTCCCGAGCTAAAAGCTTACTGGTCGACATGGGATTCAATGCTTATTATTGACAATGTGCTGTATAGAAAGAAGGTGAGTGACGAATCAGTCGACAGTAAGCCACGGATAGTGCTTCCAACTGCATTGCGCAAGCGTTGTTTTGCATTATTACATGCATCTGTAACCGCAGGTCATCTAGGGTCGCAAAAGACTCTGGCAAAAGTAAAACAGCGATTTTACTGGTATAATTGTAGAAAAGATGTTGAATACTGGTGTCGAATATGCGACATCTGTGCTTCTAGAAAGCAGCCCTATCGGCGAGCAAAAGCTCCAATGAAGCAATACAATGTTGGACACCCATTAGAGAGAGTGGCAATTGATATAATGGGACCTTTACCAAGTTCCAACAATGCTAGATATTTACTTCTAGTGTCATGTTATTTTACGAAATGGCTAGATGCCATCCCAATAAATAGCATTGATGCTAAAACTGTTGCGACTAAGCTCATTGAGAAATTCATATCTGTTTTTGGCTGTCCTGTTACCTTACATAGTGATCAGGGCAGAAATTTTGAGAGCCAGGTATTCAAAGAAGTTTGCAATATATTGGGTATCGCGAAAACACGCACAACACCAGGTAGACCGCAATCTGATGGCATGGTTGAAAGAGCTTGCAGAAGTGTCCAAGCTATGTTGTCCGCATATGTAAGTGAAAATCAAAGGGACTGGGATATATACATACCTTTCTTGATGATGGCCTACAGGTCCTCCGTGCATGATACCACAAAGTGTACGCCATGCTCAATGATGTTAGGTCGTGAAATACGTCTGCCAATAGATCTTGCAATAGGTATACCTGAAACCAAACAAAGTAACTGTGAAACTGATTATGCATATGAGCTAGAAAAACAACTCATAAGAATACACAACATAGCACGTAAACACATACAAATTTGCAGTGATGGTATGAAGTCTTACTATGACAGAAACAAACATTTCTCAGAATTATGCGTAGGTGATGCTGTGTGGTTCTATAACCCCATCAGAAAACAAGGACTTACAACCAAGTTACAAAGATCATGGAAGGGTCCCTATATTATTATTGAGAAACTTAATAATGTCCTGTATAAAATTCAAGAGGGCCCTAAAAGCAAATCGAAGGTAGTACATTATGACAAACTGAAGCCTTACCTGGGTGAGAATAAACCCACATGGTTTATTTATTCTAAATAAATCAGAGCACAGAGATACTCCAAGGTGCATGAGGAGAGAGCTATTTATTTATTTATTTATTTTTTTGTTATCTTAGTAACCTTCACTAAGTTACAAAATGTTGACACTCTCAAAATGTTTATTAGATAACATATTGAGAAAATGTTCTTCCATAATCGTGTTCTTAAAGTATATGAAAATTTGTTGACCTATAATGAATATTGTCGTCTAGCATTTAATACATGTTTATGTTTGTTGCATTAAAACATTGGTTATGGCATACCAGGTCTTATGAGTATGTTTAAAAACAGCATAGACTTATGTTTTCACACGAAAGTATAAGATGGCTTCTCACACAATGACCTTATCTGTCTGATTACTGTGATAGAACATCAACCATGCACTGTGTCTGTGACCATTTACCAATTACTTTAACAGACAAATATTATCACATCATGTCTGTATTCTTCTTGCAAATGGGTAAGAATATATATATTGCTAGCTAGCCATGACCCTGCGTAGCTTTGTCTACCGGACTTTAACAACAACAACAAAAATAACAACAAAACAGCCTCGTTTACATGAAATCAATACATGTGTAGCTTTGTCTACTTGTGACAAGTCTGAAAAGATTACTTCTTATTACTGTAAATGTAAACGATGGTGAAACCTTTTTTTACTCTAATAAGCATGTTTGCACTCAACACATGACAAACTGTTCAAATTAGGCCAACTGGCCCTTGGGACTGATAGGTCCGGTAAATCAATATTTATAAGATTAAGAAAAAAAAGCAAACAATTCTGGTTCCAAAACAATGCTGACACGTGTCGTACAAATCTGTATTTCAGGATTCCCATTTCGTATGCAAATTGTGCGGGGACCGGGAATTTGAGAAATGCTGGCAGGTAAAGAAACACCTAGAAGAACAGCATTTTGGCTTTAGTTATAAATGCCCCAATTGCACCAAGATGTTAGCCCGCCGACAAGCACATATAGATTGTCCAGCTCGCCCGAAGGAACTTATTTTATTTCATCGGGAAACGGGAGCTAGGGGAGCTGAAGCTCAAGCTCTCCTACAGCAGTACAAGGAGGAGAAAATGCCCCAGTTGTGGGAGGAGAGGCTTAAGAAACAACCTCTCCTACCCAATCCTATCAGTCCACTACCAAAGACACCGATACGATTAAAAACACCTTTAGAGAAAGTTCACAGGCACTATCCTGAAAAAAGAATAATGTACTCACCATCAGAGGCGACACCGAACAAACGCAGTAAATTGAATGCCCCAGCAGAGGATCTTGATCTTCAACATGATCCAGTGGAAATTTCTCAGGAGCAGCCTGATGAGGTGTTTGTCGTGAGTCCAGATCCAAGATTAAAAGGCGTGTACTTTGGTACCCCTGAAAAATTATCAGACTGTGAAAATGAATGTGAACATGAAAATAAATTAAAGAAAGAATCAATCAAAAACATTATTATGGACATAACAGATCTAATGGAAATAAAAGAAGTAACTTATACAAACATAAAAGACACTCATGAGGAATCTAACATAGACTTAAGTAATAATAATCAACAAAAAGACTCCTGTGACAATGATGATAATAACAAACTGAAGGAGAAAACAAGAGATAAAAATTCTAAAGATTCAGAATCAAAAGAAGGGGCAAGAAAGGACCAATCTAAGATACATAAAAAATCAAGTAAAAACAACAGTGAAACAAAGAAAGAAAGTAGGGTCTCCAAACATGAAAATGAAGCAAAGAAGGACAAAAGTAAGAAAGATAAGAAAAAGGACAAAATAGAGGTACCAACCATTAAGCCAGAAGATACGCGAACACCAGAACAAATTCAGCCAGAACCACCTGTACATGTTAATCAGGACCCAGACAATGCACCTGCCGCATCTGCTTCCCACCCATCTGAACATAGATCTATTGACTCAGAGGACTTCCCTTACAGCTCTATTATAGAGGACAGTGAAATATATGGGCAAATGAAATATGACAAAACCTTTAATCTGAACGATTTAAACTTAGATATAGAATCACATCATTCATTAATGCGCCATATGCTACAATTCAAACATAAAGATGCAACGCCATATGTACCTGTGGAAGTTGAAAATGTACAAAATAAGGCAGTCATACAGAAATTAGTGGTAGAAACCTATAAAAAGTTGCAGCAAACCCAGGAGGAAAGAGTAGTATTAAACATTGGAGGACAGTGTTTTCAGACTTCGAGGGTGACACTGCGGGCGGATCCTACTTCACTATTTGGAGTAATGTTGAGAGAGGGTTGCCCGTTGCGTCCATCTTCGATGTCTGGCAGGAGCACATATTTTTTTGACCGTGATCCTGCCCATTTCCGTTTTATCTTGAACTACCTAAGAAATGGAGCTATGCTGGATGCATCGACTCTGCCCCGTGAGAGGAGATATCTTATGGAGTTGCTGAGGTTAGGTTTTATCGACTCTCTGGGCTGGAGGACATAGTTCAGGCGCGGCTGAGACAGGTCACTGGGAAAAATGAACAATATTAAAAGCCAGGACGTTTTTTCCCGATCAGTGATCTGTTTCTGCCATGACTGGATTGCCTCCTCCCGATCTGGCCTCGGTTCGCCTTTTCGCGCGGAGCAGTGTATATGCATTATTTAGTAAAATTTATCATTTTGTTATTGTGTACATTCTTACATGTCACGAGGCTCCGTTTATCTATTATTTATCCATGGAAAGCACTAACCTTCAATGCATTTACTACTTGGTGTATATACAAGAGATAAAATAGGCGAGGGAATATCCTCATTTGGTATTGACGGAATCACAACTTGCTTGTTGGCCCGATTGATATCGATCTTGTTGAGATGGTGTCTTCGCCCACCTGTTACTGTATGGTGGACAGGTGATAGGAGATCATCATTCTATTTTCGGGGCCAGTGTGGCGGGTTGTGGTTTCGACAAACTTACTGATGGATTTGTTATCAAGCTGTTGATTTAATACCTGTGCTGGATATATATAATAATTTACAAGTATCGTATTTCAGATGTAGGGGTTGTAAAGAGTCGCGGTCCCTGGCATTTGCAATTCTTGGGTCGTAAATGGCAGGCATCGGAAAATGGATTTGGCGGGATATGTCTGGAAATACCTGAATCTTGTATTGTCGCCGGTGACACCTTCATCTTGTAGTCAATGAACTTAGAGTCTAGATGGGCTCAACATTCTTTGAGAAGTAGTCTTTTGTATGTTCATTGCTTACGGGATGAGGGTTGGTCATAAAGTGATGGTCCAAATTAACAATTTCATTATGATAAATGTCCATAAAATAATATAAAAATTAAAAGGCTATGACATATTTAAATAACTTACCTGTTCCGGAGTGATATTGACAGTAATAATACTTTCAAATATTTACAGGTTGCAGTGTTTCAATTGACCCCTGCAGGACTGCTCTGTACATGCCAAATGGGTAGGTCGGGTTCAGCGAGTTTATTGGGGGACATGAGAACATTGTAGGTTAGTCAGTCATATGACTCTGGAACATGCATATTTGAAGTTTATTTTTAACCTCATGGCAGTTATTACTGTAATTTCCACTTAATGGTAGGTCGCAAAGCTTCGTGTTGTTCATGGGTTGCCTACGACGGAGAGACTGGCGTGTTTAGTGGGCTCCCACGGTCCATGTGCATGTAGGTGAAATTGATATCATTTGCTTTCACGTGCATCCACCGGACGTAGTTACACTTTCCCGCCGGTTTCTGCGTTTGCGGTCAACTTAACAATACAAATGACAGTAGACATATTCCTTACCTCATGATCGAGTTTCTGGATACTGTAGGCTTTTAGATATACCACTCCTCCGGATGCATGTTTTGGTGGACTCAGATTCGGTGAGGAAGTTGTCCGCTTTCATATATCTTATTTTCACGATACCAAGATGTCCCCGGTCTTGGTTGTTGGAAATAATTGTAGCTAGTTGTATTTAGATAAAGATCTACAATTAATACCTCACATAAATTTATATTGTTGAAGACCGGTTGGCAATTTCACGTATGAATGAGTATGCATGAAACCATTATAAAGGTGAAATAATATGTTTTTTTTTTAAAGAGTTTAGAAGTTAAATAGGGTAGATAGTCTTGAATGTGGTTATTGATTTACTAGTTCACACTCTACCTTAGATTAGCTATTAATGGTTTCACCATACCGGTGTGAGTGTTCAGAGAAAAGCAGAAAGAGCGGTTTATTTAATGTTGTTGCCATGAATTCATAGTCTGAGGCTTAGTGAACTTCCTGAATCCACGCTTGTTGGAATGTCACTTTTAGGGACTGGGTATAAACTGCATTTTAAAGAATGCGCTCTAAATGTTCAATGGACCTTAAAAGTGATATTTACCCAGGGAGTTTTATGTACTGTTTCAGTTCGATACTTAAATATACTTACACTGTTGTGGTAGTGAAAGTGTGGGTAGAAGGTTTGGTGAGCTCAGAACGTTTAACATTACTGTCTGAATTTGCATTATGCGTCTCCTTTGGGCACCTTTCCAACTTGGTGTTTCAGTTTGTCTGGAGCTTAAAGAACAGTTCTAGACGGACTGAGATATTTAGGTTGAGAAACTGAGTCAGCTTACTGTTGCATTTGGGGCTCATTGGAAGCGGCAAAAACAGCACTGATGACTACGTTTGTATTGTTGTTTAGTATGAAGTTAGTGATATTCTGTCTCTGATATTGATGGATATGATGTTTTCAGGTGGTTCGATGCAGGAGCAATGATCTTCAGGGCTGTTGATCCCGATTTTTCCACAGGGGGGACCTGTCCTGTACCTCATTGTCTGACCAGAGTGTTGAGAAACTATCACTACTTGGCTAGCACTGTGCTACATATACATTGCCCCATACTCCCTCTTCTCCTTCCCTCCCTAGTCCTCTTCTGCTGACCCTGATATCCTTAAGCTAGTTAAGTCCCTGTATTCCTTCCAGACCTTGGTATATCTTCCTGTGGAACCCTTTGTGCCAGGACGTGCATCATGATTGGGACAACTCTGTGGTTTTGCTCATGCATAATTGTGATGTGACAATATTATGCTACCTGCTTCATGGATAAAAGATAAGTTTTCTTGTTCTTTGTGTTACCTGAGTGTCTGTTTCAAATGTTATTTTAACTGTACTCAGGGAGGTCTGGATATCGTGACTTGTGCCACGGTTCACTGACATCCCTGAGTCACAGCATAGTTTTGTTGTTTTTTTGCCAGGTAACAGTGAAAGTTTTTCTTGGTATTTTAGGTAGGATGTTAGTAAGCAGATTTGTTTGGCCGATTAAGTGATAACTGTCCGGCTATAACTTTGTTTATGTGAGCACATGGCGTGATGACCTGGATTCGTTTGCTGAGCTGTTGTCACCTTGTAGATATTCATGTTCTTTGCTTGCTGTTTGCCTTGGACATGGTATATACAGGAAGACAATTCAATATTTGTTAACCTGAAGCAACGGTAAAATAAAAGTCTGATCTGATCCTATCTGTTGTGTCATGGCTTCTCATGAACAATATCAAGTAAGTTTACCTAGACTTGGGTATATATATATATGTTTTATGCTTATGGTTGTCTATCGTTGCAGGCAGTATTTGCTGGATTATTTCATTCTGGTGTTCCATGTACAGTTGCGTCTCTTTCCAGACACTGTTTTTCCCCATAATGAGTCTTGTTTCTTCATTCATGAATTATCATGGATATTGGAGAATACGGTGTTTGCAAGGACGGAACTTATGGAGCTTTGGTATGCAATGTCCAAACAATGTGACGATTAACTATTATTCTTAATGTATATAGTTGGAATAAGGAACCTTGAGTACTTGGAAGTTTGTCAGTGGGTATGGTCTCGGTACAGGTGGTGTCAGAAGTTGTCCCTCATTCCAGGTAAATCCATCCTTCATATCCATGCGTTTTGGACTAACTTGTCGCACCATTTGGGGACCAAATCCTTTTGTTGGGGAGGGAGCAATGTAGCAACCCTGCCCAGCCTGTCCTGTTCTGATATGTATGTTCCACGTGTATGAATGTTTGTTTACATGCATGTACAATCTGTCTGAATTTAGGTCAACAAGAGACGGGCATGAGATTCACCATTTCCTTTTTTTTTTTCTGTCAAAGACATTATTACGGTTCTTTGAGGGATTTCATTGTATATCTACCTGTAGCAGTAATTTCGATTCCGACCCCACTTTTGAACTAGAGCAGCTTATTTCATTTTCCGGAATAATATTCTGGAATATTACTGTTCTTAACGGATTCCTCGAACCATTCCGGAACACTAACTGATCCGGACTGTTTCCTGGAACCATTCTGGAAAGCTTCATCTGCCATTTCAGCTATTCATCTACATTATACAGATCTAGTCTACATTCTACCCCATTTACGTCAGTTAAAGTCAAACTATTCAAGACTGTGAACCATTCCCTGATAATGTCAACATATCAGAGATACAATAGTGGTTTTGGAGAGGTTAATACATTTTTATTTTAGTTGAATAAGACATTGTTTACCCTTCCCCTCCCACTCATTCGCCTTTCTAGCATTCAGTGCTTCAACCTGTCCGGATAGCTTAATAAGGTACTGATGGTGAATGCTCTCAGCATCCCTGTTGCACCTTGGATGCATATACTTATATCTACATACATACTTATATATGAAACTTATATTGATAGGGTAGTTCATCTTCATTCCACTATGTTGTCTCAATATACGTGGCGCCGTTTATCACTCATTTAGTAATGTTATTGCAGAGGCTCATGTTAGAATCTACAGTACCATTATTTCTTATACTATCTGTGGTAATGAAGGTGACTGCACTGTGAATTTGAATTGTAAGACTGTCATTGCCTGTGTTTCGTCTCTTCTGTTCGTGCTCTGATGTTTGCATAGTTGAGTTGAACTGGGTAAAGTTATAAACGTTTACCAAGTAGTTCATTGTATTTTCAAGTCCTGATATCACTTCCATCCAGCACCAAGCGGACTCACAACCTTGTGGCCCTCTTCCCCATATTAACCCTTTGGCCTATAAAATCCTGACGAGTGCGTAGGACGAGTGTCAACCATACATACATACACACATACATGAAATTCTGACGAGCGCGAAGGGTGAGCGCTATACATACATACATACATACATACATACATACATACATGCTTATGAAATATATCCTGACAAACGCGTAGGGCGAGGGCTACACAAGCATGAGCAAACAGTGTAGACCCAGATGAGATGCCACAAATGTGGCATCATCAGGATCTACGCTGTGTGCCACCCATCCAGCTATTTTTAGACAAAACATTGGGTAGTAAATTGTACTTTTTCAAATTTTAGATAAAGTATTGTAAGAGCTAAGGTGTCTGAATACTAAAGGTAAATACAGTAAAGTAACAGACACAGAAATCAAATGATCGATTATTAGCAAATCTGTAATGATAATCACTTTTGTGGAATTTATCGACAAATTAACTGATTATCCGATTAATTGTGCCAGCCTCAGCAAACACTGTAGCCCCTGATTAGATGCTGCAGAATCTGCTCCTACAGGAATATTGACTGAGACCTATATACTTTGCGATTCAGAAAGCACTTTTAGATGCTATTACAAAGTCATCTCTACACTGTCTGCCTTTCTTTTATTTTCCCCCAATTTTGTCTTTACACCGTCTTTTTCAATTTCTAACTCATCTTCTGGAGACAGTGGACTTGTCCATGATCAACAATGTATGTATTCAATCAGGAACTTGGGACTGAAAGGAGGAAAACAGTATCTGAAACCTCTTATCTAGAAAGCTGCACATACCTTTTTCATTGGCTTCTCTTTTCCTCTTTTTACTTTTCTTATCATCTGTTGGCTTTGGGCTGTCAGATGTTGTATCTTTCTTCTTGAACAGATTGGTAAATGCTGTTGGCATAGCAGCTGGCTGTGGCTTGCTGAAAGCCTGGATACCCGAGTTTTTGCTTGGGGTTCCACAACCCTGGTGGGACACTTGATGGGACTGGGTGGCTTCTTGAAGTTGGGACAGAATTTTCTTGCCATTTCTTGATGAGGAAGCATTCACTTCATGGACCTAAAGTATGAGCCACACAATGATAATTCTTGATTTTATTTCACTTTTAAAGTACCTGTTACAAAAGCAGTAGACAACAGTTTAAATATTTTCTTTTTTCCAAGAAAATATGACTTGGACTTTCAGTGAAATTGTCTGCTAGGCATGAAATTTCAAATCTTATCTTCTCAGAAAAAAAATAGAATGTCTGCTACATGTAGTTCTGAATGACACTTCAAGGGCTACCATATTTACACAGTGTTTGCATGGCCAAGACCTGAGCAAATGGTGTAGTAACTGTGTAGACCCAATTCAGATGTTGCAGAGCATGGTGTAGGATCTACACTGTTTTCCACTCATCCAGCATTTTTTAGACTTGTCACTAGGTAGTAATACAGTCGACTCTCGTTATCTCAAATTTGCTAATCTCGAATAACCGCTTATCTCGAAGTGAAAATCTGGTCCGTTTAAATATGAAAATCTAACAATAGGTACCAAAATATTGTGGGAAAGAGGAAAAACTGCTCCTAAGGAGCAATTTCTCCTTTTTTCCACAATATTTTCAATATATCTCTAACATCAGGAGTCAAATTAAATTTTCGTTTGTGAAATGTGATTGTTATGTTTATTTTTGCCTTATATCTGTAAATCTGATATGTCGATGTACGGATATCTCGAAGCATTTCAGAGAGTCCAATGGACTTTGAGATAACAAGAGTCGACTGTATATACAGGTTCAATTGGTACTAAATCTGGAAAAGACACAAGCCCAAAGATCAAACATGTCTGTTCTTATGTTATTCTTTAAAAAATTGTCAGCTATATATAATAAAAACTAGTATTTACTGGGTCATAAAACAAACTGATGCAATTTCATTATAGCCATGTACAACACAGAGTATCAAGATCACTGTTATTGGTACGAACCTTAAATCCTAGTTCCTGGGCCAGTGCATAAACAGCAGCTGTTTTACCACAACCATGTGGCCCTGACAGTAGCATTGTATTACACAGAGTATCTTCTACATCACTGTCATCACTGTCCATATCAAAGTCACTATCACTGTCCCACTGATCATCTGGAACTAAAACCACAAATCAGATTTAGAATGTGTTTCAATGAAGCCATAAGCCGAAAAAGACGGTCCTGAAGAGCTACATACTTAAGGTGATTGGACGGACACATTTACTTTTGTAACTTTCTGTTTGCCTTCCTGCACACCAAGCCCCTTCTGAAAAGGAGTCTATTCTATAACGAAAGAATTTGCTCTCATGGGGGTTATGTTCTTTATATTCTTTCCTTTTAAAATGGACAAATAGAAAAGGTTTTTTAGAAAACACAAAAAAAACAACAAATGTAACCCCCCCACCACCACCATCACCATCCATCCCCACCAGAGTTGTTTTTCTTGAAGATGACATGTCATCTTATCCTGTTCTACATTTCTACCAAGTATCATCAAAATATTGTGAGGGGTATTCCAGTTACAGAACTGACACAAAATCAAATTCAAACACAAGAAGCAGGAATAACTACAAAAGTAAGAAAGACACAGTTGTCATTCTTGAACCCAACAGGTCCTTTCGTTCTGTTCTACATTTCTACCAAGTAAAATTAAAATAATTCAAAGGGTACTGGATTTACAGCACAGCCACAGAATCAAATTCAATCACAAGAAGGGGGGATAACTCCGTAAGAAAGCCAGAGTTGTCATTCTTGTATGCAAAACGTCATCTCATCCTGTTCTAAATTCATACCAAGTATCATCCAAATATTCCAAAGGGTATTCTTGTTACAGAGCAGACAAGAAATCAACTCTAAACACCAAATGGGTAGGTAACTTCAAAAGTAAGAAAGCTAAAGTTGTCATTCTTGTACGCGACATGTCTTTTTGTCCTGTTCTACATGTCTACTAAGTATCATAAAATATTCCAAAGGGTATTCCACTTACAGAGCGGACACAAAATCAATGCATAATCACTCTCAAATATAACAAGGGAGATAATTCCAAAGTAAGAAAGACAGAGTTGTCATTCTTGTACGGGACACATCATCTCGTCCTGTTTCCACCAAATACAAAAAATATTCTAAAGGGTATTCAAGTTACAGAGCGTGCACGAAATCAATTTCAAAAACAAAACAAGGGGAGATGACTCCAAAAGTAAGAAAGCCAGAGTTGTCATTCTTGTATGCGATACATCGTCTGGTCCTGTTCTACATTTCTACTAAGTATCATAAAAATATTCGACTTACAGAAGATTATCATAACATTCCGAAGGGTATTTGTATTACGGAGCAGACACAAAATCTATTTCAAACAAAATGAAAAAAATAACTCCAAAAGTAAGAAAGCTAGAGTTGTCATTCTTGAACGCGAACTGTCTTCTCATCCTATTCTACATTTCTACCAAGTATCATCAAAATATTCCAAAGGTATTCAAGTTTACAGAAGGGACAAGAAGTTTTATGCCAACGCTGAAGATGACTCCAACGGGATCCATGCCAAAAACAATGTCCCCCCACCCTTCTGTAGGGGGTGGGGGACATAATCCTGAATTCCCACCCCTATTTACATCACATTTTTTGCCTTCATGGGGCAATGAAAAACATCTGCTAAGTACAACTGCACTCAGTACAAGTCCTTTCTAAAACCCTTTTATTGTTTTTATTTTTTTTATTGTATTTTTTTTTATTTCATTTTGAGTTTTATGGCCCAGTCAATACTGTTAAGGTCATGTTGAGCCCATCAATTAACCTACTCATTCTTTTTTCTGGGCAGGCTTAGTCTTCTGAGCTGTTTGTTTGTTTGTGTTGAGGTTTTACGGCCCAGTCAACCCAATGGGTCATGTTGAGCGCGGTCAGTTTACCTAACCACACGTTTACTAGGCAGGCTTAGTCCCCTAAGGTTAACCAGTATTGTGCACATTCTTTTGCCAGAAACTGACAACTGCCCTTCTTGAATCAGCGGAAGGGAGAGAATGACCGTAGAAAATATTTCATGATCAATCTCCACGAAAGAATGTTGCCGACCTCGGCGCTTCTGAGCTGTTTAGCAGTTCTCTGTGCATATACTTTTGCCAGTAACTGACTTATGCCCTTTTGAATCAGCATAAGGGGGAGAATGACCATATAAATTATTTGCTGATCAATCGCCATGCTTTTATTGTTGTTTAACAGAATATATTTCAGTATAATGAAGTCTCCAACTCTTTTTAGGCATATGTTAACACAGTGCTCCAGCCAGCCCTATATTGAAGGGTGGGCCCCCCCCCCCCCCCCCCTCTTGCCTTCTCCTGTCCTCTCTCTGTCTTTCTACAGCTGCCAGATCAAAATTAAACGTTATCAATGTTTATAGGTCAGTTTTATGTGCATTCTAGTTTGAGGCATTTATTGTGGAATTGGATTATCTTTTGTAACATGTCTTAATACTAAGCACATCACATGACATATCATGTCTTCACTCCTGTATGATCAAACAAAAAGTGCACCCTCTGCCCTCAAATCCTAGCTGGAGTACTGTAACTGTGAAAATCTGGACCAGACTGCGCTACTGTGAAAGGTGATTAAGGTCTTAGCTGTTGTGGTATGGCATAGAACAACTAGTGTGGGTCAAATCGAAATCCAGCAGAGAAATCTGGCTTGATTATCAATTTGCACTATAAAATTCACCCCAAATTTCAGAAATGGATATTTCTATCTTTGAATTTGAACATGTTCATTGCTGCAAACAGGGGTGTCAAAGCCAGTCAAAAATGTAGAAAAACAAGAGGCCCACGGGCCACGGGTCGCTCACCTGAGTGACATAGCCACTGCAGATACGCAGATGTTATGCAACATTTTTCCAATCCTGTCATCACAACTAATGAAAAGATCATCATTTAAGCAGTTCTTTATTTTGAAGAAGATATACTGCATGCCAGTCAATTGAGCATGATCATTTGAACAAACTCTAAATGGCAGCCAGCTTGGATTTACGATGGGCACAATTTTAGCTATTTTTGATCTACGAGTCACCCCAATGCTTCCTACCAAGTTTCAAGTCAACTGGCCTTTCAGTTCAGGAGAATGGGCGAAAAATAGATTTTCAAGATGGCTGCCATGGCGGCCATCTTGGATATCCGGTTAGCACAATTTTAGCTTTTTTTTTGATCTACAAGTCACCCAAATGTCTCCTACGAAGTTTGGAGTCAATTGGCCTTTCGGTGCAGGAGCAGAAGCCAAATATAGATTTTCAAGATGGCGACCATGGTGGCCATCTGGGATTTCTGATCAGAACGATTTTAGCTATATTTGATCTACCAAGTCACCCTGATGCTTCCTACTAAGTTTCGAGTTAAGTGACTTTTGGGTTTAGGAGAAGAAGCGAAAAATAGATTTTCAAGATAGCTGCCATGGCGGCCATCTTCGATTTACGATCGGCATGATTTTAGCTATTTTTGATCTACAAGTCACCCAAATGCTTCCAACCAAGGTTTCGAGTCAACTGGCCTTTTGGTTCAGGAGAAGAAGCGAAAAATAGATTTTCAAGATGGCTGCCATGGCGCCCATCCTGGTTTTACGATCGGCATGATTTTAGCTATTTTTGATCTACAAGTCACCCCGATGCTTCCTACCAAGTTTGGAGTCAACTGGCCTTTCGGTTCAAGAGAAGAAGCGAAAAATAGATTTTCAAGATGGCTGCCATGGCGGCCATCTTGGATTTCCAATAGGCAGGATTTTAGCTATTTTTGATCTATAAGTCACCCCAATGCCTCCTACCAAGTTTGGAGTCAATAGGCTTTTGGGTTTAGGAGAAGAAGCGAAAAATAGATTTTCAAGATGGCGGCCATCTTGGATTTCCGATCGGCACGATTTTAGCTATTTTTGATCTACAAGTCATCCTGATGCTTCCTAGCAAGTTTGGAGTCAATTGGCCTTTCTGTTCAGGAGAAGAAGCAAAAAATAGATTTTCAAGATGGCCGCCATGGCGGCCATCTTGGATTTCCGATCGGCACGATTTTAGCTACTTTTGATCTACAAGTCACCCTGATGCTTCCTAGCAAGTTTGAAGTCAATTGGCCTTTCGGTTCAGGAGAAGAAGTGAAAAATGGATTTTCAATCGGATTTCAATCGGATTTCCGATCGGCACGATTTTAGCTATTTTTGATCTACAAGTCACCCTGATGCTTCCTAGCAAGTTTGGAGTCAAATGGCTTTTCGGTTCAGGAGAAGAAGCGAAAAATAGATTTTCAAGATGGCGGCCATGGCGGCCATCTTGGATTTCCGATCGGAACGATTTTAGCTATTTTTGATCTACAAGTCACCCTGATGCTTCCTACCCAAGTCAATTGGCCCAGGGGTACAGGAGGAGTAGGCTTTTAAAGCAATTGTTGACGCCGCACGACGGACGACGGACGACGGACGACGCACGACGGACATTGACTGACCACAATAGCTCACCATGAGCACTTCGTGCTCAGGTGAGCTAATAAGATAAGTATTCATTTCTATGGTCATTAGATAGTCAAACAGCTATGTGGAAATGTGTCCAACACTCCACAACTATGGTCAGTGTCGTAGCCAGAATGGAATTATTTTTAGCACACCCAGGAAAAATCTTGAAAATTATGCCTAGAATCACTTCCAAATAGGGGCTACTCTTAAAGGAAAGAATTTGCTCCCAGAGGGAGCAAATTCTTTCCTTTAAGAGTGGCCCCTATGGTAGAGAAGCAAAATATTTTATGCCGATGCCACTTTATCATAAATATTTTTCTACCGCATGTTACGCACATGCCTAATGTGCGTATTTAGTGCTACGCCTATGATGGTCATCTCAAACAAGAGGCCCACGAGCCACGATTCGCTCACCTGAGTGACATAGCCACTGCAGACATGCAGATGTTATGCAACATTTTTCCAATCCTATCATCGCAACTAATGAAAATATCATCATTTGAGCAGTTCTTAGTTTTGAAGAAGAATATATGGGCCTGACAGTCAATGGAGCATGATCATTAATAAACTATCATTCAGATTTCAACAGAAGGATCAATGTGAATTTTGGTGGAAATTGGCTAAGTGGTTTCTGAAGAATCGTGATTTTATACATGTAAACAGCACAGTGGCAGGGACATATTATAAATATAAACCAGATGATGGCCATCTTAGATTTCCAATCAGAACAATTTTAACTACTGTTGATCTACAAGTCACTTCGATACTTTCAATATAAATGTATATGGCCCACACAAATAGGGAAGCAAATTTGACCTTGGAGGTAAAAAGGTCAAATGTCAACATAAACCATCATTTGAGCAATTTTGGTAGATCTCCTGTCCCCTATAATTTGTGCAAAGATTAGGACCCAGGGCTTATTTGGTTATGGAGAAGAAGATTTTTAAAGGTTTTTACCATATATTGGCATGGCAGCCATTTTGATCAATGGACCATACCCATTTTAGCAATCTTTCATTCTCCTGCCCACGGAGGCCCCGCATGAAATTTGAGCAACACTGGCCCGGAGGCTTCAGAGTAAAAGCCATTTGAAATTATCAACATTTTTTCCATACAAATGTATGGCGCCCATACAAATGCATACAGAAGCAAACTTGACCTCGCCGTAAAAAGGTTAAATGTCAATGTATGACAATTATTTTAGCAACTTTGGTAGACCGCCCGTTCCAGATGATATATGCAAAGATTCAGCCACAAGCCATCCTCGGTTTTGGAGAATAAGATTTTTAAATGTTTTTTCCCATGCAAATGCATAAGGAAGCAACTTGACCTTGCCGTAAAAAGGTCAAATGTCAATGTATGACCATTATTTTAGCAACTTTGGTAGACCCCCTGTCCCCGATGATTTATGCAAATATTCAGCCCCTAAGCATCCTCTGTTCTAGAGAAGAAGATTTATAAAGGTTTTTACCATATATGGGCATGGCGCCCATCTTGGTCAATGAACCGTGACCATTTTAGCAATCTTTTGTTCCCCCTACCTAAGGAGGCTCCATATGAAATTTGAGCAAAATTGGCCCAGAGGCTCCAGAGAAGAAGTTGTTTGAAATTCTGAACATTTTTCCCATACAAATGCATAAGGAAGCAAAATTGACCTTAACGTAAAAAGGTCAAATGTCAATGTATGACCATTATTTTAGCAATTTTGTTAGCCCTCTTGTTCCCGAAGATATATGCAAAGATTCAGCCATAAGGCATGCTCAGTTTTGGAGAAGAAGATTTTTAAAGGTTTTTCCCATACAAATGCACAGGGAAGCAAACTTGACCTTGCCGTAAAAAGGTCAAACGTCAACGTACGACAATTCTTTTAGCAATGTTGGTAGACCTCCCGTCCTCGATCATTCCTGCCAAGGTTCAGCCCAAAGGCATTCTCGGTTCTGAAGGAGAAGATTTTTAAAGGTTTTTACCATATGAAATTTGAGCAAAATTGGCCCAGAGGCTCCAGAGGAGAAGTTGTTTGAAATTCTGGTCATTTTTCCCATACAAATGCATAAGGAAGCAAAATTGACCTTAACGTAAAAAGGTCAAATGTCAATGTACGACCATTATTTTAGCAATTTTGGTAGCTCTCCTGTTCCCAAAGATATATGCAAAGATTCAGCCATAAGGCATGCTCGGTTTTGGAGAAGAAGATTTTTAAAGGTTTTTCCCATACAAATGCATAGGGAAGCAAACTTGACCTTGCCGTAAAAAGGTCAAACGTCAACGTACGACAATTCTTTTAGCAATTTTGGTAGACCTCCCGTCCCCGATGATTCCTGCAAAGGTTCAGCCCCAAGGCATTCTCGGTTCTGGAGAAGAAGATTTTTAAAGGTTTTTACCATATATGGGCGTGGCGGCCATCTTGGTCAACGGACCGCGACCATTTTAGCAATTTTTCGTTCCCCCACCCTAAGGAGGCTCCATATGAAATTTGAGCAAAATTGGCTCAGCGGTTTCAGAGGAGAAGTCGTTTGAAAATGTTAACGGACGGACGCACGGACGGACGGACGCACGGATGGACGGACGGACGGACGGACGACGGACGAAAAGTGATCACAATAGCTCATCCTGAGCAGAGCTCAGGTGAGCTAAAAAAAGACAAACTGTGTAGAGCCTGATGAGATGGCTCATTATGAATTTTTATCTAGATCTACAGTTTGCAAAGGTATTTGTTTAGGTCTACAGTGACAGTGTCCTTTCCAAACTCTGAATAGTCACTTACCTACCTTATAGCTTTTGCCGCTTAAAAGTAAGTCCATATTTTAATACCTTCTGTTTTCTGTAATTTTCCCTTGTTTTTCTTCATCAGTAATTTCCTTGCCTTCTTAGCCTCCCTATCCAGGATATGTTTCCATTCTGATAGCCAGTTCTTTAGCTTCTTCACTGAGCCACTGTTACCTATAACCTCAATGGAACTGCTAGGCTGGTACTTGTCTGTCCATAACAGTGCATTTCCTAAAATATTAGATGGTAAAAATTTCAGTATGATCACTGGCACATAGTTCTCATTGCTGGAAATAAGATTTTGTATTTGCATTGTTTTTCTCCATACAGCATTAGCATACAGTCGATAGTAGATTTAGAACTCATCAACAGATCTCTTGGCCATGAGTTTGAATCTCATGATTCCCATTAGCTTTACCATAGTTCTAGATAAGAGTGGTATCCAGGGCCCAGTTGTTCAAAGCGTCGTTAGCTTAACGAGCTCGTTAAGGGTCATTTCGTTAACTGTTTTAGCGGATTCAATATACAATATTCTGATATTTTTTGTTGAAAAAATGTGAGTAGCTTTTGCACTGCAAAAGCTACTCACATTTTTTCAGCAAAAAATTTCAGCATATTTGTATATCACTCGATGTAAATTTTAACGAATCGTTAACTAACGACGTCGTTAGCTTTGAACAATTGGGCCCAGATAAATATTTATCCATGACTCTTTAAAAGAAAATAGATGAGTATCCACAAAATATCTTTTCAAGAAAATATAGTAGCATTGTTATGATTTGGTTGAAAGGGGTCATTTTTTGAGTGAGAAAAAAAAAAAAGAAAAAAAAGCATGTTTCAAAAAAGTAAAATAAAAGCTAGTAGCAGAGTTTTCAGAGAAAACAGATGTCCCACCACCATGAATTTTTCAGTTTTTCTACCATTGTGACCTTGAAAATTAGATCAAGGTCACCAAAATCTAAACAGTTCTTTGTTATGTCCCAATTATATATCCATGGAAATTTGGTAAGAATCCAACCACTGATTCACAAGATATTGTGCAGACAAGAATGTGACACCGATAAGAGTGTTGACGCTGACAAAATCCACACCTAAATCAAAATCAAGGGTGTGGGGGTAGGGGGAGAAAGAGACATATAAAAATGGGATCTGCACCAAAATCAATATGTCCCCCTTCTCTAAGGTGGCGGGACATAAAAATATCTGGCATTTTAGTTAAATGCACTGTCAAATATAACAAAGGGAGATAACGCCGAAAGTAAAAAGGCAGAGATGTCATTCTTGTACTCAACACGTCGTCTGGTCCTGTTCTACATTTCTACCAAGTATCATAAAAATATTCCAAAGGGTCTTTGACTTACAGAGCAGACACGAAATCAATGGATTATCACTGTCAAATATAACAAAAGGAGATAAGGACCAAAAGTAAGAAAGGCAGAGTTGTCATTTTTTGTACGCGACACGTTGTCTGGTCCTGTTCTACATTTCTGCCAAGTACCATCGAAATATTCCAAAGGGTATTCGAGTTACAGAGCGGACACAAAATCTTTTTCAAATAAAACAAAAGGTGATAACTCCAAAAGTAAGAAAGGCAGAGTTATCATCCTTGTACGCAACACATCGTCTGGTCCTGTTCTACATTTCTACCAAGTATCATCAAAATATTCCAAAGGGTATTCAAGTTACAGAGCGGACAAGAAGTTTTACGCTGACGCTAACGGGATCCGTGCCAAAAACAATGTGCCCCCTCGCCCTCCCCTACTACATTTACGTATAGTGGCAGTTTTGAGGTTTTACTGAACTTTCAGTCATTTTGGGCTGACATTGTCATTATTTGCATGCATTTGTACAATCTTACTTTTATTACCCTTTCATTCACATACTTAGCCACTCTGTCCTCTTTATACATAACACAAGGCACATCATGTGCAGTCTTGTACTTATACCAATGGTATGTGGCACTGGTCAGCTACTCACACGATTCTTGGCAAGGCTTAGTCCTCTAAATGGTTATCAAGACTGCAGAAATTATTTCATGATCAATCTCCACGCAAGTTATGTGGCCGAACTGGGATTCGAACTTGCCATCCCCTGGATCTGCAGTCAGATCTGATACCATCTGTGCTTTGGAACCTGGCTTCATCTTATCTAAAGATATATGTAAGTTAAAAATGTAAGCTTGTATGTTAACTCAGCACACTAAAGGTTCAGAGTATATACGTACCCTGTTTCTTTGTGTTTTCTACAGGAATCTGTGGTTCAACCACTTTCAGTTCTTTCTTTTCATCTTTCTGTAACTTAAGACGTGATCGTCTACCTTTTTTCTTCTGTTGTGGTTCTTCATCATCTATTACAGTCACTGGATCTGTTTCAGGCAGCTTCACTTCTGTTGGTGAAAATGTCAAATTTGCTTGTCACAAGAAAACAGGTACCTATCCCAGAGGACGTGTTAAGGAGGATTCTGGGATAATTTTCTCAATTTCTCCATAAAAGAATACATTGTGGATACTCAGTGAGGCAGTTATAGCGAGTACCCATGTGTTTTTATGGAGAAATTAGAACAAATTAGCTTAAAATTATCACCAAATACGCCTCCTTTACAAGTCCTCTGCTATTTGCTATGCAAAAATGTAAATCAATATCACGGTGGGTAGGCATAAAGGAATCTGGTCTTCCTGAAACAATGTTTCTTGATTCTGGTCATCTGCATATGGGAGTCTGACCATCCTTATTCTAAAAAAGATGGTAAGAGCTCTTCTTTATTTTTTCGTTCCCTAACAGAAAGATCTTTAGTTTGTCTTTTTTTCCTGTAATGGACTAATAATCCGGGATTCTAAACAAGTTGATATCATAACAGAACTACAATAAACATAAAAAATATTGCCTTTGGAAACAAAGAACACACTACGGCATAGAAATGGGAGTCTCAGTTTTATTGAGACTCTTTATAAGCAGCAATGAAGTTTGCAACACTGCTTACGCTCTCTAGCATATACATGAGCAGAACTCCATTTTCAAGTATACTACAATTTGTTTGTTTGTTTGCTTGTTTTATTCGGGCTTTACATCGCTTTCAACAATCTTCCAGTCATCACGACAGTGTCTGGACGTGGCAGGGAGCTCAATGCTCACCTTTAGAGAGCTGCTTTACTGAAATATCACGCCACAGACACTTGACATTCCACCCAGTCACATTATACTGACACTGAGCTGACCAGTTCCGATTCCTAGCTCTGCTTTCTTAATGCTGAGTGCCAACAGGCTTTCAAGTGCCCTCCAGTGAAAAAGTAGGGATAAAGTAGTGCTCAAAATTTTGAAAAAGTAGGGCAAAAGTAAGAATTTAAATCATGAAAAGTAGGGATAGTAGGGATGTTCTGAGTATTTTTTCAGACTTAGAAAAAGATATAATAAGAAAACAGTTTTCTCTGAACAATAACACTACATCACCATGGTAAGGACATACCAAAATAAATGTTCCAAAAAAAGAGTTACAACTGAAGTAAAAATATTTCATAAACTTTTGCATTGTGACTGCTCAGATTAATCTAAGTTGATCCAATTTTTACAAACTTCAAGCGAGCGAGGAAAAAAATTACAATTTTTGGACACTTCAAACATTTGTGGACTAAAAAGTAGGGATAGTAGGGCATTTTCAGAAAAAAAGTAGTGAAAAGTAGGAACACACTAAAAAAGTAGGGAAAAGTAGGAATAGTAGGAAAAGTAGGGCCCGCTTGAAAGCCTGCGCCAAGCGAAAGAGTAGCTAGTACCATTTTTAAAGTCTTTGGCATGTATGACTCGGCCGGGGATCAAACTCGCAACCTCCCAGTCACAAATATAGCACAATGGGCCCAATGATCCCAAAGGAAATGAAATATAATCTGCAATATGGTGATGTTTGGAGAGACATTCTACAACTCTGCAATTTTAACTGCCGATCTGTGATCAATTCACTTACAAAACTGAATAATCATCGCCGATGTCTTGATGTTCTTTAGGAATTTCTGAGTGGCATGGAATGTCTCTGACGGGTCGACGATTTTTTAACCCGTCTTATAATTAAGTAAAAGCAAAATCCTGCCTGAGAAGGGCCCAAAAACAGCCCCCTCTAATAATCAAATTGACTTATAGGCGGATTATTATGGTAAGGCAAAATCACTGGAACATGAAATATAGATTGTATTAAAATGCGTATATTACGGGGTCAATCTTGGTGTGACATGGAACCAGTATCCCAAGTATGTTTATGCCTCATATAGTCCTCAAGATATAAGGAAAAATTGCTGGAGCACAAAAGAAAAGGTCGCATGGACCTGTATATATTATATGGGTCATGAAAACCTGTCTTTGGGCATATGCGGACAGTGAAGGACCAGATCAGCACATCCACCCAGTCTGATTAGGGCCTTCGCTGTCTGCAAACAGAATCACTGGCTATTATAGAATGTTTTAATGGAAAGGAAGTGCCCAGATAAGACTAGGCATGTGCATGATGATGTAAATACCAACATTCTGCACATGCTCGAAGTCACTTTTTCGCTTGACATGGACCATATGCCAGTCTTGATGTCAAATGTAACTGACAAGTATGAAGATCAAATTATTTACATATGATATAATAAGCAAGTGAACATTTTAAACATATTATACAAGTCCAAGAGTTTTACCTCCAGCCCTGCCCAGAGGCAAGCGCTGTGGTGTCAGTATTTAATGTAATAAAATTCGGGAATTATGTGTAGCAATTGGCAAAATATAAACTAAATCCATGAACAGGTCTTGATAATATAATGTCTTAAAAAGTTTGGCACAGATGTCCTCTAACTACATGAAAGGACAAGCCAACATAATACAAACAAAAAAAAATGGAAAAGCAAAAATTATTGTATGCTGAGGGATATAAAAATGAACTATAACAAAATGCCAGTCCATTTGTGCAGCCATGCAATCAATTTTTTACCTTTGCTGTTCACAATTTTGATTCTGGTAAAATATTTTTCCCCCACCAAAGGTGCACAGTACCTGCTTCTTGCGTTTGTTCAGCTGCTGATTTCAACTTCTTCAGAGAAGCAAATAGCTTATTAACAGGAAAACTGGGATTGTAACACGACACTTCTGTCACACAGGCTTCTTCAACAGTACCCTCTATGATAGGATGTTCTCTGAAATTCTGAAATAGTGATTTACAAAACCATGAAATGCACTAAAACTAGAAGAAATGATCCTATATCCACACACAAGCATTCCAGCCAAGACTGGTATACCACAGTTCCAGTTAAAGCACATTTTTCAACCATAAAGTGTTAATATTTTTCTCTTCATGAAAACATATTTTGTGAGAACTCACTAGAAGCGCCTCTAACAGTAAGAAATAAGAAAATGCTGACGGTTAAGACATAGCTCAAGAAAAGACACATTTTCATTAAACTACAATATATATCCTAAATATTGGGACACTTTAACTAATTACCATACTGCAGGGTTGCAACTCATTTTCTATTTCAAAATTCCCTGACTTTTCACCATTTTCCAGATATTTTCGACGTCATCCCAATTCCCTTACAGCTGTCCTCAGCCACCAAATCTTCCAATAGAGCACTTATTGTCAGAGAATTAAACAATCATTTAACAAAAGAATGTGGCAAATTCTGTAAATTTATGTCTTTGAAAATTAAGGAGACTACCATAGACATCTCAATTTTGAGAAAAGTTTGGAATTCCCTGACTTCTCCCTGACTTTTGTCAGTTTTTTCCAATTTCTCTTGACTCAAACCAAAATTCACTGACTTTTCCCTGACCTGGAAAATTTTTCAATTTCCAGATTTTTTTCCTTGACCATGCCAACCCTGATACTGTCCTAAAATTTTAATAAATTCATTTTACTACATGGTGATGTGTTTGAAAAACTGCTGGATTAGAGGCAAACAGTGTAGGACCTGATTATATGTTGCATTCTGCAGTGCCTAATCTGGATCTGCTCTGTTTACGCAGGCCTGGCTGTCCCATCACTTAGTGTTATTAAGGTAAAAGCATTGATACTTTTCTTATTTCTCTACCACACATATGCTATGGGTACTTATCTTAATGCCTAGCACTCTGGGTAAAATTTTCAGCAGACAACATATTGAAATATTTTTCTTATTTTTCCCAGAAAACAGGATTTGACATTTCATGCAAATTGTCTCCATTGTCAGATTTGACATTTCATACAAATTGTCTCCATTGTCAATTTGCATGAAATGTCAGCCTGTTTTCTGGGAAAAATATCACCAATTTGTCATCTGCTGAAATAGCCCAGAGAGTGGTAAAGGTTAAATTGCCTTGCCAAGACAACTCCAATGAATACCCACAACATAAATTATCATGGAGAAAAAAGAAAAATAATAATTGTTTTTTTTTTTGTTTTTTTTTTCGTTTTTGCTTTATACCTTTTTCTCCACCTATTTCAAGAGTAAATTCCTTAAATTTTGTCCTTCAAAAGGAGCAGACTAACAAAATAAAATTCTAACTTTACTGATTTTTTTTATCTGTTATGGGATATGTTGAAAATACACTGAAAAACATGTACATCCAGTAGTGCCAACTTTCACAGCAGAATAAAGGTTGATGATGATGATTTCAGGTTTAATGATACGCGTCAACCCATGAGGGTCATTTGCATCAACATGGTATATTAACTAGGGCCCAGTTGTTCAAAGCGTCGTTAGCTTAACGAGCTCGTTAAGGGTCATTTCGTTAACTGTTTTACCGAATTCAATATACAATATTCTGATATTTTTTGCTGAAAAAATGTGAGTAGCTTTTGCAATGTAAAAGCTACTCACATTTTTTCAGCAAAAAATTTCAGCATATTTGCATATCACTCGATGTAAATTTTAACGAATCATTAACTAACGACATCGTTAGCTTTGAACAACTGGGCCTTGGTTTGTAATGGAACAGCTATTATAATAAGTCATACATGCATGAAAATATAAAACTAGAATGAATTTAAAATTAAATTAGTTATATTTTGTTAAAAAGATAAATGTGTTTTAAAAAAATTAGCATGTTATCAGCTGGTACATTTTGAAATAAATATCTCAAGTCATTTGTTTGAAAAAATTGACGTCGCACATAAGAGAATCCAATGCAGTCAATCAGAATATGCTTCACCATAAATGGCTCATTACAGCTTATGCAAAGTGGCTGATCTTCTCGTTTGAGTAGATAAGAATGTGTGAGTCTAGAATGATCTATACATATACGAGTAAGAACCACTTCTTCTTGCGCAGGATAAAGGTTAAGACTATAATAAGAGTTGTAATACTCTACCTTTATAAGTGAAAGATCAACATTAACCATCTGTCTGTTGATCAAGTCCCCAGTAAATCTGGACATAGGCTCCAAGCAGAAAGGATCAACATAGTGTCTATAATTTAATTCTGGCCGCTGTAACTGCCACACATCTATTGACCCAGCTAAACTTCCCAAGCAGTTATTTGACACTGGAATCTAAATAAAAGAAAGCCTCATCATGAATAAACAAATGAACCTTGTCTTACAAGAAGAGAAAGTCACTGCTCTAGATATGAGAAGTATCCAGGGCCCAGTTGTTCAAAACTAACTATATCATTAGTTAACGTATCTTTAAAACTTTGATCATTAAATATGGCATATACACTAAAATTTTTGCTGAAAAAATGTGAGTAGCTTTTTCATTTGCAAAAGCTACTCACATTTTTTTCAGCAAAAATATATGTGAATTAGATATTGTACTTACTAGAACAGTTAATATTTTGACAACTAATGAGCTCATTAAGCTAACAATGCTTTGAACAACTGGGCCCAGATAGATGGCACCAGCAACCATACAGTTAAGAACACTAAGTATTGGGACACATTATCTACTTACCATACTTGACCTATAATTTGAAATATTCCATTCTACTAATACCTGATGTGTCTAAAATATTGCTGTATGTATGGCAAACAGTGCAGACCCTAATCAGATGCCACATTATGTGGCGTCTAATCTGCGTTTACTCCGTTTGCAAAAGGCCTATCTGTCCCAATATTTAGGGTTATTACAGTACTTTGTATTTATGGATAGGTTTAACTGCAGATAATGGTTCATTTTCTAAAACGCATTTTGATATAGGGAGCCATTTATTTTTTTTTGACCTGTGTTTTCTCTACAATCGATGGCAACTCCAAGTGGATATGCAGATATTGTATTTGCACATCCAACTGAGTTGCCATCAATTGTAGGGAATAAATATATAGCAACTGAGTGTACCATGACTATTCAGACAAGAGACTTCAGAGGTAATTCATTTCATTTCTAAGTTTCAGATACCTGATACCTGACGGGAAGGAATGACTGTAGAAAATATTTCATGATCAATCACCACTAAAGAATGTTGCCGAACCGGCGGGGGGTAGAACCTGCAACCTCCTGATTGTCTGTTGGACACGCATCCAACTGAGCCACCGAGGCCGGCTCCTTCACAAAGAGATCTACTCTTAACTCTTTCACTGCCACAGGCGATACTAATAGGCTTTTGCAAACAGCATAGATCCAGATGAGACGGCTCAATCTGGATCTACACTGTTTGACATTCAGTCTTTCAAATTTACATATAAACGTCTTTCCAAGCGATGGTTTGTTAAAATAAACAAGCAGACAACAAATGTCATCTGAAATTTGGCGCCAAAAGACTTAAACAAGTTGCTTCCAGGGGAAGTAAGTTCTTTTCTTTATGAGTAGCTCCTTTGGTAAGAGAGGCAAATACTTTCAAGTCTCCATGATGTATCTCTTTTAGATGTATTCATTTGCCTTGAAATAACTGAGCCCCATTACCTTGTGACATAAAGTCAATGACAGGACTAAAGACAAGATGCTTATTCTATACAAACTGTTTCCATTTTCCCCAGTCATTTTGCTAAAAGGTGCTGTGAGTCAACCATAACAGTAACAATAGTTTTGTGTTTGTGTTGAGGCCCTGTCAATCCAATGGGGTCATATCGAGCATGGTCGGTTTACCTTACCACACTTTCGGTGGAACCCGCAACCTCCCGATCATCAGTTGGACGCGCATCCAACTGAGCCACCTAGAAACTGTCCAAAACTGTAGTTATATCTGATTGGACCATTTCTTTCGTTACCCTTTTTTTTTTTTTTTTTTTTCAATCAGATTTTTTCTACGTTTAAGGGGAATGAATGCATTCAGTGGAAGCAACTCTTATCAAAATTGTTTTTCATCCCTTCTGAAAAGGGATCTACTCTAAAAGGGGTCTTTTAGAGAAGACCCTTTTTAGATGGGATTTGGTGTGCATGAAAGCAAACAAGATGTTTTTTTTCTCAGTTTTTGAGTTGGAGTTTTACAGCCCAGTCAAAACTGTTATGGTCATGTCAAGCCAGTCATTTAACCTGCTCACACTTTTTCTTGGGCAGGCATAGTCCTCTAAGCAGTCATCCAGTACTGTGCAGTATATGACAACTGCCCTTCTTGAATCAGTGAAAGGGGGATTGAACGAAGAAATAATTTCATGGTCAATCTCAATGAAAGTTAAAAGACCGAGCTGGGATCCAAACTTACAACCCGTCTCTGCAGTCAGATGTGCTACCAACTGTGCTATGGTGCCTGGCACAAACAGGGAGTAATAGAAGTTGTCTTCCATGTAAATAATGGCAGAAAATCTGCCAAATGCATGAGTCCCCTTATTATGTGTTGAGGTTTTACGGCCCAGTCAACCTAATGGGGTCATGTCGAGCGCGGTCAGTTTACCTAACCACACGTGAACTGGGCAGGCATAGTCCTCTAAGCGGTTAACCAGTATTGTGCACATTCTTTTGCCAGAAACTGACAACTGCCCTTCTTGAATCAGCGGAAGGGAATGAGTCCCCTTAGTAAGATCATTAAAATTACCTGTAAAACATGGCTGACAGTTGGTATGGGGGGATACTCTGTAGCTACTACTGCAGCCACTGCTTTGGCAGTTTGTTTCCTTAGTTCTTCTGGTACCCCACTCATCAGGAACTGCATACGTTGTTTGGCTTGCTCAGGATCCAACGGCGGTTTCTTCACCTCTTGAGATTTGTTACCCTTACCCATGAAGATAGGTGCCAATTTTCCTGCTGTGAGATTTTTTTGCAATATAACATCAAATACAACAAAGTTTATGTGCCATATAAATTGTTTGTGTTGAGGTTTTACGGCCCAGTCAACCCAATGGGGTCATGTCGAGCGCTGTCAGTTTACCTAACCACACGTTTACTGGGCAGGCTTAGTCCTCTAAGCGGTTAACCAGTATTGTGCACATTCTTTCGCCAGAAACTGACAACTGCCCTTCTTGAATCAGCGGAAGGGAGAGAATGACCGTAGAAAATATTTCATGATCAATCTCCACGAAAGAATGTTGCCGACCTTGGCGGGGGTTGAACCTGCGACCTCCTGGTCTCCAATCGGACGGCGCATCCAACTGAGGGACTTCAAGCTTTACCGCCCATTCAACCCATTAGGGTCATGTCAAGCATGGACAGCTAACCTATTCATACTGTTTCTGGACAGGCTTAGTCCTCTAAGTGGTTAACAAATATTTGTGCACATACTTTCACCAGTAACTGACAACTGCCCTTCTTGAATCAGCGGAAGAGGAGATGGCCGTAAATTATTTTTTTATGAAAGATATGTGGCAAAGCTGGGGTTCAAACTCAAGCTCTGAATCTGCAGTCAAGATACACTACCGACTCTGCTATGGAGCCCGCTTCTCTTTTGATATAATGTACAGTATCTCCAGTTTCTTCATTTTTTTTTTTTTTTTTGACCAAAATTGATGATATTTTTCTCATTTCTACTGAAAACATTTTGTGGGTTCTCAATAGAAGCACCTCATCTGATAGACCAAAGTTATAAAGGGCAGATAACTCTGCATTGAAAAGCTTTAATGTCACACATTTCTACTCATTTTCTGTTTTATGAAAATCTAACAAAATGTGTAGTAGTAGTTTGCGTCACAAACTTGGACAGATGGAATGACTCCTATATTCCCCCCCCCCCCCCCCTCAAATAACAAATAATTTTTCCTTAATATGAAGAGCTAAAAAAAGGCCACCTTGTATGCTGGCCCAGTGCGCCTTTGTTATCCAGATGTAAAAATGAAAATATTGAAATCATGTTTCTGACAAGGCTGGCTCAGGACTGGCTTAACCCTTAAAGCACCTTTCCAAATTGCAGCAGAAGACATTGCCTCTGCTAGGCAAACAATTATTATCAAATGTCAAGCCCTTAGGGCTAAAGGGCTTCCAGGCTAATATTAAATACAATTTTGAAGCTTGTTGTATTTCTTATACTAAAAGCTAGGATTCCGACCAATCTGCGGATCAGATTCTGCATGCATCATTAGGTCATCTCTGTGCAGAATGGTCCAGGTCTTTGCTGTTAACCAATGAAAAAATGTTAGGTTTCCTCACATTGTGCTGGTTTTGCCACTATAACCTTCAAGTAGAAAAATGAGTACTCTTGTATTGAAAAATCATAGCTCAAGATAAGACTGGATTTCAGTCAAATATTTGTTTCTTATTTCTCCACAAAAACCTGTGGGTACTCATTAGAAGTGCCTCTATGAGGCACTTCTAATGAGTACCCACATGTTGTTGTAGAGAAACAAGAAATATAACAATACTTTTTGGTCGAAAAAAATAAAAAAAATAAAACACACCCTATCTAGCACTATAGAAACAGTCTAAGAGAGGCTACAGTCTCAGAGAGGCTGCAAATATAACAAGAAATTCACCAAATGGTTGTACAGACTTCTGGTGGTGTTCAAGAAACAGAGCTAAACATACAGACTAAACATTGTTCAGCCAAGCATCGAAAGAAGGTCAAGGTCAGTAATGGTTGATGGCAGTGTGTATCATGACAGATGTGTGTAAGAAGTTTCATTAGCCTAGAACTTTGGTGTTTGAGAAATGGAACTAAACACACATTTACATTGTTGATGCCAATGCCAACGAGAGAAAGTAATCCCTATGTCGCATCTACTTGCTAAAGTAGTCACGACAAAAACTATCATTTGGTTAACTAACTTTATCTGAAGCAGTGACATTTTTTATTTTCTTGTGGTCAAGCTCTCTGACAGATATTCCACCACAGAGTAGTGTGTGAAACATAACTTTTTTTTTAAACGATACATCAACTGTACATACCTGGCTTGGTAGGGCTTGCTGTTCTTTTTCCCTTCATCTTTGGACTATCTTTCCCAACAGATACTTCTTGGAGAGCATCTTTCTTCTTTACTGTTTTTTCTACCTTTTTGTCTTTCTTCTTTTTGGTCTTTGAGCCAGAATATTCCTCTTCATCATCAGATAAAATGACAATGTTTTCTAAGGAGACTTCTTCCATTGATGGCATCAGTCTACCTACCAATCTTGAGCTACGACGATGTTCTATTACTTCTTCTCCTGATTCATTCTTCGGTTTTCTCTTCAATTTCTTCTTTAACTTTTTTTCTTCCTTTGTCATCTTTTCCACCTTGGTCTCATCTGACTTTTCTTTTGATTTCTTCTTTTTACTTCTCTTAGCTTTCTCTAGGAGTGCCTGAGCCTTGGACTGTTTTGCTGTCAACTTAAAAGACAAACAAACCACTTTCATAATATGTCAGACTTTTAACCCATTAAAGACTGAATAAACTCTCCCACACTATATACTGGAAGTGTACATTTTCGATTTTAGGTATGTCAAGCTATATGATATAGATATTCCTAAAGAAAAATGGTTGAACTATTTGCAAACAGTGGAGATCCTGATCAAATGCCGAGTTCTGCTGTATCTGATCTGGGTCTGCACTGTTTGGCAGTTACCTGTTTAGGGGTCTCTAGGCTTAATTATCAACACAAAATCTTTCATCTTTTAGGCTTTGAAAGCTTTTGTCAGGGAGCCCTAACCACTTTAACCCTTTTCTACTTTCTGGGAAAAATAAGAAAAGTATTTCAAAATGCCATCTGCTCAAATTTTTACCCAGCATGTTAACCCTTGTCCTGCTGAACCCGGATATGTGCTGCCTTTACAAAAAGTACAGATCCAGATCACTTAGCTTCTGAAGAAGAAAACTGATCTGGATCTGCAGTGTTAGTCATCAAGTATGTGAATTTGTATCACCTGGATCACATTATCAGACTGTCTGAAAATTATAAGTGGGTGTGGCATCTTAATATATTCAACAGGGCAAGGATTAAGCATTAAACTGCTGTGTAATAAAGTACGAGGGTAGTTCAATAAGTTCATAGAACTCGGTATTTTTCTATACAATTCAACAGCATTCCCACTCACATTTTGATTTAGGGGTACATGTACCCCTTGGGTTTAGCATTTGGGGGTACAGATCACTTTTTGAGGGTACACATATTTGTGGGTAATTAAATGCCTTGTTAAGCACTGGGAAGACTTTATACTTTAAATGTCATTGTGGTCAGTTTTAGGTACTTTGTCTTAGTATTTTAAATAAAAGGAAAACTGTGCTTCAATCATATCAAGACGTCACTTTTCCAAAACATATTCTTCAGTCAAAAGAACCTAATACTAACAGCCAAGTTCAAGTACTATTCAAGCTTCTTAGATATACAATGTTTAAAAACAGGTAAAACAGGTTCTGTCCAGAATGTTGTTCCTCTCATTCAGTGTGAGCCGGACATACTGATTTTGTAGAAAATCGCTACTGCAAAATGGCATGAAAGATTGGAAATTCTATGAAAGAGTGTATGACATTTTCCTGGGAGTTCTGAGCGCTTTTAATATTCATAACAGTGTTTATTGACTGAATAATTAAACTTTTTCGGGAAATTAGGAAGTCGCGAAAACTTATGACATGTAGATTTTACGACAATAAGTACATGTTTTTGTTGATAACAGTCATTAAAAACTTGGCTAAAGTAGTCATGCAGCGGTACAACTATCCTAAATTAATCTAAATGAAACAAAATATTTCTTTTGCATGCAGTAATTACTGATCTAATTGACAACTTCTGTATACGCTTCAGCGGACCGAGCCGTATCGAAACTCGGAGAAAAAGAGGTGTCCACTGAACCGCGATACAATGTAATGGTCGTCAGTGATTGGATAATGCAAAAAAGATATACACAATAACCAATGAACAATAATCTTATCCCTCTCGGTAAGAATATAAATACATTCCGGGATTTCCGTCCTATGCAGTCGTCGAACGCATTCGTTATTGTCCGCCAGCAACCGCAGTGTTTTGATGCTTTATTAATAATTAAAATGATATGCTATTGAGCGAAAACTGACTCAGTAGGACGTACGCATGTTGCAATTTATACGTGCACCAAATTTTTGGTACGTTTATGTACGTAGATACCAACAGTTCTGTACGCTCATGGCAGAATCTCTACGTGAATTACGTACTGCAGTACGTGAATGGGAATGCTGATTCAAGATTTCTTTTTTCATTTTTGTGCAGTGTAAACCTTTGTCAGTTGAATGATAACAGCCGTTTAGTCAACACGTGCATTTTTTGCTCTTACTTTTTGTTTGAAAACCTATACCCATAGGTAAATGGAAATGGAAAGTCAGAATATTGAGTTATGAGCAGTCATAAAGTTCCTCACTAAGGAGGGTGCAAAGGTCAAAGAAATCCATTGGTGCATGGCTGATGTGTATGATGATAGTAGCCCAAAGTATTCCACAGTGGGAAAGTGGTCAGCAGAATTTAAACGTGGGTGAGACTCCTTAGAAGATGACCCAAGGCCAGATCGCCCTGCTGATGTCATCAGCCAGGAGATGATTGACCATAATATTGAGAGACTTGTGCTAAACAATCGCCGAATCAAAGTTGCCGAACTTGCTTCAGAATGTGGTGTTTCTAATGGAAGTGTTTAGACTATAATCCATGAACATTTAGGCATGTCAAAAGTATCTGCCAGATGGGTACCCAGAAACCTGAACATACAAGATCGTCAGCAAAGGGTGGAGTTAAGTCAAGAACTTCTGGAAGTGTACAATGCCAATCCAGAAGACTTTCACACTCGTCTTGTAACAGGAGATGAAACTTGGCTTCATCACTGGGACCCAGATAATAAAAAAGATGCCAATGTCATTTAACAATTAAGGGTTGCTATTAAAGAAAAATGAAGGGGAAAGCTAGCTGCTGGTGTCCTTCTTTTGCATGATAATGCCCCTGTGCACAAGTCCAGAGTTGCACAAGTGGCTATTCGTAAGTGCAAGTTTGAACAGTTAAATCACCCGCCATACAGTCCAGACCTGGCCCCAAGTGATTATTATCTGTTTCGAAATTTGAAGTCCCACTTGCTTGGAACGAGATTTCGGGATGATAATGAGCTCAAGGCTGCTACAGAGGCTTGGTTTGAGGACCAAATAGACGACTTTTATTTCAAAGGCATAGACAGCTTAAAAGAAAAGTGGGCCAAATGCATTGAAGTAAAGGGGGATTATATTGAAAAATAATGTTGAAACCATCTTCCAATCTGTGAGTTAAACCCCGCGTTCTACGAACTTATTGAACTCCCCTCGTAACAGAGGGTATTTTTCTCATTTCTCCACAAAAACATGTTATTGATACTCATTAGAAGTGCTTCACACTCAGAGAGCATATCTTTCATGGAGAATAGAAAACATCATTTTTTTTTTTTTTAACTAAAAACAAGTGCTTTATCTAGAATTACCATATTTACTTGAAGTATTGGGACACCTTGACTCCTTACTGTACTTGTTCTGACATTTAAAAAAATCTATTTTACTATCTGCTGATGCATCTAAAATAGTGCTGGGGAGTGGCAAACATTATAGACCCTGATCGTATGCTGCATTCTGTGTATCTGATCAGGGTCTACACTGTCTGCTCTGGCCTGCCTTTCCCAATACTTAGGTATTTTTCAGTTAAAAAAAAAAAATGTGTGTTTTTTTTAACAAAAAAGGAGTATTATTTGATATCCTGCTGCTTGTTTAGGATTCCTAGTTCCACAGTGACATTGAGGAATTACTGATTTACATGTTGATTTCATGAACAAAACTCTATTTTTTTTTATATTTTTCTGCTTAATTTTTCACAATAACTTCTTTTATTTTGATTTTAGCAAAAAATGTTCAGCGACAAAGTTGTACCTCTGCAAACTTCTCCAAAAGAGCCCAGCTTCCTACATTTCACAAGTATTGCTCCAATCTGATGAGCATTTTCCATTTTGCAAGATTCATAAAAAAAAACTATCAAAATAAGACCCTTCCTTACATATTACATTGCAATGTTTGACTGGAGGTATTGTTGTTCAGTCAAGCAGATATGAGTGTAGATAAAATGTGTACAGCCTGTTATTGGCGTTTGTCTAAGTATGTATCTGTCAAACATTTTTTATGCATTTCTTTTTCAATTTATTCATTTATCTGAGCCAGGCAGTGAGGAAAGGTGCTTTTTGGGCATTAATATTAAAGATCCAGATCAGCCAGTGAAGCTGTACAATCTGATAAGGGACTTATCATATACTTAATGACTAACAGTGCAGATCCAGATCAGCTGGTTCTTTGAAAAGTCAGCTGATTTGGATCTACACTGGTTAAAAAGGCAGGGCATATCCCAGTTCAGCAATTCCAGAGTTAATGTCAGTAACCGGTCAGGAGATCACTTCCCCTGATGAAAAAAGAAATTGTCCATCTTCTTTTTTAAAGTAGAAAAATTGTAATTTTTTCATCTTAGTAGAACAAACACTGCAAGAGTTTGCAGGCTAGGAGATTTTGGAAAAGTAAGTATAGATTACCTCTACCTCTGTTGCTGGATATGTTTTGCAAAGTTAAAAAGTAAAAAAATTTATCCCAGAAACATTGTACGGAAAAATATTGAAAATTCTGGTTCCTGTTCTCTGGGTAAGTTTTAATCAGCCCTCTAGTAATACGGTACAGTGACTCTATTGATTCCTGTGTCAAGCATGCTTTTCATCTACTTTATTTACATCACAATGGCACGACTGACAGATGCTGACTGAAAAATGATGGTGTCTTGTAAAATTATGATTTCTTCATCTAATTAGTAGAAAATCTATAATTAATTTGAAGCTGGAACCTTTTAGAGAAGTTTACAAAGGTTGCCAGCTACAACTTTGTCCTAAATTAAGCTAAAAAATAAATGAATTTAGATTATGTTTCTTAGTTTTATTTATTTATTTATTTGTGTTGAGGTTTTACGGCCCAGGCAACCCAATGGGGTCATGTTGAGTGCGGTCAGTTTACCTAACCACACGTTTACTGGGCAGGCTTAGTCCTCTAAGCGGTTAACCAGTATTGTGTACATTCTTTTGCCAGAAACTGACAACTGCCCTTCTTGAATCAGCAGAAGGGAGAGAATGACCGTAGAAAATATTTCATGATCAATCTCCACGAAAGAATGTTGCCGACCTGGGCAGGGGTCTCCAATCGGACAGCGCACCCAACTGAGCCACCGAGGCCAGACAGACAAAGAACTTCCTATGCACATGATGAATTTTGCCAAGCCTCAGACACACAATGTTAACAGTGTAAACAAACGGAGTCCCATTACAGGGTCTCTACACAAGTTCACTTAAATTTTGCGCAGTGTTTGGTCATCATAGGCAATGTATTTTATTTCTTTTTTTTTTTTGATATGTAGTGTTTTAAAAATGTCATATTATTTTAATGACTTCTGAATCCCTCAAAATACTACCCACAAGTGCAGCAGATGATCTGTTGCTTTTGTGATTAGTATTTTAACCCAATGTAGTCTAAATAGACTTCCCCATACTATATACTGGAAGTCCAATTTCAATTTTCGGCTATGAGATCTAGATAGTTCTAGAGAAAAATGATTGAACTATTTGCAAACAGCTGAGACCCTGATCAGACGCCGCATCTGCGGCATCTGATCTGGGTCTGCACTGTTTGCCAATTACACTTTTAAAGGTCTCCAGACTACAATGGGTTAAGGCCTGATGACATTCTATGGCTTGATATTTGTTTGAACTGCCTGCTTGGCAGATGATTCACTTGAAGTGAAGATACCCAGGAAATGCCACAATCACGAATCACAGTCTTACCAAGGCACCGAATGAAAAAGAAAACAATGACAAAACAAACATCATATATGAAACCACCAATGCACAAACAAATAAGAACTACAACAGAAGAACTGACTTGAAATGGTCAGCAGAAAAACACTGGGAGCTTAAATGAGTTTTACTTGCACAAATCCTCACCCTTAATCCTTATTCTGCTGAATAAATCAATATGCCACACCTACTTCTAATTTTTAGCCAATCAGATTACTTTATCCAGATTGTTGACACAAGCTCACATACTAAATGTCAAATAGTGCAGATCCTGATCAGTTGGCTTCAGAAGCCAACTGATCTGGATCTACACTGTTTGCAAAGGCAGTGCATATCCAGGTTCAGCAGGACTAGGGTTAATTTTGTAACTCTTGTAATTAAAAAAAATCAGATTGTTGTCTGCTTCACTTTTACGTGATGCTTTAAGGGTTAATTATTGACAAGAAGCTAGGTTGTTTTTGCTTGCTTTATCTTGCTGTCAGATGAAAAGATGGCTTTTAAACCTTTTGACTCTCTGGGCAGATTCAGCAGTCAACAACTTGGTATTTTTCTTATTTCACCCAGAAATACACTTTGATATTTCATCCAAATTTGTCACCTTAGGAAGTTAAATTAGCCTCAGACTCACAATTTTAACATTGTAAACATATGGAGTCCCAGTACAGGGTCTCTACATACATTCACTTAAATTTTGCGCAGTGTTTAGTCATCACAGGCCTGTATATATGTATTAAAACTTGTCCCATCTGTAATCACAAATAACTCGATAGGTTACACCGAGTTCATTGCAGCCTGCCCCTACCACACAGCACTTGCTATATCCTGACCTCAATCAATCTTGTGCCTAGGCCCAGCTGCCTGGGGGACACCATTGGCTCTAATGACATTTTTCAAAGGGATGTTCATATTTTAACCCTTGTCCTGCTGAATAAATTAAGATGCCATGCCCTTTTCAAATATTCAGCCAGTCAGATTACTTGATCCAGATTGCTGATATAAATTCACATACTGAATTGCAAATAGTGCAGATCCAGATCAGTTGGCTTCTTAGAAGCCAACTGATCTGGATCAACACTGTTTGCAAAGGCCGGGTATATCCAGGTTCAGCAGGACAAGGGTTAAAGGGTATTCAGTAATGAAATATATGCAAAACTGGGATATAATTGTGGGTCAAATGGGCCCCATGTTTTATGGAAAATGGCCATCAGTGACTAGTAGACATGGCAGTCGTGGCACAACACTGCCTGAATTCACTGTTGATTAGTATGACTACTTCAATGCATGCAAAAACTTCCAGAAACAGAACACACACTAAACTGGAGATTCTCCAACAGAGGAGGGGAATGTATTTCCAGACAAATTTGTTACTACAAAAATCAGTCAGATGCATCATTTCATAACAGGCTATGGTTGCTTCTCTACCTCACCCAAGTCTTTTCCAATACTCTGATAACCATGCACACATTACCTAAATGGTAACAGGAGCTGCTTAAAAGCAAGTACAGTGAAGTCCCATAATACTATGCAGCTGATAACCCTTGTCCTGCTGAATAAATTAAGATGCCAAGCCCACTTCTAATTTTTCAGCCAATCAGGTTACTTGATCCAGATTGTTGCTATAAATTTGCATACTTGATGGCAAACAGTGCAAATCCAGATCATTTGGCTTCTTCAGAAGCCAACTGATCTGGATCTACACTGTTTGCAAAAGCCAACTGATCTGGATCTACACTGTTTGCAAAACAGGGTATATCCCAGTTCAGCAGGACAAGGGTTAATGTTACCATGCATCAATAGGCTGCCTTTCTGAATATACCGGCTTTCAGTTTTAGCATCTCTAAAATGTGCATTTCATTTTACATAACATAATAAAATTGTATTAAACATGTTAAATGCACATACCAAGTTTCTGTTTCACTTTGGAAAACTTCTTGATATTTTGAAGTTTAAAGGAAAAATCTGAAATTTTCTGAATGGATATCTCACTATCACATGCGCTATGTGCAGCTTTTTGTTTAAAATGTTTGTAACATCATTGAGATACTCAATCCATAGTAAGAAGCATAAAGATGGTATCATCACACACTGTAAGACTAAGAAGTTGTCCCTGCACAATGTTAGGCCACAAAATTTCCAAAGAAATTTCAGTAAGGTAGTTATTTTAACCCTTAAAATGCCAAGAAAACCTGCATCTGAAATTGTCGTCTGTTTATGTCGTCCTCTGACTATTCTTGCAAACTTTTCAAACCTATTTTTGCAGACAGGCAAACAGTATGGACCCTGATCAGACTGCTCATAGAGGAGAAGTCTGATTTGGGTCCACATGGTTTGCAAAAGTGACTTTTAAAATCACAAGCAGATGACAAAGCAGACGACAGTTGTTGTGATTGGCAGTTTAAGGGTTAAAGATGTTATTGTTCTAATTCACAACATAATGTTTGTGTTCTAAATCAGTTTGTTTGCATGAACACTTATCTTTTCAACATATGGAAATAAATTTTCCTCATTAGGTATTGCTTCAAGCAAATAAACAACAGAATTCTTTATGTGCGCAATGCTACTGGACTAAACTGTGATTAAATCCTGGCATACTGTGTACTACATTTCCTATAAAACTACACAACCACCTCTATACACAACTGTTGGGATCCAAAGCAAAAACCTTGTTAGCTAAACAACAATCTTGTATCTAAACAAAAATGTATAGATTACAGATAGAACAAGAGGGCCATGATGGCCCTGTATTGCTCACCTGAGTATCATAGCACTTAGAGAACCTGACCTAGATATCATCAAGACAAACATTCTAAACAAGATTCATGGTGACCTTAAAATATAGGTCAGTGTCAAATATGGATGACTGTATTCAAGAGGTCATGCTTAGATGTACATGTATGCAAGTGCCAAGTATCACTGCTGAAGGACCAATAGTTACTGAGAAACTGACCTAAATGGAAAAAATAAAGTCAACTGGACTGTGAAATATAGGTCATAAATGACCCAGTTTCGAAGTCACCAAGAAATCATCAAGAAAAACAGAGCAAGATACATGATGATTATTCAAATAAATGTGACATCCAGAGTGTTAACAAGGTTTTCCTTTTATTTGGCCTGGCGACCTATTTTTTTTTACCCCAAGTGACCCAGTTAAACTTAACCCAGAAATCTAGACAAACATTTTGAGCAAGATTCATGATTACTTCAAAATGTGACAGCTAGAATGTTAATATGGTTTTCCTTTGACTTGGCCTGGTGACCTAGTTTTTGACTCCAAGTGACACAGTTTCGAGCTCAATCTAGAAACCATTAAGGCACACATTTTGAGATTCATGATGCTTACTTCATAAATGTGACCTCTAGAGTGTAAACAAGGCTTTCCTTTGATTTGGCCTGGTGAACTAGTTTTTAACTCCAGGTGACCCAGTTTTGACCTAGAAACATTTTGTGCAAGATTCATAGCCATTCCTTCAAAAATGTGGCCTCTAGAGTGTCACCAAGGTTTTCCTTTCATCTGGCCTGGTGACCTAATTTTGACCCCATGTGACCCAGTTTCAAACCTGACCTAGAAATCATCAAGACAACCATTTTGAGCAAGACTCACGATGATTACTAAAAAACTGTGACTAGAGTGTTCACAAGGTTTTCCTTTGATTTGGCCTGGTGACCTAGTTTTTTACCCAAAGTGACCCAGTTTCAAATTTGACCCAGATTTCATAGAGGCAAACATTCTCAGCAAGTTTCATGAAGATTAGGTCAAACTCAGACCTCTAGTGTGTTAACACTAATTGCTGATGACGAACGACTATAGACAGAGGATGATCACAGTAACTCACCCTGAGCAATTGCTCAGTTGAGCTAAAAATGACCAGCTATACATTTTTGTTTGGATATAACACTTTTGGGGGTTCACCTACAAACCCTCTTGAATCCAAAATTGTCTTATAATAAACCATCTTATAAAAAAGTTCCAACCTATTTGTTTTCAGTAACTACAGTGAATACTAGTCTGGTCACAAGACCACTATTTGGAGGTCACAAGACTACAGCTGTTTCAGTAGCAAGGTGGCACTGCTACAGCTACATAATGTTTATGTCTGTCAGTAAAACAGCTTAGAAATTCAGGCAATTACAGATGTTTAGGGAGACCTTGAAAACAAAATAGCCGTATATGGGTGGATTGTAACTCTTTTAACTCCGGCGTTACATTCATGGATATTTTCGCATTTACCCGTTACCCAGCCTAGGTTTTGTCCAATCTGCAGACTCATCAGTGGAAGTCTGCATGAAAGACAGCGCAACATGCATTATATAACCCGTAAAAACCAGCTTCTGTGGCTCCCCGGCCCCGTGATAGCAACCTGCTCCACTGGCTCTAGAGGTCTGCATCCACTAGCTCTAGAGGCCTCCACTGACCAGCTCCTCGGTTGCTATGCAACTATGGAAGTTCATTTTTCTGCCTCTTGAATGCATACAACAGCCATTTAGTAACCATTCATTTTTATACTAACACCATTCAGCCCATTTATAGAGATGGAATTACCTATTGTCAAAAACAGCTCAGTGTATGAGTCCTTGTTAGGGAGAAAGTGTATGCCAGGTAAGATGATTGCAGGTGTAATAATTATTCAGAAATGGACCTGAATACTTGGGTGGTTGTAAAGTTGATGGATTGACAGAAAAATGGATGGAGAAAAAGACAGACTGCCACTCATCCAGCAATTTTTAGACAGGTACAATAACAGGTAGTCAAATGGATTTGTTCATGAGTATTTTAGGACAAGTATGGTCAGGAGTTAACTTTTTCAAACATTTGGGGTAAATATGGTATTTGTCAGTACCTTAATCTTCTTGGCTTTTGTCACTGCTATATCTCCTTCATCTACACTGCTGCTGCTCTTTGGACACCTGCAATAAATCAAAATCTATCCATAGCTCCATAAGTGGGGGTATCTACATAATGTTTCTTATTCCTCCACGAAAACATATGTTGTGGTACTCATTAGAAGTGCCTCGGAGAGGCACTTCTAATGAGTACCACAACATATGTTTTTGTGGAGAAATAAAAAATCTGCTGAAAAAATGCCCTATCTGGAGCTGTGCCATCACTGGACCACATCAAGTGGACCACATCAAGTGGACCACATCAAGTGGGTCTATATGTACATGTTCATGCAAAAACACAAAACAGTGTGGCTAAATCGCATGAACAAATACAATATTGTTTTGTATGTTATTAATGCTATACCTCTGGATAACACACATTTTACTACAAAAACGTTTTTGATTGATTGTTAACGTGTTGGGGTTTAACAACACATCAACCCTTGTGGGTCATTTTGTGTCATCTCCCAGAGAAAGGGACAGAATAGACATCAGAGGAGATGAAAGAGAGGAATACGGAAGAAAAAGGAAACTGAAAGAAAGTGAAGGAACAGTAGAAATAACAACATCCCCCCTCTACCCTTACCTGCTGCAAGGACAGCAGGCCTTGTCCAACTGTAAGCCAATATCAGTTGGGCGTCCTGGTGACAAATGCTACACCTAACCACCCCAACAAAAAAACAGTTTTGACAGCTTTCTTATTTCTCAACAAAAAATACATTGGGGTTACTCATTAGAAGTGCCTCATTGAGAGGAACTTCCAATGAGTACCCACAATGTATTAATGCAGAAATAAGAAAACATTCATCTGATATCACCTCTTATCTTGAGCTATGTAATGCCATCCTTACCTGTTTTAAACATGACCAATTGCTTAATTACACCCTCAGTTGCAAATATGTTACCAATAGCATGTGTCTGCCAGGTCCAGTGGTGAAAACCTCACAGCAATATTCCAAATACATAGAGTTTTTGAGATTTTAAGCTTTTGCTTTTGCATTTCATTTACACTTAGAATACTATGGGCAAATTCAGCAACTGACAAAATGATATTTATTGTCTCAATCTGCAGGAAATGTAAAATTCTATTTTCTGCAATAAATATGGTAAATAAGAAAAAGTTAGGAGACAATTTGCATGAAATGTCAAATCCTGTGGTCTGGAAAAAATAAGAAAAATATAGCAAAATGTTGTCTGCTGAAAATTTTACTCAGCATGCTAAGCATTAAAATTTATGATGAAACACTGCTTTAAAAATTTAATTTGAAAATAACCAGATATTGTATTCATAAATAAACCTATTTCCTTCATTTTTAGACGTATAAGAAAAAAAATATATCCTTGTCCAGTGACCTGAGGTTTCTGGTTCCCTGTCATTTAATGTGAAACATAGAAATGAAACCAGAAGTCACAGGTCACTGGACAAAATTATATTAAAACCTATACTAACATCAATTGTGAACTATGCATGTACATGTACATGTGCAGTTATCTTAAGAGAGCTGACATTTCATTTTGGATAATCAGTGCCTTAGATTAGCAACTGGTATTTTTGGCTATTTTAGACACCAGTTTCTGAACTGAATTGTGTACCAGGATTTTTCTTTTGAGTAACCAGTTTTGTTAATGAGTACAAGACTGACATTTACCCCATACATTTTTTGAATTGCTTTTTCAGAAATTTTAGTTGGCTAAATATGCCAAAAAGCAGCTTATCTATGGCACTGGATACATGCATTAATATTTACCTTCTCAATTTGATTTTGATGGGAGTTTTCTGCTCCTCATCCATCTGAAATACAGACACTTTATATTTCTTTCTCAAGGACCTTCTTCTACCCCCATCTCCAGAGTCATCTGTCTGAATACACTCATATGAAATATCAGATTCAGACTGATGATCCTCTTCAATATTTATTTTCTTTTTTCTTCCTCTAACTTTGTTTTTAGGAGTTTCAAATACATTGGAATCATCTGATAATTTTTGACTGTCATTAATCTTCTTCGTACCTGATTTGGAGGCTTTAGATTTTTTATTTGTTTTTAGAGGAGTTTTAACTGGAACACTGTCTACTTCAATGTTATATGTATTATCTACACTATCAACAGAGTCCTGTTTCACCATTGTTAATCCTGATTTGCTAAAACTTAATACTGCCTGGGTTGTTTTTCCAGAAGAAACAACACTCCCTTTGCTGTTCAAAAATTCAACTTTCCTTCTCTGTTCTTGCTCATAACTTTCACTGCCTTTGCTCTTGACTGTAGAATCTTTATCTACTGTACTTTCTCCATTCATATCCCTGTCTGTATTTGTGACCTTTCTTCTTACTACATCTTCTTTTAAACTGGTATCAGTCTGAACTAATTTTGGGTCTGTTTCATCATGGATGTTGCACTGTTTTGGAGAGTCAACTGATAAAACAGTCAAACCACTGGAGTCCTTATCATCTTCCTCTAGTTTCTTTGAAAATTTGTTTTTCCTTTTAATTTTACTGGTTGATTTAGGAGAAAACATCTGAAGCTGACTTTTAGCATCTTGCTTCTTTGGTTTGTCTGGTGTTGAAGTAATAACACTGAAGAATCTAGCAATTCCTGTAGGTTTAGATGCAAGAACAGGATCAGATCTGTCATCATCTATGGTCTCACTCTGTTTTTCAGAGCATTTTAGTTCAGAGACACTGCTTAAGACAACTTCACTAACTTCACTTTCTTTTAAAGTCCTGGCATTGTCACTGTCTTTACTTTCTAAACCATTGCTGTTGTTAAATGAAATTTCCATTGGCTCTTCCACTGTATCTTTTTGTTCAAGACTTTTCAGATAATCAGAATAGGACATTTCCTTCTTAACATTTAATTTGTCACAAATATGTTTTTCTTCCTTTTCCAGGTTACTAAGAAAATCTTTGTAAGATATGCTCTTTACACATGAATCATTTTCCTCTTTCTTACTATCAGAGTCATCAATATCTATTTTTAATGTGTTCTTTTCCTTTGATTTTTTCTGTTTCTTTTTCTTGCAACTCTGAGTGGAATCGTGCTTCTTCATTTCTTGTAAACTGTCAATTGTTTTCTCTCTTCCTGCATCATCCTTCTCATTCAATTTCTTCTGACCATTCCTCAGTTTTTCATCAATCTGATCATTCCCTAATTTCTCTGCAACATTCTTACTAGTGTCAGCTGCTGTTTGATTCTGGATATCATCAGGGACTTCAGATTCAATCTGTACAGGCATTTCAAAGTCAGAAGACATTTTTTCTTTCTTATTTCGTATTGTGGGTATTTTTTCAGGAGGTTTTAATTCATCTTTTGTAGAGATCAAATGAGAATATGTTTCTTCTTTTTTTGTTTCACTTTTGCTTTTACCAATCTTTGCAGAGCAGTTCCTATTTTCACTATTTTTTTTATCTTGCTCTTCCCTTTGTTTATGCTTATGCTTGTGTTTATGATGCTTGTGTTTTGACCTTTTCCCATCTTTTGTGCCTTTTATTTCCATTAATAAATTCATCATCTCTTTTCCTCTTAATGCTGGCTTTCTTGTCAAGGTATTTGGAGGAGATGATTTATCAGAACCAGTTTCATCTTGGTCATCATCTTTCTTTAACAGTTCTAAATTTTCATTACACCTGTTTATATGCAGATCTGGTATCTCATCATTGCTTACCACCTGCTTACTAGTAATTCTGCCAACATGGGTTTCTTCCACTTCCTGCTCCTTTCTTTGTTGCTTATGTTTCTTACACTTTTGCTTTGTATCAAATTTTGCTTCCACAGTATCACAAATATTTTCTTGGTCATCATTACTGACGAATTCATTTCCCATACACTCTTCCTGAACAATTTTATTCTTAACTGATTTCTCAAATGAACTTTCATCCAGACTTGACAAATCTGATACTATTACAACTGAATCTTCCAATTCATTTTCAGGCTGTATTTGCTCTTCAGTAACAGACATGTTTTGGTCAATTTTATGAGATTCTGCATCTCTACCTGAAATACCTCGCTTTTTCTTCAGTTTATGTTTTTTCTTTGTTGACTCTTGCAAAGCTGTATTATCCTTTCTATCAATTTCTTTAGATTTATTGGTATTATCACTCTGAACTGTCACCCTTTCTTTCTTTTTCGCTACAAAAGCATTTTTAATGATTTTATCAGAATCTGAAGAAACTTTACTTGATACAATGGAACCATTTTTCACATAGGCATTTTCTTTTTCTGTAGTACTGGTTTTAGAATTTGTAGCTGTTTCTGTTTTGGTGAAAAATTGTAACAAACTCTTTTGTTTGGTTGACACTTCTTTTTCAGGAGTTTTAAAATAGTCCAGAATAGACTTAGATGCTCTTGGAGTTTCATCAAGTTCTGTACTCTTCTTAGGTACCTTGAATATTAAAATACAGAGCAACAATATTAACAGTTAAAAGAAATTAGGATGGGTCAGTTTTGATAAAAAAAAGTTTCAAGTCTGATGAAAAAAGTTATTAAGGCAAGAGTTGGAAAACACATTATGCTGCAATGTCCTACAAGATTTTGATTGATTGTGTTGGAGTTTAACAACATGTTAACCCTCATGGGTAATTTTGTGTACGGCTTGGCCAAGATAAAGGGTACACCTGATGTTGCAAGAAAGTCATTTTTTGAACTTCATACTAACATATTGCCATATTTAAAATTTTGTTGTACAAACCCCCACAGAGATTCTCCTAAAGTTTTTTCTATTTGTATACAGTAGTTAAAAAGTTACAGTAATTCATATGCACCTACCCAGTGTGGCCAACGGACTGTACATAGTGAAGCATAACATAGGTAATTTATATTCAAAAGCACAATTTTCAGCTTTCTGAATAAGTTTTTCAAAATGTATGTAATACTTCTTTATCATTTATAACATAAAATATTTCTTCCTTTCAGGTCAGCTGATTTTTTGACAGAGAAACACCGAGTAGTGTATTTTTCAAAATAAACACTACTTTGTGATTTAAAAAGAACCTAACAAAATAAGTGTTTGAATTGATAATATGATGCAGACAATATCTATAGATATCTCTCTATGCATACAAAAGATCAATACTCAGTACTGTTTGTTGTTATTGTTTGTACTGACACATTATAACTTACCCTGAAAAGGCCTACGGACTGTACATTTACATAATACATTCAAAATCTTATTTAAACCTAAATTCTAAGATGATATCTGGCTGCCATGTACATTTTTCAAACTGGTATATGCTTCACAGTAACTGATGCACATTAAACTATGTGAATTTTTTTTTTTTTTTTCTTTTATCTAAATTTACTCAAAAGAAACACAACAAGAGTGAACATTCTTTAAATTCAGCTCAACAAAAATTACTAGGCAACAATACAATCAACATTTAATGAACTTATAACTGGAATTATTATGTTATCTTGAAGACCAATTAGTAATCTTCACAAAATCAGGGAAGCAAGAACAACATTTCAATGTAAATGATAATCTGTGTGGCCTGGACTATGGACTGTACACTTTAAACTTACTATTAAAAACCAGAAGATCAAACAATATTTATCATCAAGTGGCAATTACTGTTCAATGTTTCCATCATTCAAGCATTGTTAAATGTTAAACAGAAGTTAAAGGTTCTTTGCTATTATGTCAGTTATAAAACATGACATTCAAAGTCTTCAAAACTATTTAAATGGTTCAAAAACAACTAGAAAATAAAATAATTCACTCTGGTGCCAAACTTTTATCAATTTAACAAACCAGAAACCATTTTCTTCAACTCTTAACTCAATTTCAAACTAAGGTCCAACAAAGCAACAAAAAAACTTCTTTTTTTTAAACATAGCTAATGATATAACTGGGGCTACAGACTGTCCATAAAAAATCTACATACTTTGTCATTTACATGCATGATTTGAGTTCCAATACCTGTTTCACAACAGGCTGAGACATATTCATTTTTGAAGTCACTGAAATTTCTAAGTTGTGCTGTATGGTTTCCAGTTGTTGCAGAAACACTATTGTTTTGCATTTCTGATATACTTAAGATGAATAGTTTGAGCTAGCATATATTTTGCATCAAAGTTGCAAAATTTGAACTGAAACTTCAAAAAAGATTAGATGTACATATTTTTAATTATAATCTTTTATCACTGAACACAATCAGTTAGTAGGATTAACACTAGTTATCAATTATAATCGATCATCGGCACAACACTAGCATTTGTAGTGGTACACTTGTGGCACCACAAATTTATACATTACCATAATGGGTAAAATGTATAATTACAACATTAAGTATTAAATTGTTATTTACGTTACTGATATACAATATTGTATTCAGTGGAAATAATTAGTCCTGAAAGCATGTTAATACTTATAATGTGCAGTACACAATTCTACTTAGTACCGGTAAACAGTGTTTTCCTAACAATTTTAAGTCATAAGAGCTTAGACCAAGTCTGTAAAGGAGAAACACCTAGGACTCCACGTCACTACAATCTCTGTAAATATGTTTTTACGTATGTAATGATATTAAAAAAAAATGCTTAAATAATTAGTGCTGAAAGCATGTTTGTACTTATAACGTGCAGTACACAATTCTACTTGGCAAATAGTGGTTGTCCTAATAAGATAATTTTAAATCCTTAACACAATTTAGGCCCAGTCTGTAAAGGAGATAAACCTCAGGCTCCGCTCCCCTATGCCTGAGTAGATATAAGGCGTGTGTTTACACATGAATTGATATCCAAACAAAATTAAATGCCTAAATAATACATTCTTAGGTGATGAAAATTTCTGAGGACGTTTGAAAACACATATATATATTCAGTGTAATAAGAAAGTAAATGTATTGTTATGTTGTCAACTTATTTTATGCTATACTCTATTTATTTTTTCTTCATCAACAACAGACATGCACAAGCCTGCACGCGGGTGGGAAAGCAGCCCAGACATGCCAGCGTATGTTTCAGAGCATCCTTGTACGGAGGTCTGTCAAAGTCAAACAAAATATTTTAGTTATGATCTACATGAGCTGAAAATATAAGCTTGGTTAGTCAGCATATAAATATTGCATTATTTATGTACAGTCTGTAGCCCCTCTAGGTATTTTCATTTATCATAAGTTAAACTATCAAATCATTTAATTATTCTTTAAGTTCTAATATATTATTACAAGAGGATCTTTAACAATGTTTTACATACAGTTTGTTGACATCAATTCTATTTGAGTACATCATTATGTGAGCCACAATCAGATTTATGCTCAGAGTGCAGTATCATTTGTGTATTGACTTTTCAATATTCCTTCTGATCAGTGTTTAAAATTCCTCAACACAGCCAGTTTGTGTTATACTATGCATGTAACAATATTAAAACTGAAAATATAAGAGACTGCTTACTTTGTTAAGTTTTTAAAAATAAAAAATTGTAGGGGCTACGGACTGTACGGGGCTACGGACAACATATTTTTGCATGTAGAATTTCCTTCTTATTTGCTGTAAGGAAAATCTCTTGTCAGTCATCAGGCCTGCACACCATGCAATAAAAGAGGAAAACACTTTTTTGATACATGTGATTATCAGCAGAATACACCACCTTAAATTATGGGGCTACGGATTGTACAAAATATTGACATTTTTCAGTTGATTTTTTTCATTATTGAAAAGATTTTCAGTAAAAAAGTTTTAGAAGATCTGAGTTTAAACATGTCAAAATACATGAAATTGCATATTTTTCTCTTGAAATTATTTCTATTTAATACTGAATGGTGGCATTTCCACATATACATGGAAAATGGAAAAAGTATAACATACCTGTACCTTCACATATTCGGTCATAAAACATTAAAATATTTGTCATTTGTTAAGCCGTAAAAAGTAGTATTACCTGTAAAGTTTGCTTGATTAGATGATCTTAAATTATTGTCATAGTTTGTATAAAGTTCTTACTATATAGCAGTATAAAGAACAGCCTTTTTATTTTGCAACAATATAACGCACAAAAAACTGCAATTTATGAAGCTTTCAAAGCCTGTGACTTGAAACTAATTAATTTAAAGTATATAAAACTATTATATATCGCCTGAAAGGTTTGTGTCCAAAGAAATCAGAAAAGTCACAGCCAGCAATATATGCTTTTTTATAACTTAGAGATTGATGTATAACACCTGAAAGAACAAAATGACCCCTTTATCTTGGCCAAGCCGTGTAGTCTCCCAGAGAAAGGGAGAAAAGAGATAGAACACATAGTAGAGATGAAAGAGAGGGGCAAGGGAGAAAGAGGAACAGGAATAAAGTGAAGGAACAGAAGGAATAGAAACATTCTCTCTCTACCCTCACCTGCTACAATATAGCAGGCCTTGCCCAACTGTAAGCCAATATCAGTTGGACGCCCCGGTGACGTAAGATACACAACACCTTTGCCACACCCCACCACTCCCATGTCCTACATGTACAAGAAGGAAGTTGAAGAGTTTGTAATTTTATTCTTCTTACACAGTAAATAGCAATACATGTACAAGCAAAATAATAAATAATAATAAAATAAAAATAATCAAACTGTCTATTCAGCAATAAAAAGGTTTAACTCATTTTAGTCGAGAAACCGCAAAATAAGTGTAATTAAATACAGAAATTTCTGTAAAACATAGTAATAACAAGAAATGTTAATAAGCAGTGCTTATAAGATACCCCTCCACCCCACTCCCCACGCTCAGAAACCTAAACAAATGTGAAAACAATATACCCACCCCACCCCAACAAAACAAGGTTGCAGGGGGTATAATAAAACTTTATCAGACACCCTACTATTGAAAACAGACCAGTCCAAAGAGTTATGGCAGAAGAGTCCACTCGACATAAATTGATTAATCTAAACTACCGCCATAAAACTGGGCAAGTCAAACAATTGAGAGCCAGCTGAATCTGATTCCAGCTTGTCCTCAGAGCAGGTCTTAACACTTAGCATTCTGGGTAAAATACAAATGACATATTGAAATATTTTTCTCAGAAAACAGGTACTGATGTTTCATGCAAATTGTCTCCAATGGAAACAATTTGCTAGAAATGTCAAATCCTGTTTTCTGCAAAAAATATGAAAAATTTTAATTTGTCACCTGCTAAATTAGTCTAGAGATAATGGTTAATTCTAAATTCTTATTTCAACCTTTCACAGGAAACAGGTATTGACATTTCATGTAAAGTGTCTCCAAAGGATTGAGATTAAGATTGATTGTGTTGGGATTTATCATTTAACAACACATCAACCCTTGTGGGTCATTTAGTGTCGTCTCCCAGAGAAAGGGATAAAAGAGACAGAAGAGACAGTAGAGGAGATGAAAGAGAAGGACAGAGAAGAAAGAGGAACAGGAATAAAAGTGAATAAACAGAAGAAATAGAAACCTCCCCCCCCCACCCCTCCCTCTACCCTTACCTGCTACAAGGATAGCAGGCCTTGCCCAAATGTAACCATATCAGTTGGACGCCCTGGTGACGTAAGATACAGGACACCTTTGCTATACCCGACCACCCCCTCTGGAAAAAATAAGAAAAAAATAAGAAAAGTATAATTAATTTGCTTTCTGCTGAATTAGCCTAGAGGTGATAATGGTTAATTCTAAATTCTTATTTCAACATTTTTCAGAAAACAGGTATTGGTATTTCATGCACATTGTTTCCAATGGAGACAATTTGTATGAAATGCCAAATCCTGTTTTCTGGAAAAAAATAAGAAAAAATATTAATTTGTCATCTCCTGAATTAGCCTAGAGATGATAAAGGTTAATTCTAAATTCTTATTTCAACCTTTTGGACCCTACATTACATGGTTTGGGTAGGGCTAAAGTTGAGTATACATGTACATGTACATTTTACCCAGATCAGATGCCTCAGAATTGGGCATATGAGGGTTTATACTTTTGACACTCATCCAGCAGTTTTTACACCCATCAAATGATTACAGGTAGTTAAATAGACACCTTTAAATTTTAGAACTAGAAATGTGTTTGTAAAACACTATGCCCCCAACGATATGCTTGTCGATACAAAATGACAAAGTTGAAAAGGAACACAACTCCCACCAAACTTTGATCAGGTCATCTACACCTTGGTTCCAAACTGCTTGCAAAAATTTCATGAGGCTCAAGTGGGTCCTTCGATATTTTGCTTACAAGATTTTCATTGGCCTACATGTAAGTTTGAAAAGGGGCATTATCCCACCAGAAAAGAAAAAAAAAACTGACAATGGGCCATAACTCAAAAAGTATCTGGCAGTATTTATTCAAATGTTAATCAGGTCATCTACATCTCACTTACAATCTATTCACTATATTTCAAGGATCTAGCTTCAATAGTTTTTGAGATATTGTGCTGACAAGATTTCATCCATATAATTTTCTAAGGGCCATAACTCAGGAAAGGCATATAACCTTGACAAGAAAAAAAAGCATGTGTCAGCTATTTTTTCATGAGGAGTCCATATACGAAATTTCAAAACCCTGGCATGCACAGTTCAAAAGTTAGGCTATGCATCAAAGTGTGCAATGTAAAAATGTCCAAAATGACAGAGGGCCATAACTCAAGAAGTACTTTTCAAAATTTATTCAAAAGTTAATCAGGTCATCTACTCATCGCTACCAATCTATTCCTCAAATCTCAACACTCTAGCTTCAATAGTTTTTGAGATATTTTGCTGAAAAGATTTCATCCATATTTTTTCAAAGGGCCATTACTCAGGAAAGGGGCATTAATCCTGATAAGAAAAAAAAAATACTTGTCAGCTACTTTTTCATGAAGAATTCAAATATGAAATTTCAAAACCCTAACATGCACAGTTCAAAACTTATGCTATATGCATCAATAAGAGGGCCATGATAGCCCTGTAATGATCACCTGAGTATCATATCACTGAGATCCTGACCTAGAACTGATCAAGGCAAACATTCTGATTAAAATTCATTATGATTATATAAACAAATAAGACAATGTAGCATGTCAAATGGACTGTGAAATAGAGGTCAAGATCAAATATGGATGACTGCACTCAAGAGGCCATGCTAAGATGTACACATGTACTAAGTATCACTGGCTGTAGGAGCAATACAGTATATCGCGAATAGGCCATGGCTCCCAATTTTCCATAAGCGAAAAAAAAAAAAAAAAAAAAAATTTAAAAACATAAAATGTTTGCTGTTTTATTTAACTTCAGAAAAAAAAAAAAAAAAAACGTGTTCCGCCTCCGGTAATTGATTTTTCGCGCCTATCCCGATGCTAAGTCGCGCGTCAGGTATTATATGATAAACAATCCACTTAGTGTCAATCAGCGCACACGTTGATTATAATTGGCAAACAATAAATTATATCGCCGTAATTGTCGTAATCATTATCATCATTTAGTACATAGATCTACTCAATGCTCAATGAGTCAATGATGCCCACAAACTAATTTTGCTCAGCAGGGGAAAACGGTCCACCTCCTTTTCAACACCAGCAAATTTTACAAGACAGTAGTCTTACGATGTTTCTGTCCAACATACACAGATCGTAGTCTGCTTATTTTACACTTCTGTAGATATAAATACTTTAGAAGAAAACAACTGCGTCCAAAAAACAAAAACAAACAATAAAAAAAATAAATAAAAAGAAATTAACTTTGTTTTTTTTTTGTGCCCGTAATATAAGCCAAGGGAAGCAACTCAAGTTATCTTAGCACAATAGAGTAACTTCCCTTCGCCAGAGTATCCAAAATGGCATCCTAAATTGTCAGTCCGATGATTTCTTGTTTTCAAATGTAGTTTATCAGCTGGTTTCGATTGGAATTACTTGTTAGACATAGCGCACCATTGTAAATTATTCCATTGAGCAATTCTAATCCAATTTTAATTAGGAAATATGGTGACAACATAACTGAATGCCATTTATCCGTGATGTCTCAGCAAACTACCACAGCGACAAACCAAGCGAGTTATTCACGCCGTTATACATGCATGGTACATGTCAGGACTTATATCGCGCTCCGACCACATCGCGGTTTCAGGGTTATGGACCCGCAATACCGCGATATATTGGAGCTACACTGTAGTTACTGAGAAACTGACCTAAACACAAACACTTCTCAAGTGCCAAATATCACTCTGTACAACTAATAATTACTCAGAAATTGACCTAAATGGAAAAACTAAGAAAGTCACTGGACTGTGAAATACACGTCATCAGTGACCCAGTTCCAATATTCATCTATAAATCATCAAGACAAACATTTTGAGCAAGATTCATGAAGATCACTTCAAAAATGTGACCTCTAGAGTGTCAACAAGGTTTTCCTTTGATTTGGCCTGGTGACCTAGTTTCTGATATCAAGTGAACCAGTTTTAAACTAGACCTAGAAATCATCAAGACGAACATTTTGAGCAATATTTATGATGGTTATTTAAAAATGTGACCTCTGGAGTGTTAACAAGTTTTTCCTTTGATTGACCTGGTGACCTAGTTTTTGACCCCACATGACAGAAATCATCAAGACAAACATTTTGGGCAAGATTCATGATGATTGCTTAAAAAATGAGACTTCTAGAGTGTTAACAAGGTCTTCCTTTGATTTGGCCTGGTGACCTAGTTTTTGGCCCCAAGTGAACCAGTTTCGAACTTGACCTAGAAATCATCAAGACAAAGATTATGAGCAAGATTTATGATGAGTGCTTCAAAAATGTGACAGCTAGGGTGTTAACGAGGTTTTCCGCTGATTTGGCCAGGTGAACTTGTTTTTGACCCCATGTGACCCAGTTTCGAACTGGACCTAGAAATCATTAAGACAAAGATTTTGAGCAAGATTCATGATGATTGCTTCAAAAATCTGACAGAGTGTTAACGAGGTCATTTGCTGATTTGGCCTGGTGACCTAATTTTTGACCCCGTGACCCAGTTTCGAACTTGACCTAGAACTCATCAAGACAAACATTTTAAGCATGATTCATGATGACTGCTTCAAAAATGTGACAGCTAGCGTGTTAACAAGGTTTTCAGTTGATTCGGCCTGGTGACCTAGTTTTTGACCCGAAGTGACCCAGTTTCGAACCTGACCTAGAAATCATCAAGACAAACATTTTGAGCAAGATTCATGATGATTGCTTCAAAAATGTGACTGCTAGTGTTAACAAAGTCATCTGCTGATTTAGCCTGGTGACCTAGTTTTTTATCCCTAGTGACCCAGTTTCGAACTTGACCTAGAACTCATCAAGACAAACATTTTAAGCAAGATTCATGATGATTGCTTCAAAAATGTTGATCGCTAGTGTTAACAAGGTTTTCAGTTGATTTGGTGTTTTGCTATCTCACAGAGTATGTCAAAACTTTGCAGTCTGTTTCAAACCAGCATACAAATAATTAAATGTACTTGTAATTCATAGAATATTTGCTGGACTGAACAAATTTTGGTCTGACATGTCCGGCGGTCCAACAGATTTCACATAGACTGGTCTTAATATTCTGGGCTGTATACATGCAAAGATCAGAACATGATGATGACGATTTGGTGTTTTATGTCCCTTTCAATATTATTAAGTCATATCGAGGCGATGGAAGTGTGATAATGAAAGCCTCTGTGCACTGAAGCACAATACAGTCATCATTCATGAGCTGAATTCTGCCTCCAGCGGGATTCAAACCCAGGACCTGAAGTTAACCACTTGGCCACCTGATGTTTCTAAAGATCAGAAAAACTTTTGTGTGCCACAAGACAAAGGTTTAACAAATTACCTTCTCTATTTCTGTTGTTTCCATCACTGATACTGGCATCTGTGTTTCTGAAAGCAAACGATCAATGTGTATTTTTAGCATTTACAGCCTTTTCATTAACAGCAGGAATGCTTAATTGCTATTCTTCGACCATGGTCTTCTACTTAACGCATAGCACTCTGGGTAAAATTTTCAGCAAACACTGAAATATTTTTTCTTATTTTTCCCAGAAAACAGGTCTGACAGTTCATGTTCTCCAAAGGAAAAATATGAAAAATGCCATCAATTTGTCGTCTGCTGAATTAGCCCAGAGTAGTAAAGGTTAAAGCCTTTTTAAATTTTACACTCTCTGGGCAAATTCAGCAGACTACAAATTAATTTTTTTCTTAATTTTCCCAGTAAATAAGCTTTGACATTTCATGTAAATTTGCAAGAAAATGTCAAAGCCTATTTTCTGGGAAAAATAAGACAAATATTTCAAAATGTCTGCTGAAAATTTTATCCAGCATGCTGTGCATTAAATGGATCACTAAATCTCCATGGTACCTGCCCTCTACTTACCCATTTTATCCTTTCCAGATTTAATGAAAAGGCTTCATTTATGAGACCAACAACTTGCATCATCAACATGGTGATATGCATATACATGTAGCTGCAACTGTAATACAGTACAGCTCAGGTGGTTTTTCAAAATACTCCCCCCCCCCACCCCCCGAGCCGGTGGGGAGTGGATTCGAGTGGGAGGGATTAAATTTTAGGTAAAAATCTCCTGATAAAATTACTTTCGAACAGGTAAAATTCGATGTGATTATGACAGGCAATTGAAACAGCCGCGGGGGCCACGCGGTGTTTCCGCGATGAAGTGTGAAAGCTGTTTCCAAAGGGGCGTGGCTAGAGCCAATCGTACTTTTTTGGCACGTTACGGTTGAACGGGACCAAACTGCCGACCTGATCAAAATCAGTACTTTCAATACAATGCGTGACAGCAATTAACAAATTTTGATTGTCAGCATTCCCATTCACCATGAGTGTACAGAATTGTTGAGATCTACGTACACAAACCGTACCGCAAATTCGGTGCATAAATTGCAACGTACTTATTGCTTGAATCAATTTTCGCTCATAAGCATCCTTTTGAACATTAATAAAGCATCAAAACACTGCGATTGCCGACAGACAATAACGAATGAGTACGGCCAGTACATAGAAACAGATCAATGAGTTTTCCAAATTGCCACATTCTGATCCCCCAAGATTAGGTTTATTTCCTTGTTCTCTTGAAATATTAACCAATGCTGCCTTGTTCCTTGAAATATATTTGGGTGTTCCCTTGGTCCACAGAAACCCCCGGTAGCCCCATTCACTGTTCGAGCACGTAAAATGGGCCGCAACAAAGCTCCATATGAAAAAGTGCTGATTCTGTGGCTTAGTCTGGTCCAGCCAACAAGTGTGTCCGGCATGGTCATTTTTACTTAATAATGTGCCATAGAAAACAAAACAAACACTTAAAAATCACAAAGAGAATCAAACATTGCCCCCAATCCACGAATTATGTATTTATGTTTGGTATTCTTGTAACTGCTTTTTCCCATGCAACAACCGCACGCGCTCAGTATAAATGATGTACTGTTGTAAAAGACCGGGAAATTCTCACTCGGGAAATTCTCACTCGCGTGCAGCAGCCGCACGTGTCAATATAAATTTACTTAAAGGGGTGCTTCTGCTATCAAAGAGGCATTGAATTAATAAGACAGCCTATGTGAAAAGGATGTCTGTCACACAAAAATACACTTTACGAATGCAAGGGGCCATAGAAGCTAATGACAATTCAAATGAGTGAGTATTTTTACATCCCTACTAACAGTTATGTCATTCGGAGGTGTGGACCTAGGTTTTAAGTCCCACATGAAAGGTTAGAGAAGCCTGGGATCGAACTCATGACCCCTGGGTGACAAGGGGAGCAGCTTTACCACTACACCACCGAGGCACCCTTTTTCAATATTTCAACCTGTTAAATATCTAATAAAAGGGCTGCAGAAATTTCACCATGCCCCACCACTGCACTTACATCAGCAAGTGCCATAACTCTGTTAATAAATTAATTCAGTTTCAAGAAAATATCGCAAATAGTTTTCAAGTTACAGAGCGGACGCGAATATAATACAGAAATCAGTAAATATTTTCGGTGTTCAAAGGGCCATAACTCCAAAAGTAGGCTCTATCGTCAAAGTATATGAAAGAAAAGAAGGGCAGCTGTCAGTTCTTGCTGAAATGATTAATAGCTTATGAATAAGCCCGCCCCGGAAAAGTGTGCGGGCTCAACAAGACTGAAATAGTATTGACTGGGCTGTTTAACTCCAGTTCAAACCAAAATTACGTCGGTACAAAGTTCTCATGTCTGAAGTATGATTTATAATGTACGTACTTCGAACCTTTGACCGACCCGAGTCTTCGCTCGTCGCACAAGAAGTTGTTTTACACTTGAGCTGTACTGTATTTGTTCAGATTTATGCAAATCTTGTGAAGAGTAAAAATACTGTGGAAAATCACTAAGAGCTTGAAACAACCCGATATTCATTTCAAAAGTCTTTCACCAAAAAAGTGAATACACAATCTGAATACCCCAGGAATTTCAGAAGTTCTCATTTTCAAAGTCCTGGTCCATTTCTTACCCCCCACCCCCTCCACTGGACTTCATTCAGCATAAGGGTAAACTAGTTATATATGTACAATTAATAACAGTAAATCATTAAATATGATAATTTAGATTAGTTACAACAATTTTTTCATTCTGGCAAAGGACAATGACTGGGTGGGGGAAGAAACTGACTAGTTGATTTCTTCCCCCCATCTGGGATTTTTTTTTCAACATAAGGCTGAACTAGTTGTATATGTGAAATAAATGGTGGTAAATCAGGGGTAATAGAGATTGGCTGTTGTTTACAACCACTTGTTCGTCCAGAGTCTTTCTAGGTAGTTTACCCACTCAAAGACACCCAAAAATAACATGCATTTCTTAAAATATGTTTATTTCATATTTGTGCAACCATCTAGAAAGTAGTTATAGGTATTTGATGATAGAAAAGACGGAAATAATTGTTCAGTATTTGCTTAAAACAAATAGACGGCAATACAAAATGGCAGCCGCTTTCACCTCCGATTTTGTTGCAAAGGTAAATATCGAAAAATGCCCGAATGACCGAGGTTATCTATGTGCCGAATTAGCCTAGACCCATGGGTTTTGACGCACTTAAGCATTATTTGACAGGTCATTAATTTCACTGACAACTCCCAGCACATTTGTTTTGTGTAAGACAATCATGGACTTCTAGAACATTATTTAATATCATTAAAATAAATTTGCATCCACTGCCTTCATAAATATTCCAAGTGAAATAGGACCACCATTTTGTGTCATTTTGGTTCACACTCATATGAAATGACGCATCTAAAAGGCTGCTTTTTTTCTTGCAAGATAGTAATTTAAGTTTTACAATAATACCAGGACCATGTTCAGGCAGCATCATTTGTCTGTTAGAACAAAATAAAATGACAAGAATCACTGTTGAATGGCACCTGTATAGATTTTAAAATCTGACCTCATTTTGTGAATTGCTGCCATTTTTATGTCTCACTTTTAAGGGGTAGGGCAGTTGAAATGCTTCTTTCTCCTGCTTGCATGTACAAATTTGCCACATGTCTTAATAAAATATATTCTAAATAGATTATTTATTGTCAGCAAAAATATTTTCTCATCAAATTATTTATGCTTGGCATCAAACAAATACACAGAAAAATACTTTATGAATTTCTCTTCTTCCAGTTGCAAAATATTTTCATATAAGACCTTATATTTATTTGAAAAGTAATATTGTGTATGCAATAGCATTTCAACCATGTATCATACTTGTGAATAAATGCATCAGGTGACATTGTAACAGACAAGCATGTTTGATTCAGATGAAGCTGATGCATCTTTAAAGTTTTGAGCTTCAATTCAAAGGAAAAATGTGCTTTAGGCATTTCTTTCAAAATGTTGACCGTTCATGGTTACATGGTTGTAATTTTCCAAGAAGATCCCAGAATTTCTACTTAAACACCTGGATGTGACTCTCTTATGTTGCTCTACCCGAACAATGATGAGGCATTACAAAAAAGTTTCTGCAAGCCCAAGAATAGGAAGAAACATGTAAGCGAGTCAAATTAGATATGCGTCAAAATACATGACAGAACGATAGTTATGTGCCGAGTTTGCTATGTAGGACTTTTAGTTCGGTACTCCATTCTACCGCACCGAACGATGGCTGGCTTAACCAAAACCGGAAGCTGACGCTTTCTTCCTGATTGAGGCCTCTTGGGATTTCTATGGCTTTGGCGAACGAGGAATAATTCCGTTGGCTGAAGTATCCAAGGCTATCCACAAGAAGACGTTCTATACTCTTCTACCAGCGACCACAGGCCACTGTAATCGGTATCAGGTTTTCTACAGCTATTTGCAGAGTTGTCCCACAATCCGTGCAATCATGATGGACCATTCCAGGTAAGACGCAGAGAGTATTTGTCTTTAAAGCCTGTGTTTTCATTCACTTTTATTAAGCCTAAGAACTGACCAACCTCCTTAGTGTACCCGAACTTTTTCAATTTTAAATGAAGTCACGAAAACAGATTACTAGCTTACTATGTCCGAAACTTCACCGTCAAAATGTTTTCTTTTATTTTCTGCCGATTAAGGTATACATTACCTAAGACTAAGAGTAATTGAAATTCGAAAGACTCTACCTAGTTACTGGAATTCTTTCTTTTTTGTTTTCTTACTTGGCGCGAAGCAAAACAACCTTGAACCCGGAAGCTGCACCGATCCCTAATGAAATAAATCATATCGCATCGGAATATATTGAACCGGTTCCGGTACGTACAAACACCGGATCGGACCGGATCGGGCTCAATTACCGGATCGGACCGGATCGGACCCTATTTTGACTATTATTATTATTATTTTTTTTTTCTTTCTAGTTGTTATTTTTAATACTGTATTAGTTTTTTAATTATGTATGTGATGCTATTTCATTAGCGGATTCAATACTATCACTCCGTCGCCACTTTGCCTCACTCGCAGCATCATTTACATATATCAGTCAATCACTATATTAATTTATCACTCGCAGCATCATTTCCATATATCAGTCAATCACTAATTTTAATCCCCAGCATTAATTAGAGGAAGAAAAAATAGCTCATCATATCATTCAATTAGAAGTGATATGTGTTTTGGATGACACTTGACAGATTGATTGATAAGCTTTTTGAACTTTGTGTTTGATTGCTGGTAATGTGATTCTTGCTTTTACATTAAAATTTACCAACGAAATTTAAAAAAAAAAAAAAAAAAAAAAAAAAAAAATAAGAATTCTGATATTTTTCATATTTCTAGAATCGGGGAACTTGTGAGAACCGCCTCAGCAAGGCAAGCCTAACGAGTACCAACAATCTATGTTTGTGAACAAAAATAAAATAATAAAAAAAAAACAGTCCTGTGTTGGCCGACGGCGATACGACGTAACAACGTATCGCTGTCGGTCCGACGTTGTCCCGCTGTTTGGTGCTGGCTTGTCATCCGAACTTAATGCAAATGCTACAGACTCCTAGCATGGCCTACATTAGCCGTTTGGCTATATATATATGGGTGGAGTTATGTTTGGTCCGGTTTTTTTTTTGTGTTTTTTTTTTTTGTTTTTTTTTTGTTTTGTTTTTTTATATTGGAATGAAGGTGTGAGGTAAAAATAGTTTTGTATGCTGTAAACCTCTTCTAACTGTGCATAAAGAATAAAATATCGAAGAAAAAATGACCATAGCACAGAAAACCGGGTCCGATCCGGTCCGATTCGGTAATTGAGCCCGATCCGGTCCGATCCGGTGTTTGTACGTACCCAACCGGTTCTATTAATAACAGGAAATCGGCGAAATGGAGCGAAATGGAAACAATAGAAAACCATATAAGTCCAAATTCCATCAAAAAGTTGAATAAGGTTGGAGAGAAGATATTCAAAACAAGTCTTCTCTAAAATATATAAATCCGGATTCAGTAAGGTAAATTTTATGATAGAAAACATGCGGTTCCCCTAAATACAGGAATGGACATTTTTTTACGAAATGGAGTTTTGTTTTACGAAATGGAGCATTTTTCCCCCTTTTTGCAATTTTTATTCTGTTTTCATGATTTCTATCATATCTGACTGTAAAAACAATATTAAATATGATTTTGCTGTATCGGAATCATATTTTATATACAACGGAGAAAATCTAGTTCCACTCCTTACAGTGACGAAATGGAGTTTTATATCACGAAATGGAGCATGTTTTTCCCATTTTTGCAACTTTTATTCTGTTTTTATGATTTATATCAAACCAGACTAAGAAGCAATATCAAATATGAGTTTTCTTTATTAGAATCATATTTTATAACCAACGGAGAGGATAATCTAGTTATGTAATATCAGTGACGAAATAGGGTCTTATTTTACGAAATGGAGCATGTTTCCCCCGTGTTTGCAATTTTTATTCTATTTTCATGATTCATATCATATCAGACTACAAAACCAATATTAAACATGTTTTTACTTTATTAGAATCATATTTTATAAACAATGGAGAAGATATAGTTCCACTCATATGTAATACTCGGACCCAATAATACTATATTGGGTCCAAGTGTAAGATCAGTGACGAAATGGAGTTTTTATTTTACGAGACTTTGAGACGAAATGGAGCATGTTTCCCCCTTGTTTGCAACTTTTATTATAGTTTCATTATTTATATTATATCAGACTGTAAAAAACAATATTAAACATGATTTTATTTTATTAGAATCATATTTTATAAATAACAGAGAAGATATAGCTCCACTCCTTATGTAATATCAGTGACGAAATGGAGTCATTATATTTTACGAAATGGAGCATGGTTCCCCTTTGTTTGCAACTCTTATTCTGTTTTCAAGATTTATATCAGATCAGACAACAAAAGCAATATTAAACATGATTTTACTTTATTGGAATCAGATTTTATCAACTACGGAGAAGATATAGTTCCACTACTTATGTGAAATCAGTGACGAAATGGAGATATATTTTATGAAAAGGAGCATGTTTCCCCCTTGTTTGCAACTTATATCCTTTTCTTAATGGTTTATATCATATCTGACTATAAAGACAATATTAAATATATTGGAATCATATCCTATAAATAAAAGTCAAAAAGATTGCCTTTGGAAATAAAGAACACACTACAGATTAGAAAATGAGAGTCTCGGTTTTATTGAGACTCTTCATAAGCAGTAATGAAGATTGCAACACTGCCTACGCCCTCTAGCGTATACATGAACAGAACTCCGTTTTCAAATAAACCACAATGGGCCCAATGATCCCAAAGGAAATGAAACAGGAAATATTAGGAAGTTCATAAAACAGGAAATATAAAGAAAAAAAAAATGAATGAAAAAGAAAAATAGCGTAAACTATTTCAACATGCGAAAAATTACAACTGTATTAAAGACACCCTAACTAGATTATCGACATGGGTCATGTCATAAGGGTAATTATACAGGTGCTACGGTAACTGGATTGTCACACCTAACTGATCACCACGCTGTCTCGTATGATATCGGTTATTGACTTAATCATTAACTGCATTAAATCGAATAATCATAATTGGATTATCAACACGGGTAATCTCATCAGGCTGATTAAACAGGTGTTACGGGTAACTGGATTATCACACCTATCTGATCGCATTTTGTTTTTCATTAATAATAGTTATATCAATGTTTATCATATTTAGTATACTTTGTTCGATACTGCGAAGCGCAGATTAATTTAAATATCAGAAGTCAGTATATGACGGCTAACCTGAAGTTGGTTGGCCATGGCCCCGCGGCACCGTCAACACTAATGAAAAGGTCTGTGGAACTACACAAGTAAATACTTTAAAGAATGAGCAATCCGATCAGAGTGTGTGCTGATTTTACAAGGTTCAAAAATTGTACTTTGCAAAATGCGCAAAGTCGTTTTTGTACTTAGTCCAGCGGTTATGTACACGAAATGCGCTGACTCATGTATGCGAAACTGAGCAAATTGTCAGTTTTTCTGAATAAAATATTTGAAATATCGTGTTCCAAATGAAAGAAACGAAGTATAATAAATATGATAATTATTAAATTTATGTAGCATCCGCGCAATCTGATCCAACGAGCAAGTTAACGTTGGGCCAACGTTATTTTACAACGTTGGCCCAACGGAGTGACTAACCAAAATACTACATTGGCCCAACGTTGTCACGCTATCTGGGAACACGTTTGACGTTTGTTTGTTTGTGTTGAGGTTTTACGGCCCAGTCAACCCAATGGGGTCATGTCGAGCGCGGTCAGTTTACCTAACCACACGTTTACTGGGCAGGCTTAGTCCTCTAAGCGGTTAACCAGTATTGTGCACATTCTTTCGCCAGAAACTGACAACTGCCATTCTTGAATCAGCGGAAGGGAGAGAATGACCGTAGAAAATATTTCATGATCAGTCTCCACGAAAGAATGTTGCCGACCTCGGCGGGGGTTGAACCCGCGACCTCCTGGTCTCCAGTCGGACGGCGCATCCAACTAGAAGGGCTGAAGTGAAGGCTACATTACTGACAGGAACTTACACTCTGCAGTCCAAAAGGGCAAAGTTCAATCAGTTCAATGTTAACCCTCAATGCCCCCTATGTAAAAAGTATCCTGAAACTAGGGAACATTTTATAGTAGTCTGTGAATATTTAAAAGATATTAGGACCCCTTATTTAAAAAAAAAATCAGATCTTTGTTTGACTGCTCCAGTGGTATGAGCAATGTAATAGAAACTCCGGAATTGTGTGTGCAACTTCAACTAGATTCGAGTTATCTACCGTCCTTTCAACTTGCGACTCTAAGTGATCATCAGAAAGAAAACATGGAATTATACAGTCGTGAAATCGTCTACATATGCAACGGGTGAAACTATTGAAATGACAGTGAACTAGATACCAGAGAGCATAGTGTTAGTTACTGTACATAAAATAAGACTACAAACTAAATACTCATATAGCTTTGCCAAACTTCAACGTCACCACAAATAATCGTGGGAACATTACGACAAAAGAAGAAGAAGTATGGCGATATGATACTTTTTTCTTTTATTTTAAAGATGGAAATGTTGTGAAATGGATTTTTTGGTCTCTGATGATATTTTTTCAGATACATAGGCTCGTACTAGGTTTGGGAGGGGATGGGATGAGGTGGGGGTAAACATTTCTAATTTTATTCTTTGTTTGTTGTGTATTTGTTTCTTTCTTTCTTTCCGAGTTCTTTCCTTCCGAGTTCTTTCTTTCTTGAACCATTTGCAGATTGAATAGAATAATAGGCCTGTAGACATGCAGACCCTCATGAAATTGGTTGTTACATGTAATTACACACCAGTTGGTCAATAATCTGGTATATATGATTTTTATTTCTTAATCAGCAGGGCTTTGGCTGTGTTCTTAACATTATGTTACAGAACATGCTTGGAAGGTTCCATAAAAATCTTATCTCAATGGGCACTGTTTGCTTAGATAGTTTTATCCAAAGTGTTAGGGGTTATACAAAACCTATCAACAGTATTCTAGGCTCTCCATTTATTTCTACTGAAAATGTTGACAGATCATCACGAAAACATACCTATATAATTTTGACCCCCTTAAACCCCACCTTTATATAGTAAAACTGGGATTTATGGGGGTATACATTATTTTTCTTATTTCTGCTCAAAACAAAGATTGTGGGTACCCGTTAGAACCGCCTCGGCGAGGCGGTTCTAACGAGTACCCACAATCTATGATTTGAGCAGAAATGTGAAAAATATCTGAATTTTTATCGGAAAAATCTTGAGTTTTTTTGGTGGTGAAATTTCCAATATATTTGTATAGGCGTGTTTTCGTAATGTTATTAAAAAACCCATTTTCCTATTTGTTAGATTCATTGTTCATAGATGCCACTTCATGTACCTGAGTATAGCTATGCCATCATCTAAACAGACCATCTGGCCTCTACTGATGCATTCTGGTAGAGAGCTCGTGCTTCAATATTTTAAGTGGTCCGCGTGCGCAGCAGGATGAACTGAACTTGTATGGGCATTCATGCCAAAAACGGTTCAGCCGTCTCTTGAAACTATTTAGGGAAGGTGCATTTACTTTGTCCTCTGTCAGACAGCTCAAATTATCCACAACTCTTTTAGAGACGATATTTGCCCGTATTTTTAATCGTGAACGCCGTTTGGATACTTTTAAGGAATGAGCACGTACTGAAGTATACATTTTTGTGTACATATACTCATTGTAGAAGCCAATGTTTGGTCAAATTTTTCTATATCATGCATTATCTTGTGTATCTGAATCATATCACCTCCGTTTTCTGTGCACCAAAGATGGGAGCCCCAGTGGTCGTAACCTTTCCGGATAACTCAAATGTTGTATGTTTTTTACTAATCGTGTAGCACGGGATTGAACACTTTCAACTGTTATTTTAACTTTCTTATAGATAGGTGACCAGATTGTCACTGCATATTCCAGATGTGGTCTTATGATAGACTCATATAGATTTAAAAACATCTCTGCCGTCCAGGTAAGTGAATATTCGAAAAAATAATCTTACATTCCTGTTGGCTTTACTTACTTTTCTAGTAATATGCTCTGAGAACTTAAAGGAGGCGTAACTTTCTTACATCACGAAAACATACCTATATAATTTTGACCCCTTAAACCCCACTTTTATATAGTAAAACTGGGGTTTACAGGGGTATAAATTATTTTTCTCATTTCTGCTCAAAAACATAGATTGTGGGTATTCGTTAGAACCGCCTCGCCGAGGCGGTTCTAACGAGTACTCACAATCTATGTTTTGAGCAGAAATATAAAAAATATCAGAGTTTTTTACCTGAAAATTTCCGGTTTTTGGAGATGAAATTTTCTATATATTTGAATAGGTGTGTTTTCGTAATGACTATTATTCGTTCATGGTCTGTTTTCATTATATATTCGTAATCTATATAATGCTTTCCTAAATGCACGTGTTTACATTTATTCAAGTGATAGCCCATTTTCCAGAGTTTTGCCCAAACTAACACATAACTTAAATTTTCTTTCTTTTTTTTCTTTTTCTTTGTAGTGGATATTGAATTTCTTTCCATTTCGGTCTTCTTCTTAACTTCTTTTGGACTCAAACAATATATTCGTTGTTCTGTCTGATAATATAATTGTTACAAAATATTCATTTAGTACATGTAATTTCAGTGATTTAAATACCAAATAGTAAAGCATCAATGATTTGAAATTTCAGCATGATAAATTTTGCCATTCCCCACTCACTTTGAAAAAGCGACAAACAGAACGAGTTTCTATTATTGCAGAGATTTGTTTCAGGCTTTTGTTCAGCAAAGTTTAGATTTAAGTCAGCTTTGATGATGGGGAAGTACAAAATGTTATAAGGCGATTAAGCCTAGATCCAAAAGTATGAAACGTATTACGGAAAAGGCCTTCAACGCATTGAAGCGGTCAACGACTGACCACTCGCGCAGACTGATCAGTCTTTATTGCCTGTTTACATAATCACTGGATATTATCACATAGTAGCCTTAATTCCCAACATTCAGCATGAAATATCTTGCGGTGTAGATAATCTACATGAATGAAAATGTGATAAATCAGTTATACCATGGTTCTGTGCTTGTACGTGCGATAATGCACTCGCTCACGCTCGCGCATTATCGCATCGTACATGCGCACGAACCATGGTATAACTAAGACATCACATTTTTGTCATAAAGTAAATAACATAACATAACATAAATTTTATTTTGACTTGAGCATAGTATGTCTAGTATAGCTCATCGCCATTATAGAATGTTTTGACGAACTGAGAAGACCTTGATCATACTACACGGATGCACAGGTTAATCTGAGACTTTGTTTTTTGGATTATGCATTTAGGCTGTTCTTTTGTTTTGTTTGCTGAATATGCATTATCTCTGAATATCAATTCAACGCTGAACACATTAGGATCGTCACGCGGAAAAGCATATTCGCTCTAATTAGACGGACTTTTGAACACTGTACATTTATAGCATCGATGATTCGCCGTTCGTGTCAATATCCTGGTCGGACAGCACGAATGGATACCCTTTCGGACAGGCAGGCCTGAGCAAACGGTGTAGACCCAGATCAGACACCACAGAACGCGACGTCTGATCATGGTTAATATTGTTTGCCGCTCACCCAGCTAGCATTCTTTATAAATCTACAGCGGGCTGTTATCGGCCCGTCAGCTACCCTGACGGGCCGATAACAGCCCGCTGTAGATTTATAAAGAATGCTTACTGGGCATTTAACAATCTTTAGATACACAAACAGGGAGTAAAATGGATTTGGTTAATTTTTAGAATAAATATGGTAAGGAGTTCAGGGCCCAGTTGTTCAAAGCATCGTTAGCTTAACGAGCTCGTTAAGGGTCATTTCGTTAACTGTTTTAGCGGATTCAATATACACTATTCTGATATTTTTTGCTGAAAAAATGTGAGTAAAAGCAAAAGCTACTCACATTGTTTCAGCAAAAAATTTCAGCGTATTTCGTATCACTCGATGTAAATTTTAACGTATCGTTAACTAACGACATCGTTAGTTTTGAACAACTGGGCCCAGGTGTCCGAATTATCTAAGGTGTCCGAATTTATTTGGGTAAATACGGGCCCAGTTTTGCCTTGGCTTTCTGAAAATGCTACATAAGGTCACTTTTCACTTATAATATTCTAGCATAAAATCTTGCCTGTCTGTAAAATATTGAAAATCAAAGCGTATTACACATCGCGATCATTAACCAATATAAGGAGTAGCGTGATCGACCCGTACAAGACTTTCCCATATAGCATAGAACAGCATCCTGTGGGATCTTTAACGCTGAGCATGGTGGGGGAAATCAGCAGACGACATTTTGAAATATTTTCATCTTTTTCATAGAAAGTAAGGATTGACATTTCATGCAAACTGTCTCCAGGAGACAGTTTGTATGAAATGTCAAACCTTATTTTCTGGAGAAAAAAAATAAGAAGAAAAATATTAGCAGTTTGTCGTCTGCGGAATTTGTCCACTCTAGGTTAACTCGGCTTCCAGATCAATACCATACTTCTGTTTATGGGAAGATTTCTACATAGTGGTGACAACAGATTAGTTGGGACGTGTTTAGTTTTTTCCTCAGAGGGTTATCCAGGGGTCTATAGGAATCTGGTGTCGGTATCCGGTTTCGGATTACGGTTTACAGTAAACCAGGTGCATGTGTCCAGTTACGGATTACAATTTACATGGTGTAAGTTAGATTTTAGATATGCGCAAATAAGCATATGTGAATTTATAATGTACACGACATAAATGATAAAGAATGAATCATAGGGATATTTTTCATATCAGCTTGTTTATGTGTTTTAAGGGGCATTGCTACATTTTCAAGGGAGATAACTGTCACAATTGTTTTTGATCCCCCTCTGAAAAAGGGTCTACTCTGAAAGGAAAGAATTTGCTCCCCTTGGGAGCAAATTCTTTCCTTTTAGAGTAGACCTTTTTTCAGAAGGGGCTTAATCCAGTAAAGCAAACAGGAAGTTAAAAAAAAGTTGTCTCCCTAAGCGGACATGGCAGAAAATCTAGAGAGTGTATCCATTCACCTTAAATAGAAAAAAACAAAACAAAAACAAATACAAGATTAAACATTGTTCATATCAGATTTAAAAGCAAATTCGATATTTATGTGAAAATAAATTTGGATTTTTAATGGACCTAACGGTTATTATGTAACCTGTGAGTTATCTGATGTTGTCCAGAATTGGCGGATAAAACAGATAACATGTAAAGAAGAACTCTACTTAAACACTGCTTCAGAAAGATAAACATTTTGCTGTATGTCGAAAGCACTAAACAATCGAACTACTCGTAATTAATGTGACCTGGTATGCATTATAAAACAAAATTAATTGTTTCGTAAGTACTGTACAAGTATTATGCAGAGCCGGTTAATTCAAACATGATGTTGTGACGATTAAACTGTTTTAGAAGATGAAAATTCTCAGGAATTCTGCCATATAATTAAGTGCCTGTTTGAGAGGAAATTGCCGCGATGGAAAGTCTTCAAGATAAGCTGTTGGAGCATGTGGTACCGGACCAGAAAGGAGAGCTAGGAAAAATTAGTTACTCGTTTTCAGAGTAAGTACATCACTTATGAATCAGTCATGGTGAATGGATGATTAACCTGAAAGATTTTGACATCATTTTGCAAATGGAGACAACCTTTGCCGACAGGAAGTTGCCTCCCCAGTATTTGAAATCTTTCAAAGATGGGGGCTACTGCTAAAGGAAAGAATTTGCCAGCAAATTCTTTCCTTTAACAGTATCCACCCCACCCCCACCCCAGTGGTAAAAGGAGATAAATATCGTCATGTAAGTAATTACCCATGAAGCTTTAATGATACACATTAGAGAGCACTCTAGCTGAAAGTTTTTGTCTCCCATTTTCAAAGTGCACCGCGCCAACTAACAGAAAACAATTTGCCTGCCTGTTACAAAATCCCTTCCTAAATGGATTACTCCTACAGGAAATAATTTACTCTATGTGGGGGACGGGAAACTCATTACTTCTGGTAAGAATAAGCCCTTTGCGAAGGGAGACAAATACATTGAAGCCGGAGTGATTTCCTTTCACCATAAGATAAGTACATGTGCAAGAATGATAGTCATACAATTGAGCTTTTACTGTTTTACACCAACTACAAACTGATGTTAAGGTGCTAAATTACTCCTCATATTCTGGAATAGTTACACTTTCAGGACGACGATTCTGTCAAATTTGTTTTGTCTCCCTTCTGAAAAGGGCTGTACTTTAAAAGGAAATGATTCGCTCTCCTATGAAGTGAAAAAGATAGATTTTAATATGCTCACAAAAATATAACTGAAGGTACCCAGGAAATGTCACAATCACAAAGTACAGCCTTCCCGAGGCATCAAAAGAAGGAGACATAAGGAACAAATAATGAAAAAAAAAAAAAAAAAAAAAAAAAAAAACAACAACAAAAAAAAAAAATAAAAAAACCACGCCATATCTGAAACCACCGACGCACAAAAAAAAAGAAAAAAAAAAAAAAAAAAAAAAAAAAAAAAGAACTGCAAAAGAGGAACCGCCTTGGAATGGTCAGTTGAAAAACTACTGCGAATTGGGGTGGTGGTGCTTAAACCAGTTTACTCGCGCGAAATCTCGCCCTTATCTTCTGGTGCAGTTCCAAACATTAAAACAATACAAAACAGAGAGAAAACAGAAAGCAAAGTGGGGAGCTGTTAAAGAAGCCCAGCTAGCATTCTATACATAAATCTACAGCTGGCCGTTATAGGCCCGTCAGCTGCCCTGACGGGCCGATAACGGCCCGCTGTAGATTTATGTAGAATGCTTCTTGGGAGGTGATCACAGTGCAGTGCAGTGACACAAAACTAAATAAACAGCTGAAGTGTCAAGTTTTCTGGGCCAGACAAGCTAGTCATCAGTGACCCTCATATAATCTTTCAAAAATCCCGGAATGGGCTCAACGATCACAAAAGACCCCTATAGTGAAGTACGGAGAGATTTCATATGCAGGAATGGAAACATCCCAGTAAGCATTCTACATAAATCTATGGCGGGCCGTTATCGGCCCGTCAGGGTAGCTGACGGGCCGATAACGGCCTGCTGTAGATTTTTGTAGAATGCTGGCTGGGATAAGAAATCGTAAAAGTTCTACCTTGTTGAAATGGCGGGAAATCTCCTACATGTATCCAGTGTCCATAAATAACCCAAACATTACATTTCAGTGGCGTTAGAATATGCATTTATAATGTAATTGCGCAATTATATACTATTTCACTATTTTGACGATCATACACTATTATTTTGAAACAAGCGTTACTCTGATGGTTTGCAGCTTTTTTTTTTCAAAACACTATTCACTGCAGTATTCATTCAAAAACAACCCAACTCATCTGTGGTATTTTATGTTCAACATTCACCTACTTTGTGCTATGACAGAAAAGTATCAAAACCAATTTGATCAGAGTTCCAATACTTGTGGTTGATGTACCCACACTTTAGACAATATTCAATTCTTAAAGTAATATCTAAGTCTTGAAAATAAGCGACCAATTTTCTACTGATGAGAATAGGTCTAGTCGACTCCTCTACCACAACTCTTTGGACTGGTCCATTTTCCAATAGCAGGTTGTCGGGTTTGTTTTTATTACCACTATCTTTTATAGAAATTCCTGTATTTAATGCAATCAGAGTAGACCCTGATCAGACTCCGCGTTCTGTGGTGTCTGATCTGGGTCTGAACTGTTTGCCAACTTTACCCTTTTGGGGGTTTCCAGGCTAAAATGGGTTAAAATAAATATATAGGTTGTTTTCTGAATATAAAACTGTCGTTTTGCTGAATGTCTCTGAATAGAAAGCATCTGCCCAGCAAACACACAACGTAGCAACAACGTCGTTACAACGTCGCGACGTTGCAGCGACATTGTAACGACGTTTTAACGACGTCGTGCGTTTGCTGGGTCGCCCTACGCTGTGGTGGATTCTGTACTAAATACATAACTGATGCATAATTTTTCAAAACCTACACATCCGTGAATAAAAATAGTTAATTTAAAAATACACGTTTTATGTCAGATTTGGCCTGTTTATTACATGGGACTAACTTCTTTAGTAAGAACCAGGTAAATATCAATAGTTGTCTGTGCAAATGGATTTGACCCTAATTTTATATTTATTTTCACGAATGCATGCTTGCATAAGTAACTGCCCATGAATACAACAAAGGTAACTGTTTAACAGACTGATGTAAATTAAATGTAGGCAGAGCATTTGGCTGTTACAGTTACTCTAAATACACGAATTAAACAGACAACGGCCTGATTGAGACAAGATAAAGATCTGGGCCCAGTTTTTCAAAGCGTTGTTAGCTTAACGAGCTCGTTAAGGGTCATTTCGTTAACTGTTTTAGCGGATTCAATATACAATATTCTGATTTTTTTTTGCTGAAAAAATGTGTATAGCTTTTACTGCAAAAGCTACTCACTTTTTTTTTTCAGCAAAAAATTTCAGCATATTTGTGTATCACTCGATGAAGATTTTAACGAATTGTTAACTTACGATGTCGTTAGCTTTGAACAACTGGGCCCAGAAACTCTGGATCCATTCATGTAGAGGAAAAATAGCACAGACAACAATTGGAATAAAATTACAAAGGTTGTCCTTGGAAACAAACTACACATAAAAGTACGAAAAGCGGAGTCTCGGTTTCACTGGGACTCTTCATATATTGACATATAACAGCATTGTAGTTTGCAGAGATGTGTACGCACCCAAGCACCGACTTAGCGGAACTCAATTTCCAAGATACCAGAATGGTATCAATGATCCAGAGGAAAATAAAAAATAAAAACTGTACTAAAAATGGAGTGCAAGGAGACGTTTTACGACTGTCATACGGCACGCAACACCAGTCATTTGTAGTCCCGGACCCTACGGGGCCGGGGAAAAGCGGAGCTTTTAACTTTTCAGTTTTTAAAGCCCTGCTAAACAGCCTGCAATGCGGGGCAAATTTATGGTAAAATCGCTGCTAAAAGCCCTGTCACCGCGGGATCAGTTTTTTGTTTCTTGTAACAGTTTGCACTCTGTTGCAAAATCAGCCTGTATCTTTTTCATGTTAAAGGTCTTGTTTATTCGATACAGCTAAATTCAAAGAAATATAATTGGCGGTATGAGCCAGGTTATTAGAAAACTCGTTTGAGGTTAATGTGGCTCTAATTTATATATGCAAAGCATTTTGCGGGAAATTAATACCCAGGCACATCTACGGCACTGCCAGGACTCATCGGAGGTTGAATTACGACATAATGTCCCCGCTATCCCAGGCCCCATAGGGAGTTACAAATGACTGGTGCATTAACACCAGTGAAGTCAAACGAAGTTCTATATCAAATAATTCAGAAAATATTCAGCAAAACGCCAGTTTTTGTCGCGCCTGCTTTTAGCATGGTGCGATACAGGGATCCGGTTTTCCATCCGTTCGTCCGTCAATTCGTCAACATTTACGTCAACCCTCACTTTGACCCTAATGTTCAAGGTCATTTCTCAAGAACTATGAAGCGGCGGAATTCTTGTATATATATATATATAGGCAGCAAACGGACTATACCCAGAGGGAACATGGCGTTGCATCGACGTTAATCGGACGTTGTATAAACATCATGTGTCCGCTTGGTAGCTATGGCGTTTTCAGTACTGCTGCAAATCTCTGAAAACTATTCACAAACATGCATAATGCCAGGCTGCATTGTTACCAATATTTCTGAAGTGAACAGTATTCATGTGTTTAATTGAAGATTTAAACTTTACCACTCCCTGAGCTGATTCAGTAGACAACGAATTGGCGATATTTTTCTTATTTTCCCCAGTCAAATTCAAATTGTCTAATTGTCTCCATTGGATGGAGACAATTTGCATGAAATGTCAAATCCTGTTTTATTGGGAAAAATAAGAAATATATTTTAACATGTCGTCTGCTGAAAATTTTACCCACAGTGCAAGCGTTAATTGAAGATTTAAGCTTGATATTGATTTTGAACAAACTTGAATGTCAGCAAAACAGCAATGTAGAAATATTGGCGGAATACACCAGATAAGAAGCAAGTAAATGCAAAGCTAGTACTCAGAAAGAAAGGTACAGCGGCTAGTATGTTCTGTCTGTTCTTACCAGCCGCATTTTTGAAAGTATGTTTATCTTGAAAATATGACATTTTTGAAAATAAGCCATTAATTCTCACCAAACCAGCCAAAAGTAGCCACCACGTATTTTCATCATTTTAGGACATTCCTTCGAAACACATCAACCAAAGTTTACCTGTGTGTTCAGTAGTTAGAAAGGCGGCTAGCAACAGCAAATAAAGTTGAACTACGAGTCCATGTCGTGGATAGAGATTAGACTATTCATGGTGGAAATAGGGTGTGTGAAGTTGGCTTGGGATTCGCAACTTGGAACATCGATTTGGCCCAACCAAAACCGTTACTTTACTATACTTTACTACTACGGAATAAATCGAATACCAAGCTTCATACTTCAAACTCCAAGCCAACTTCATACACTTGTGGAAATACATACTTTTATACTGAGCTGAAGTAGATCGAAATTTATATTTGATATATCAATACAGTGGTACCTAGATTAATCAAAGTACTGAGAATACTGGTGGGGTCGAACAAGATTATCATGAATTTTATTGAATTGCTTTCCTGCTGTCTTCCATATTTACCCTATGTGACCTGATTTTATATTTCAACTCGGTAATAACCATATCAGAGAGCGAAAAATGAGATTCTCAGGGCTATGCATAGTATTTTATTTTGAGTTAGCGCTGAATGTTATAAACCCAGTAAGCATTCTTTATAAGACTATAGCGAGCCGTTATCGGTCCGTTGGGGTAGCTGATGGGCCGATAATGGCCCGCTATAGATTTATAAAGAATGCTACGAGGGCGAGTCAATAAAAAAACAGCCTAACTTATTTGTGGGTGAGATCGATCTCTTCTTTTTCGATGGAATTGCCCTCTAGAATGATGCACTTGGACCAAAGGTGTTCCAGTGCCATCTGCCCAGAACTGAAGAAGCCAGGGTCCTTGTCTCTGACCCACTCCTCAATTGCCGCCATGACTTCTTCGTTGGACCGGAAATAACGTCCACGGATATCCTTTTTCAAGATTGGGAATAGTAATTAGTCACTAGGAGCTAAGTCCGGAGAATAGACGGGGTGCGGTATTAGCCCGTACCATTTCCGCTCAACAGCATCTATTGCAATTTTGCAAGTGTGGACTCTCGCATTGTCCTGTTGGAGCAGAATCCCTTTGGAGAATTTACTTCGGCGTTTTTCACGGATCACAGTTCTCAGTTGGTCGAGCAAATTTGCATAATACGCAACTGTTATTGTACTTTTCTTTGCTAGAAAGTCCAACATAATAACGCCTTGTGCATCCCAAAATACAGTTGCCATCACCTTGCCAGCAGAGGGTTGCGTTTTGAACTTCTTTGGCCTCGGAGACCCCGGCCCTACATTCTGGCGACTTTGAGCTTTATTCTCTGGCTCATAATAATGGACCCAGGTCTCATCTACAGTCACCAGACGTGAAAGGAAATCATCTTCCTTTGACCTAAGCCGCTTCAACAATGCGCTGTATACTGATGCTCTGGTTGCCATTTGCTCGTCGCTAAGGGATTCTGGGACCCAACGGGCTGTTAGCTTGCGCATACCCAAGCGATAATGTAAAGTTGTTGAAACGCTACCATGTGAAATGTGTAATGCATTCGCTATTTCTTCCACCTTAATTCACCTATCAGAGTACACCAGATCCCGTACTTTGTTATTTCTTCATCGGTGGCATCTGATGGGCGTCCAGACCTGGTTTCGTCTTCTAAAGACGTTCTACTGCGTTTGAATTCCCCAACCCAGAATTTAACTTGTGCATACGATAGTGCAGAAGACATTGGTCAACTCGCAATGTATTTCCTGACCTGTTTTCCCTTTCAAATACAAGTACCGAATTACAGCACGGTACTCAACTTTTGACAAAAAGCTTAACTTTTGCATCGCTAGCCATGTTTGACATTCAATATCTTATGAGTGAATGATACGATAAGGGTGCAATTTTGCCCTCAGGCCTAAAACATGTATTGAAACAGGGCATGGAAATCTTGGGTGTCTCGGTCAATTGGAAATGGGATAGGCTGGTTACTTATTGACTTGCCCTCGTAGCTGGGTTAGTCTGAATAAAAAAAGCCAATTGTTCTTGTCATTGTTGCTTCTACAGCTCGTTAACAAGTCAAACATGCGGAACATGGATATAAGCTAGGAAGAGCAACAGCCATGCACCGAAACACACCCGGAAACAAACAACAGAGACTGGCCATTGCACTACCAAGATAATCAATCAAACAAAACAAAGACAAATGGGAAGTCTCTCCCGGACCACTGTGCGTAATAAAACTTCAGCTCCTCAGCCTTATGATGTTCCCCCTGATTGTAAATTTTACCTGGAGGCCAAATTTAATACAAAACTCATAACTTTTAGCAAAGATCTTGAAAGATATTTTCTCACATGAGAAGGAAGACTCCCTTTCGTGCTTCCCGCTCTCTCTCTCTCTCTCTCTCTCTCTCTCTCTCCACCCCCCCCCCCCCCCCCCCACATCCCCCACAAGCCACCCACAGACTCGCCATCCCTGAAGCATGTTTTGGATCATTTTAGCAGACTACGCGAAACGTTTTGAGAATCTTTTTGATATTGTCATAACTAAAATGCACTTTAAGCATAATTTTCTGTCTGTTCAACATATTTTATCTGACATCACAGGCAGTCAAACGGTTTTCGCGGAGATTGTAAAACAGTTTTCACAGAGAATGTTTAAATACATTCAGTAGTCCGTAATCATAGCATGTCTCTTATTGATAGTTCACTTCGCAGATAAGTGCAGGTAAAATGAACGTCCATAATAGCACGTCACTTTAAAATATTGATCGCTCCGTTTACTACAATCCGAATGACAGCTAAAATAGAATGCGTAGGAATTCTTGAACTGTTTGTTACATATTAAAATATATCATATTCCCTATATGTAACGAATAAACTCTGATTGAAGTACTAATATTCAGCTTGTTTTAAAAATATGAAAATCTGACGACAAGTTTGCTGCTTATCTATGGCAGTTTGGACCTATATTTGATGCCCCGGGATATATAGCCTGTTTAAGTTGGAAATAAGGTCAGCCGAAATGGTCTGATGCCTTTGCGTAGGAATTCCTGAAATACTTTCTACAATATTATGAATACCGTATTCCTTAAATGTGACAATATACATTCATTGAAATATTAATTTTCAGCTAATTTTCAAAAGAGTCTGATAGCCATTTTGGTGCTTATCGATGACAGTTACGACCTATAACGCGCAGAGATACAGCCGGTTTGAGTTAATTTGGAAATAAGGTCAGCCGAAATGGTGTAGTAACTCTTGAGGGGCTTTTGCCCCCTCCCCTCTCCCCACAACGCTCGCCCCCGTCATCCCATCAGAACAGCTATTTCCTCAAATCATATAGAGTTTCTGGTTGCACAAAATTTTGTTTTATTGCACATTTAACCTCTCTACAACAGCCACCTCCCTACAAAAGCAAGTTTATGCTGGCCCATGAGTAGCTGTTATAGACAAGTTGGATTGTAAGTGCAGAATGATCAACTAAGATTTGTACCGCTTAAGCCGGTGCTAGGGGGTGTATGCAGCCTTGCAAACTACACAGCTGTATGTGAAGAGACTTAATAAAACCGAGTCAGCGAATTTCGTTCTTTAATGTGTTCTTTGTTTCCAAAGGCAACCTTTTAGATTTTATTGCAGTTTTTGCATATTTTGTGTAGATAAACGTCTTTCCAAGTTAAGCAGTTTATCGTAGACATCTCGTGTTTATTTTATTTTATAAATGTAAATGTTAATGGGAATGCCGCTTAAGAGAAAAGGACACATACACACACAAATGAAAATAGCTGAAGCGTCGAAAATTTCAGAGCAAGACTACTTAGATTCGCCCATTATGGCTTTATCAGAAACCCTCTTATAATTTTTCAAAATTCCATGAATGAGCTCACAAAAGACCAAAAAATATTTACACTATAGGTAAGTACGGGGAGACGTTTTACGGTTGACATATATACCAGTTGTAGTTGAAGATAAATATATTCAAATAGGAATGACCCTTGTAACACAGGCAGTAATCTCGTCACTCATGGCCAATTGTAATGCAAAGAAATAAGTGACGCGAATATCCGGACAGCTAAAAAGGTGGCTATTTCAAGTGGGTCGTCGGCAATATGGGGCTTTTCTCGTCTAGGAGGGCGTTATTTTTAAAAAAAATCTGAGAATGCTATACTGCGCGGAATTAAATTCCATACAACCCAGCACCAAACTTTACGTCAAAATATAGTTACGGTTCCTGGAGTTTGTTCCATTTTGGCGACAATCGCTCCGAATTTGGTGCCATTTTGGACGATTTACCCATTAAAATTAATGTTTTCAGCCATGTCTGCATCTTGCGTAACGACTTGAATTGGGCAGCCGCCGTCATTTGACATACGTATTACAATCATAATGGTCAGGACAGAATGAGCAGCGCGTGCGGATATGAGTGACGAGACTAGGATATGAGTGACGAGAGTTGACAAAATGAAAACAAAAAATGGGATTCCGAGTCAGTGTTTGTTGGAAATATTTATAAAGGATCTTAGTACAATTCCATCTTTTATTAGATACAAATTTTAAGTTCCAGTAAAAATAGTTCCGAATGAAATCTGTTCGAATGAACGGAAAAACAAACAAACGAATATTTTGAGAGTATCTTCATTTCATACATCTCTTGGAGCCTTGGTAGGGTTGTGTTCTGTCATTGGTGCTCCATTTCCCGTTTGTTTATGCACTAGCAAACATTTTACAGACTGATACAACATAATACGTGTACACCTTTTAAAATGTTCCTTTGTCATTCTATCACCAGACACTGATACAAGATAACTATTTGTCAAATATTGATATAATATGTGAATAAAGAAAGTTTCAGTATTTTCGGGAAAACGAGAAGGGGGATGGAATTCATAGCAAGGGCATTAAGGACCTCTGATAGTAGCAATTTAAATTTGCCTACAAAATGATGGAAAATAAAGTTTCAGTAAAGTGCATAATTTACATTGCAGAGACCTCTAATGACCAATCATTAATGTTAATATGGAAACAATTTTTCCAAATGAAATGTAATTGAACCCTAAATTTGGGTAAAACTGTTCATTTTTGCTATTGAAATGCATGGAAAATTGAAAAGTTTTCACGAAGTACTGCTCCGCCCCCACTCCCGTGCCTCGACTAATCCTTTTGCAGACATTTGTTTATGCATATTTTACACAATATATGTAAGTGGGTATCTGAGGCAAGGGGGGCGGGGGGGGGGGGGGGGTGGACGATACCCTAGAGACAAAAAAAAAAACTATTTTGTCATTCTCAATTTAGCAGTTTTAAGCATAGAAAGAAGTACAACTGTTATAAATTGAACTATCTGAACTAGTATGTCCTGGCATATTCATGTTAGTAAACAGTATAATTTAATTGGTCCATATATTTGGTCATGTGCCTGACAGCTGTTGCAGAAATGCAGCCTCCACTCAGTACCTTAATGATTTAAAGCCTGAGTCAGTAATGTGCATTTGGAAGGCAACAGTACAACACAAGATACCTCTGCATATATTGTATATAAAGCCAATGAAGTGGAACCTATAGGTAGATGTGGGATACACAATGGGCACGTGTGGTAAACCTAGGAACTACCACGAAATTGTGTTAATGTAATTCCCACGCCACATCCGGGACATAGCGGGGTAGTGCCAACGTCATAAAATAGACAAACAAATAAAATGGTAAAAAACACACTGATATTTGTCACTAGGATAACAAGCTTATCTGGAGCACCTGGTTACATATCGGATTACTGAACAATAAATGCAAGTACTGCTATAGGGTATGTTAAATGTTTGGTACAAATTTTATTTTTATGAGGAAAATGTAGATTTATACCATAAATTATAGAAAAATAATTGGCTATATACCCAAATATAAGCGTGTATTTTATAAGGATATACATATATATTCACTTGCATGAAAAAAATCCAAATCTGAATCAAATTTATTTTTCTAAAAATGTTACGTACCCCTCCCTCCTAGAGAAAAAAATACAGCTTCTGTATGACAAATATTTACAATTTGTCTTCTTCTGCTTCTTTATAGGACATGTGCATTCCTAAAAATACCAAATATAATTGTATGGAGAAATCATAGAAGCTGGGACAACCCGCTGAAAAATAGGTAGATTGCCTGTTACCGTCAGAGGTCCTTTATAAAGCAACAGTCTGTGTTTAGTATTGAACCAACAGCAACACCAACAACATAATCAGTTGGACTTAGGCAGCAGCAGACGACATTACAAATAGTTTTTGTCTTTAGGAGATAATCCGCATGAAATGAACAACAAAAGTTTCTTACAAAAATAAGAACGAATACTTATCTATCGTCTGATGATTTTGCTGATAGAGCACTGCATATTAAGAAAATATTACTATGCCAACTTAACAATACACTTTTTATTAGCGAATAGCATCCCAGCTAGCTGTCTACATAAATCTATAGAGGGTCATTATCGGCCAGTCAGCTACCCTGACGGACCGATAACGGCCCGCTATAGATTTATGTAGAATGCTTACCGGGATAGATCCTGATCAGACTGCGCGGATGTTAACAGGCAATCCTCCAAGATGTAACAAAGTAATATATTTTTCAGCATGAAGATAGTGCATGTACACTGGCCCAGAGTGTCGTCATCTGAAGGCCTTTTCTTAGCGACTAATGGTGCCCTGAGGCTGCAGGGGAAATACCAGTTACGGAGACCAGGAATGTATGATTTGCTTATAATACTCTCTCTCTCTCTCTCTCTCTCTCTCTCTCTCTCTCTCTATATATATATATATATATATATATATATATATATTCCCAGTAAAGTAGTAAAGTAACACCGTTGCAACATAACCAGTTAGTGATTCTAGAAAACAGTATTGAAATGCAACGGTTTCACGCAGAAGGACATGGCGTAAGATTAGATTAAAATTTGCTTGTTATTTTTACACCAATAATTACGTATATACGAGCGTATATATCGAAAGAATGAGCACACGCACTGGTTAACCGCTCAGATGACTAAGCCTGTCCAGGAAAAGTGTGATTGGGTAAACTGACCGTGCTCGACATGACCTTAAAGGGCCGTAAAACCGCCACTCAAACAAACAAACATGCAGTATAATTACCATAAAGTTAGCATTTACTAGTTTACCCTAAATATTCGGACACCGTCATTACCATAGATAGATCCAGATAAGAGAGGTACCCGGTAAATATTTTTCTTAAAACATGTTGTGGGTACCCATAAGAGGCGCCTCGGTGAGGCGTTTCTAATGAGTACTCACGGCATATGTTTTAATGGAGAAATAAGAAAAATATCGATACTTTTTGTCAAAAAATAAAGCAACAACAACACTTTATCTGGTGCTATGACCATACTTATCCTAAAATTTGAACACATCGACGTAACTACCATTCAGAAAATGACCCTTGTGCAATTTGCGGTCAACGTAGGTCCAGATCAGCATACAAATCCATGCAGTCTGATCTAAGCATTCTATGTTTGTCGACATAGTCTACAGTATCCATTGATTCTACTGCAGTATCATTTGATTCTGTAAGCGGACAACGAAGGCCCAGATCAGCCTGCACAAACGTGCAGGCTGATCAGGACCTGCGTTGTCCGAAAATTGCATAAGGACCCTTTCCATGCGTTGCGCATCATCCGTAAAAACTACAATGGACAAACATTACCACAGACTTACATTTTCAAAGAGGGGAATTGATACACTTACAGTGGAGAGACAACTCTATTATAATTGTTTTTGACCTTACTCTGAAAGTGGTTCTTCTCTTTAAGCAAAGAATTTTCTCCCAGAGGGAGCAATTATTTTCCTGATCGACGTCTTTTCAGAATCTTGGCGTGTGATAGGCTAAATCAAACAGAAAATTACAAGAAATTTTCCCTTGGCGGACAATATATAACAGTTTATCTTTTTTATTTATAACTGCGCCAGCGCACGATAAAACCAATAAAATGGCATGTGCGTGCAGCGAAGACAGATCAGCCTGGGCATCCGCTCAGTCTTCGCTATGGACCCAAATTAAACTCTCTTCATGCGAACAGCGAAAACTGACCAGACGGCGGATGCCCAGGTTGACCTGAGTCTTCGCTGGGCGCATGTCATTTTGTAGGTTTTGTCGTGCGCTGGCTCATATATTTCCTGTTGTTGTTTGTCTTCAGTATTTATGTCAGAGTTTAGTGCAGAAAAAAACATCTTATTTCAGATTCGGTTACATTAAAAATGGGGAATTTATATTCGACCTTAGTGACATATGTTTATCTATCAAAGAGAACAAACCGGGTAAATATGGTTTTCACATATTTTACTTCACTGTAAGTGGTGTTAAGTTCAGTGTGGCGGTCGTAAAACGTCTCCCCATACTTCAGCTTATATTTTTATTTCTTTTGGGATTATTGAGCCCATTGTAGTTACTTTGGAAATCCAATACCGTCACATGAAGCCTCGCAAGCTACAGAGACATGAGTCTCCGATTTTCATTCGTTTATGTGTTCTTTGTTTCCAAAAGCAACCTTTTAGACTTTCATTTTTCTTACCTTTCATATTCAATATTCACCCTAAATATTGGAATACCTTAACAGCTTACTATACTTGTCCTACTGTTCGAACAAGTCGATTTTACTACCAGTTGGTGTCTGAACAAAGGACGAATGGTAAACAATTATACTCAGATTACTGCGGCCTCTTTGGGTCTATACTGATTGCTCAGGCCTATCTGTCCCAATACTTAGAATTATCATGGTAATCCCATAATAGAAGTGCTATGTGCATACACGATTAGAATGATTGATTGATTTTTTTTTGTTCAGCACTATCTTCCTATATAATAATAATATGTTATTTTGAATGGTAACCCAGTGAACACAACGTCGCAACAACGTAGTTTCGACGTGGCCGTTAAGTAATGACACCATGGCGACTCCCAAACGATGTTGTTGCGACCTTGTATATGTGTGGTGAGAAAAGTTCGCATTTTAGACTCAGAATTTTAAAGGTACCAACATTGTGTATTTAACAGTAGAAGTGAAATTGTCAAGTGACGGCCAGCATTACAGGCCAAAGCATTTCCATGACACTAAACCTTGAAAGCTGATTGATTGGACTGACCCTTCGCGGATGTGCAGGCTAGTCTGGGAGTTTGCTGGCACATTACATCATAAAAAGTATTTATTGCACGATTGCTTTTAGCATTGTAGGATTTACTACAATGTAAATTTTATTACTTAAAATATATTTAGGAACTTATCATAGCGCCGGATAAGAAGATGTGTCCATATATTTTTTTTTCTATTTCTCTGCGAAAATGAATGTTGTGAATACTAATTAGAAGCACCTCAGCTAGAAATAACAAAAATGTCAGTATACAGTCGAACCTCAATGGCTCGAACATTTTTGAGACCATGGAAATTCGTTCGAGAGATAGGTAGTTCGAGTCACTGAGGATTAATTATGGCACCAGTTCAGGAAGCAAATAGCGATAATTTAGGGAAATCTTTTCGATTTTCTACACAGTGATTGTGTGTTGAGTGTACTCATTAGAATCGCCTTGATGAGGCGATTCTAATGAGTACACACAACATACAATTTCATGATAAAATCAGAACATTACCTAAATATTTGTTTTCTGGACCTATCGGAAGAATTTCATAGGGACTCAAAAACGAGTTCGAATGATCCATGGTAAACGAGCCATCGGTGTTCGAGCTATCGAGGTTCGACTATATTTCTGTTGGAAAAAAAAAACGCCTTCTCAGGAGCTGTGCCTTATGTAAGATATTGATATTTAACCCTTTCAGCTTGGCATACCAAAACAAATACATGTGCTAACAGTGTAGAACTAGATGAGATGGCTCATACCGTCTCATCAGAATCTACACTGTTTGCCATTCTGGTTTTGATTTAAGACTGAAAACCCTTTTTCAGTAGACATATCCAAATGGGAGAGTCCACTTCAGAAACCAATTAATTAGTTTAAGCTACACCAATGTCTGGGACTCACACAAAAACTATTGGCTTTTTCTGACTCCTGTTGTGTTTGGTATTTCCAAAGAATCCCACTTCCAGATTATTTTCACAATTGTTTTTCTCTCTTTCTCTCTCTTGAGATATTCCAGAGTCTCCGAATCGTGAATATGACGACTATAGTCATCATGAAAAGTATCTTCGGCAGGACAAAGCTGAGCTACGTGAAGTCACATGTACAGTAGGTCACATCAAGGTGAAATTCCACGGTGGTGCGGCGATGATTTGCCAATTTCTCACTTCATTATATATAAAGATGTATAAAAGACATCTTGAGATACAGGTAATTTTCTTCTCCTATAGCATTTGATCTGTTTGTATTACCTGAAATGCGAAACAAATATTTTAGCCGGGCATGATTTTGAATTTTCAAAACTGATAAAAGCAACTAATACAACTAATTATAGCGCTGTCTGTATATTTCAGATTGCTAGTGTTATAAAAGAAACACTGAAAAATGACCAGCAGGTATTATTTTCAGCGCTCACTGGTAAGTTTAGCTAAAATTAATGAAACTCGAGATAAGTGTGTGCGTATGTTTGTGAAAGATCTGGTGTGTGGTTTGTTTAATAAGGACTTATGCTATTGCCATTTCTTGCAGTATTAAAGGGAAACGCAAGGTTGGTGAAAAGTGTATCCGTGATGAAAGATCTTGACAATGATCATGCATGCTGACGTACATTTGATAAAAAAAATCGGAGCAAAGCTAAGAAAGTTAAAGAGCTTTAACGATTTCATACAATTATTAAAATTAAAGGCATTTCCATTTTGAAAGTTCTAAACTTTAAAATTTTAAATAAAATCTTTCTGATAGAAATTAATGTGACTTCTAAACAAAATCAATAAATGCCTAGAGAAGAATCTATATATACAAATGTAGAGGTTGAATACAGAACATTGCAAAACTTATTTATTTAGGTTTCGAATATTCAGTTAAGGCTTTAAGCCACCAGTAGTTTTTCTACTGACAGTTCCAAATCGGCTCTTTTGTAGCAGTACTTCTCTGTACGTCTGTGGTTTCAATTGTGGTGGTTATGTTGTCCTTAATTTTTCCTTATCTCTCCTTCTTTTTGGTGTCTCGGGAGGGCTATGCTTCGTGGTTGTTGCATTTCCTAAGGAACTTCACATCTTTTATGACGTCCTCATTAAATACTCAAAATGGTGACACCCATAAAAGCAGTTTTGATGTCTTCAAACTTTTTTAACATTCTTATTTTTCATCCAGTTATGATCAAATCTGCATCAAAATGCACTGTTTATCGAGACCTTGCATCTCAGGTACATTCTTTACCAATATTGCCTTTCCCTTTAAGAAAGTGTACCCGTTTGATTTGTCAATGGATTTGCTTAATTTATTTGCTTACTTCAGAATAACACCGGTAAAGTATATTAATGCAAACAATCAAATCGTAACCGCCAGGGACGATGTAAAATCCTTTTCCTCCAATAATATCATACGATGGAAAGTTTCTTGCTGAAACGAGGACGATGTAGCCTATGCATTACGAAATCACGCCTATTCAAATATATTGAAACTTTTACAACCCAAAAAGGAAAATTTTCAGATAAAAAATTTTGATATTTTTCAAATTTCTGCTCAAAACATAGATTGTGGGTACTCGTTAGAATCGCCTCGGCGAGGTGGTTCTAACGAGTACCCACAATCTAACTATGTTTATGAGCAGAAATAAGAAAAATAATGTATACCCCTGTAAATCCCAGTTTTACTATATAAAAGTGGAATATAAGGGGAGGGGGGTCAAAATTATATAGGCATGTTTTCGTGTTGGGTTCGTGCTAAAACAGCATTGATACCGGTTTTCACGACTGCTCAATGCCATGTTTAGACCATTTTGTATGAGTATTCTGTTATTTTCTGCACAGGCGCTTGAAGTTTGCCGCATCAAAAATACTTATATTAGGCGTAAAAATAACTGTGTTTCTACTAACATGCTGAAAAAAATTTGGTCGGTAGGTAGGAGAAACTTTTTTTTATTTTTCTATTTTTTTCTCTAGAAAAGAACAGGGTCGAGCCTGTATATGAAAATACAGGTATTTTGTTGAGGGTCGGTGCTTTACTTTTTTTATTTTGCATTTTACTGATAAAACATAGCAGAGTTGGGTGTTTGAAACAGGGTCGGTCGGATTAGTGGAAACACAGCTGTTTTTTACGCCTTACTAGAAAGTAAAAACAGGCAGTAGCAATTACGAAATGCCTTACTGACACATTTGATTATAGGCGATTAGGAATGACATTGGGACTAAACTTCAAGCTCCTGTGATTTCTGCAAAACTTACAGTACGAGGGTCCTGCAAAACGTTTTGTCACTGGGTTCGGATTACTTCAGTGCTACGTTTTATCAACCATATCTTTATTACAAACCTTCAAAGTATTCCCCCTTTACTGAAACAAATTTTTGTAACCTTTATACCCAGTCGCGAAAAGCAGATGAATAGTCTTCTTTTTGTATCTGTTGGAGACACTGATAAATAGCGCTGCCAAGAGAACTTCTAGACGTATACTTATTTCCAGAAAGCATTTTCTTAAGCCTTGGAAATAAAAACAAGTCACAGGGACTCAGGTCAGGGTAATAAGGTGGATGGTTTAAAACTTTCACCTTTTCAGAAGCCAAAAAAGACTTAACAACCTCACACTTATGAGAGGAGGCGTTGTCATGTAAAAGGTGGACTCCTGACCATCCTTTGCTTGGTCGTTTCTTATTGTAAAACTCTTTCACTTTATTCAGTACAGAATTCTTGTAGAATCGGCCAGTGACTGTATGACCAGATGAACAAGGCACTTGAACGACTGGCCCACCTGAATTAAAGAAAATTGCGTACAACATCTTTTTCGAACTTATGGTTCTCTTGGCAATACCTGGGCGTTTTTTATCTTTTCACTTCCATTGCTTATTATCAGCCCTTCTTTATGGCCTAAACATGTGCACCCAGGTTTCATCACCTGTTAGCAAGTTAGAAATAACCCGACTATTACAGCCTTTGTATGTTTTCAAAAGTTTCGGCGTTGTGTCTGTTGCTCCTCAGTGAGCAAATGAGGTACCCACCTAGCGCACACCTTTCTCAGGTCCAAACGCTTTTTCAGAATTGTTTGCACACTACCTTCTGATATGTCAATACAACTAACTATATCTTTGAAAAACAATCGCGCATCCTGTTCGACCACAATCTTTACAGCAGCGATGTAAGCCTTGGTAACAGAGGTTTTAGGCTTTCAAGGACGGGTATCATCTTCAACAGAAAATTTAGCAGCTTTAAAGGCTTTAACCCACCTAAAACTGTGCGCATTGAAATGGTCTGAGGTCCATATATACCACACAATTCATTAAATATCTGCTTTGAATCTAATTAAGCCTAATGCGGCATTTAATATAACTACGAATTTCAATTTGAAATAACTCGGTCAGTTGGAAAAAATAAACGGGTATCGTTAGCTATTCAACACACCATTCCAATGCAGTGAAGCATTTTAAAATATACCTGGGATAAAAATAAGGAAGCCTTTTAGTGACAGAACTTTTTGCACGACTCTCGTATGCACGAGTTTCCAAGTACAAAATATCATTCTCAAGAGTTTCGAGGTTACGTCTTTGACTCTAATACATCGATAGTACTGACATCTGTAATACTAAAATTGATAGTCAAACGACTGGTTAGAACAAATTCAGCGCAAATGGAATTCGACAATATCAACCATTTATTTACATTTTGTAAGTGTTTTCCAATATAATACTTCGTATATACCAAATATTTTATAACATCTTTCCTTACTATACCTGTCCTAAACTTTTGAATAAGTCAAATTTATTACCTGTTGATGTGTCTAAAAACTGCAGGATGCGTGAGCGTATATGTCCTGATCAGACGGCATATTCTACACTCCTTGCCCAGGCTTTTCTGTCCAAGTACTTAACCTGAAAAAGGACAGACATCGATGTTCATTTCATTTCTGAAAAAACAACAACAACAAAACACACACACAAAAAAAAAACTCCAAAAAAATCACCATGAACAACAACAACAACAGAAGAAAAAAAAAAGAAGAAAAAAAAAATGTAGCAGTAATATAAAGGGTTTTCCCTACAGCAATATATTGCCTGTCAAATTAAATTTAACACAATAATTTTGCCTAACAGCAATGCATTTCTTGTCAAATTAAAACTTACACAATAACCTTGCCCTACAAGAATATATTACAATCTGTATCAGTCTTGCGCGCATAAACCATATCAGACAGTGAAATAATACAAACGTCGCTGTCCGTTACAATGGTCATTCGACATGAGCCTGACACCAATGGGAGGCCGATTCCGTCCAGACTCAAGTGCGCAAGTCTTGGTTTCTTTCGGGAGATCATCTTGTGTTTTGTTTAAATCAATAATTATAACATATATGGAATTCGATCATATCACAAAGATAAAATCACATATTATAATAGATATACGCATTTTGTAACACGAAATTCAATATAATCTTAAATGTAGGCACAAATCCGATATGGATTATCTCATGTTATCCCAAAACCTGTAATGGAATCGTCCACCAAATCGATGTTTAGAAAACACGCTCTATAAATACATCTGACCTTGTTTTTTTTGTGTAAAAAGTGCACCTGCCTGACCTCATCTGACACAAACTAGTTCGTCCTGACATAATAGAAAGCGTTGTGGTTTATTGAGCTAGATTGTAATATTGCTTGTCAAATTAGATTTAACACAATAACTTTACCCTGTAACAGTACTATTGCTTGTAAGATGGGTGACAGGATATGTCCTAATCAGGCGGCATATTCTGCGACGTCTGATCTAGGTCAAACGTGTAACAGTAATAGTTTGCCCCTTCAACAAATTTATAGCTTGTCAAATTAAATTTAACAACGATTTTGCCCTACAACAATATATTGCTTCTCAAATTAAATTTAACATAATAACTTTGTGCTATAACAATATATTGCTTGTCAAATTAAATTTAACACAATGATTTTGCCTTTTAACTATATATTGTTTGTCAAATTAAATTTAACATAATATCATTGCCCTGTAACAATATATTGCTTGTAAAATTAAATTTAATACAAAAAGCTTTGCCCATAATCATAGCGGTTCCCAAGACTAGTATGTGAATTCAAGGACTGATCAGGGCCGTCGCTCTCCACACAATTTGAACTTTGTTGAATGTTTATTAAAATTTGACAATAAGGTCAGATTGAAAGAATGAGCATGCGGACCTGTGCTTTCATTGATAGCATGTTGTATTTCTAGTCTTTGTCGTGTCATTTTGTTTTCACATTTTTCAGTGATGGCGGCAATGAATGGAGAAAGTCCTGAAACACTTACAGCGTCCATGCCGCGAAGACACTTAACTCTGTCTCATTATACAGGTATCAACTTTATATCCAACTCTTTCACTTTTTAAGGATAATCTGCAGGCAGCCCTAACTTGGCGGCGGAATTTGCCACCTGTACACATCATTATAAAATATCAATAAAATCATAAATTCAATGCGTGTCTCATAAATTCAACTGATAACTTAAATGTCAAGGCATATCAAGTGGTTATTAATTGATAAAAATACATTTTATAAGTATGAAAAAATTACCTTCTAACCTTGCGTTATTAATGCAAATAACAGGATCATTAAAGGTTAAGGACGAGGGTTCGATAGCCATGAAAGAAGATTTAAGCTCCAAACGGTTTTACTATTGACCGTTCTAGGGAGGGGGAGGTGTGTCTATTGCAGATCCGCTTCGTTTGTTCGTTCTCTTTTCGTTTATTCTGTGTCCAACATACCGTATTCACCCTAATTACCACACTGTGTGCTTAAGTTTTTCTTTTCAAAAAATCACTAGAAAACTTGTAGTAAAATATTCTCCTAACGAATACGGGTAGACTTTAAAGAAAGATTAGTAGAGAACTTCATGAGAGCGTAATTACTGATACTGACTTATTGATATGTCTCTGACGCAACAATTTTCTAGCTTTGATTTTTTTTGACGTTTTATTTTACTACACTGCAGATGGTGTTAGTGCCGTGTGGCGGCGGTAGAACGTCTCTTTTGGATCATTGGGCCCATTGTGATATATTTGAAAATGGAGTTCTGCTTATGTATACGCTAGAGGGCGTAAGCAGTGTCGCAAACTTCATTACTGCTTATGAAGAGTCTCAATAAAACCGAGACTCCCGTTTTCTAATCTGTAGTGTGTTCTTTGCTTCCAAAGGCAATCTTTTTGACGTTTATTTTAAGCATATATTGTTGATACTCATTTGAATCGCTTCGACTTGTCGAGGCATTTCAAATGAGTGCCAACAACATATGCTTTTATAAAGAAGTAGATAATGGCCTGTAATTTGAAGATTACGAAATTGCTTGGCTGTGCGCTTATAGGGATGTATGCGGTAATTGGATCGAATACGGTAGTGTTTTATTTTGTGATTTTATGCAATTAAATCCTTTTCTGGTGCCTTATTAGAGCCGTGTTCCGTGATTGTGACCTTTCCTGGGTATCTCTATTTTCAAGTTTTGTAATTTGCTTTGCAATGGGCATCCATATCTACTTAAATGGTGAATGAGATTACAATTAAAGCTTTTATACTAAGGATTTCAAATAAGATAAGTAAGAGAAAACGTTTGGATGATGTAAAATCCCTTTGAGTCGATCCTGATAAAAAAAAAAAAATATTCAATATAGCCAAGGAACTATGTCTCAAAATATTGTCTTGGTGAGATTCAAAACATTGTCTTGGTGAGACTGAAGTTTAATATTTGCGTGAATGAGAGTAATTTTGACCCTTTGTATTCAGGATAGCTTTAGATTATATATATCCGATTGTAACCCATATGTATGGTTATAAAAAAGAGCGTGCAACTAAAGGGTTGGTCTCTCTCAAATATTACCTCAATAAGACATAATTTCAGTCCTTTGATCATTGCTTCCTTCATCATTGAAGAAATTTGTCACTGAAGCAATTTTGTTATAGTGATTATAGTTTGTGTTTCCAAAGCAATTAATTAATAGCTAAATTCCTATGATATTCCAAGCTAGCGCTTTTTTCTTTTCTTTCAGATATTGAACAGAGTCCCAGTAGAGTGCAACGGTTCTTTGCCTCATTTAGACGCCGGCATTCTTATCATTCGTGACAGGAGTCAGACATAGATCAATACCAGAAACGTGATCGATAGAAATTACAATTTCCGCGAGAGCTTTTTTTTTTATTCCGTACATGGCCTGATAAGACTCCTTGAAAATGGAGCAGTGGTCCAGATAAGAGGAATATAGAAAAAAATAATTTTCTTACTTCAGCACAAAACACAATATTGGGCGATGTGATTCTATTGAATACAAGAATATATGTTTTCAAGGACAAGTAAGAAAATTACAAGTGTGCTTTGGGCGAAGAAAAAGAGGAGTTTCATCTAGTCTTTCACTAGGGTATATATTATTCAGGAAAACTATTCTTTGTACTTCCCATCATAAAGCATAATACGATCAGTTTGTGGTGATAAAAAATATAGTACTTATTGCTCTCAGTAAACTGTATGTGTGTAGCAGAAGGCATGTTAAAGAGGAGTATTTGATGAAAATTCTATTATAATTTTTTCTTATTTCTCCATAAAAATATTTGTTTTGTTATGGGTGCTCATTAGAAACGCTTCGGTTGGGCGCATATAATGTGTATTCACAATTAATGTATGTTTTTTATGGTAAACTTGTGAAAATAATCCCAGAATTTTCATTAAATACTCCTTCTTAACAACTCATGCGGTGTAGTAATTTCAAATGACTAGTAAAGTGCCTAAATTATGATGCTTTTTCAGCTTATTAGTATTCTTTGAAACCTACTTACGGAAGACGTTGGGGTGGCTGAAGCAAATATGTTATAATATTGATTCGTTGTATAGGCGATTTATTATAACCATTTCGCCTGATAAGGAGGTAATTAAATATACTTAAAATGCATTGTTTTTATCAACACATTTGCTTTGGATGATTTTCATCATATGCTTTGATGCAAGAACTATACCAAAACTTATAATCAGTAAATCAAAGTTTCTTCAGCGGTGTGAAATCCATAAAGCGCTGTCATCATGTCTTTATGACATTCAGTTTTTTTTGGATAATCTGTATATATGATCAAAGTTCTTATGTGATACATTTGAAATAGAATTCTCAGGTACCTTGCTGACCGGAATGAAACAGGGACTATTGGTTCCGAAGTTACAAAGCATTTATAATGCTTTGTCATCAATAACCAGTTTATGAGATTCACAATAAACATATTGAGATTTATGAAAAAGTAGCTGATGTACAGTCGAACGTCAATGGCTCGAACATCTTTGGGACCATGGAAATTTGTTCGAGATATGGGTAGTTCGAGCCACTGAGGGTTAATAATGAGGCAAGGTCAGGAAGCAAATAGCGATAATTTAGTGAAATCTTTTCGATTTTCTACGCAATAATTGTATGTTGAGTGTTCTCAATAGAATCGCCTCGCTGAGGCGATTCTAATATGTACACACAACATATAATTTCTTGATAAAATAAAAAATAATTCCCTAAACATTTGTTTTCTTGAACTGTCGGAAGAATTTCGAAAAAACGAGTTCGAATTAATCATGGTAAACGAGCCATCGGTGTTCGAGCTATTGAAGTTCGACTGCATATGACTTATTGGCTGGTGTACATTTCAAGGCGTTTTTTTTCTATTGCAGTTCCTCCTTGTTTTCCGTTCTGTTTTTAATGAAGTGCTGTTTTGTGTTGTTACTGCATGTAATTATATCCTCTCCGGTTCTTGGGAAGGCTGTATTTTGTGATTGTGATCTTCCCTGGATATTTCCATATTTATATATCTCATGTAAAAAAGCCAAAGGCTAATTGGAATGACCGAAGGACAATCTAATGGTGTAAAAAAATCACATGGAACTCCAGAAACTCAAGTCACCTTCAAGGTGAGACCATGTGCTTTCGACATTACATGATCCATCCCATTATATGTGACGCAAAGTCAGATAACGTGCCTTCGGACATATGAGTCCAGCGAAGATTCAAATCAGCATATGCATTTACATAGTCTGATCAGAATCTTCATTGGACGCATTTTGGATAGCCAAGGATGCACAGATTATTAATGCGAACAACGAAGACTATATTACTTTGATTTTTTGAAACAGAACCTTCAAAGGCAAACTTGCGTGTTTCAAAAGGTAAAACCAGTTAGTCTAAAATTCACAGTTTTTTTTTTTGTTTTATTTCTGAATAAAGCAAAATGCTTAGCATTCATACAGTATAACAATACTACAGAAGTGAGCTTAACATTCTACAAGAGGAGGTATTTACATACCAGTTTCCGAGTGCTCCCCTAAGGACATGAATTTTGAATTCTCGCAAGGGTCACTTGTGGGAAACTGTGGAATGCACCCTTAGTTAGGTGCCATTTTTTATGTACTTTTTTTATATGTCTAAATGTTTTCAGTGTCATGTTGGATTAATACTCTTATGTTGCCATTATCAGTATTTTTGGAAACTGCGAATTGCCAGTTTAGTCCGTCGTTTGTCCGTCCGTCATCTGTCTACATCTTTGAACGACTTTGCTCCATTAAAGGTTTTAACTGTGATTTATCTGTTGCCCGTAATGCATAGGTTTTAGAAAACTTCTGCACAGACCGAAGATATATATGTTTTTTAACACAATAGCGAAGGTTGGGATCCCGTAAAGTTAGATTAAGCCGCGCCAATTTTGTTGGAGTTAAGGCCCTTTGCAATTTCTGGCCATTTGATCTTGTTGCTTTCATGTGCATAGCATGATGAAAACCATATATGCTAATGTTTTGAAAAATCATATATGGATTCTCATGATAAAATAGGTAACCCGTATTTTGTTTCTTATCCGAATTATCTCCTATTTTAGAGTTATTGCCCTTTTAATAAAATAACATTGAAATATTGCTAACAAGATGTCTCAAAAAGTATTTGAGCTAGAGTCTTGATATTTGGTATACTGATTGGGACTGAGGAGAAGATCACCTGATTAAATTTTCAACAAATTTAATGAAATTTTGTTGGAGTTATGGCCCTTTGCATTTTTGGCCATTTGTTGCTTTCATGTGCATAGTATAGGTTAAGAACCATATATGCTAATGTTTTGAAATTTCATATATGGATTCCTTATGAAAACATAGGTGACCCGTATTTTTTTTCTTATCCGAATTATCTCCCATTTTAGAGTTATTGGCTTTTTTAATAAAATAACATTGAAATCTCGTTAGCAAGATATCTCAGAAAGTATTTGAGCTAGAGTCTTGAATGGTACTGAGAAGGAAATCCCCTGATTAAATTTTCAATCAATTTAATGAAATTTTGTTGGAGTTATGACCGTTTGCAATTTTTGGCCATTTGTTGCTCTCATGTGTATCATAAGTTTAGAACCATCAATGCTAATGTTTTGAAATTTTATATATGGATACCTAATGATCGTATAGGTGACCCGTATTTTTTTCCGAATCATCTCCCATTTTAGAGTTATCGCCCTTTTCATAAAATAACATTGAAATCTTGTTAGCAAGATATCTCGAAAAATATTTGAGCTAGAGTCTTGATATTTGGTATACTTATTGGAACTGACGAGGAGATCATCTGATTAAATTTTCAGCCAGTTAAATGAAATTTTGTTGGAGTTATGGCCTTTTGCATTTTTTGGCTAGTTGTTGCATTCATGTGCATGGCATGTTTAGAACCATGTATTGAAATGTCTTGAAATTTCATATATGGATTCTTCATGAAAATATAGGTGACCCGTTTTTATTTTCTTATCCAAATTATCTCCCGTTTTAGATGGCCTGTTTATTATAAAATTACTCTGAAATCCCGTATATTAGTACCATTATGGGCGAGCAGTGTTCGAGTCAACCAGTGTTAAAGTCAGGCAGTGTTGAGGGCATAGTGTTTTACAAACACCAGCTCTAGTTATACTTTCAGTTACGTTTGGGCAACGTGAGCTGCCACCTTTTTGGGAAAGAATTGCCAACTTTGTTGCCATCTGTTTTTTTTTTTTTTTTTTTTTTTTTTTTTTTACGGCTACTTTATTGTATTTGTCTATCTTTGCCTTTGGTGTTGGGGGCTTGATGTGGATCTGATTGTATCAGTTCCTGAGTTATCTTATTTACTTTTCCTCTGAAACCCCTAGACCAATATTCTTCAAATTTCATATGAAGCCTTCTGTTAATGGGAGTGAAAGCTATATAAAAAGTCATGAATTGTTACTTAAGATGCCAGCCATACCTATTTGTAATAAAAACAACAACAACAACAACAACAACAAAACAACAACATTAAAACCTTCTTCTCAAGATCCCAAAAAGCTTAAAGGCTGAATCTTGGTATATAGCATTAGGGGACTCATGGTCTACCAAGTTTGTACAAGTAATGATCGTAGGTTGACCTTTTATCTTTTTACGGCAATTTCAAATTTGCATCCCTATACATTAGTGTGTGGAAATGTTGAAAAATCAAAATATATTACAGACCTTTGGCTGAAACTTCCAATGTATCAACTTTTCAGTTACAATCAAAATTTTGCTCCCCCCTCCCACAACTCTCCCTCCCTGGGCATAGTCTGCCCTTGCCCCTGGCCTGTATGCCTGTATACAATTTGTAATCTTTCATTTGTTTCTTCTCTAAAACCGCTCGACCAATTTTCACCAGATTTCACATTGGACTTCCTGTTGAAGGGATATTGAAAATCTGTTCACATGGTTTAGCATCATTGAACAAAATGACCACCGTGCCCATATACGCTCGTATGGTAAAACACCTAAAAAAGCTCAAGAAAGAAGCTGAATCTTGGTATATGGCATGAGGGATTCAAGGTTTAGTGCTTTTCGTACGTTTGTCCGATTTGTGCTTGTTTGGAGTTGTCGGTTTCCCCTTCCTATTGGGGTCTGGGATGAGCTGCGTTTTGTGATTGTGGCACTCTCTGGACTTTTCTCTTACCTTTTTTTACTAAGTTTATTCAAATGAGGATCCTAGGATGACATTTGACCTTCATTGCAAGGTCAAATTTCGTCTCATACATTTCATTTTCTCAAAATGTATTAAAGAGTAATGGCTAAAACTTACAATGTATGATTAAGGAAGTAAACCTTTTGAGTTATAATCTGATCTCATCTCCCAGGGGTAATCAGCCTTTTACCCTAGGTTATATTCATGTATAAAATCATATGATTTTAAACGTCTTCTTCTCTGGATTCGCTCGACCAATTTTCACTAGACACCACATGGGACCTTCTGCCGCATGGGTATTAACAATTTATATAAATGAACCGGTTCTGCACTACTGAACAAGACGGTCACCATGCCCATATATGGTAAAACACTTAAAAATGTTCTTCTCCAGAACCTAGAAAGCTTTGAGGCTGAATCTTAGTATACAGCATAGAGGACTGTATCAGGTTTGTTCAAATGATGATCAAAGGGTGACCTTTACTTTTTTTCGGCACGATCAAAATTATGTCACAGTTGCTGTGGCAATAGGGGAAGATTGTTGCATGGCAGCTGCAGACATGCAATGGCCGTTTTACTCGGGTGAGCAAATCATGGCATTGTGCCGCTCGTTTGTATTTGACACCTAATTAAGATTAATTTCGTCATGGCTTTAAAATGATTTATAAACGTTAAAAATTGATTTTTAAACAATTTGCTTTGTTATGTTGTATATATTTGTTGAAAGACAGAGTATAATACTCGTCCCAATTCGAATTGATCAGTGATATAAAAACGGATTTATATGTCTAGATGGGTTATGTTTGGCCAAACAGTAACTGTTGTTAATTTCCTGTAATTTAGTGTTTTTGTTATGCATTTGGGGAGACTAAAAATAACGAATTAAGGAACTGTAACGACTATTAACCCCGTCGACATTCCTAAATGATTCGCAATTTTTGCCATCCTAAAGTTCCTAAAAAACCCACTAAAATTACAGGAAATACCTCAATTGTTTGGCCACATTGCTAGTCTTTGTCTATTTTTTTTATATGTGTGCATGCTTAAAGGGCAATGCAAGGTAATGAAGAATATTCGATATGAAAGATCTCCACAAATCATGCATTTTGATGTAACTTTAAAAATTTCAAAACAATTATTAAGAGCGCTGCTATTTTGAATATTTAATGAGGTTATAACCATTTAAAAATATTAAATGAAATCATCTTTCTGATAGAAAACAATGCGGGGTGCAACAAACATCAGTAGAAAAGGTAAGAGAAAAGTCCAGGGAGTGCCACAATCACAAACCGCAGCCCTTCACAGACCCCAAGAGGAAGAGGAAACCGACAAATCTAAACAAGCACAAACCGAATAAACGTACGAAAAGCACTAAGATTTGCTCTCTCTTCCCCAAGCGAGGTAATCGCAATACTAAAAGGACTGAAAAACACAAGAACAAAATGACACACTGAAAGACATACAACAAATCGCCTCGTAGAATAAACCACAAAGCAACAAAGAGTAAGACTAACACCGGGATCACCGCCTTAGAACGGTCGGTAGAGCAAACCACCGGGGGGTTTAAAGCACTTTTACAGCTAGCTAACTTCACCCTGGGTCCCGAAAGCCTAGAGAAGAAGCAATATGCACAAATATAGAGATTCATATCTTTGCAAAAATTATTCATTTAGGTTTTGTATATTTAACGCAGGCTTAAAGGCGACTATCTCTTAGTTTATTTCATCGCATCTAGTGTTAAGTATTGTGTGGAGGCCGTATAAATTCTGTACTTCATCGTAGTTCAGTATCTTGGAAAATCCAGTTCCCTTTCAGCCGGTGCTAGGGTCGTATGCAGCCCTGCAAACTACACTGTTGTCATAGGAAGAGTCTCAATAAAACCGAAACTCCATTTGTTGGTTGTTTTCAAAGGTGACCTTTTTAGATGTTACTCAGTGCAAACAATGTTTTACTTTCCCCACAAGTCAACGACTTTAAATAATACCATTTCAACACGAATTTTAATAGAAAAATCGAAGCAATACCGACATCATTTATTTGTATTTGCTAAAACTAGGAGGAGGCATCTTGTATCTCCAATTATTTGGTAGAACAAATGTTTTACAAATGTTGAAAACCAAAAGAGAAAGAAAACATTCATTTTATGAGCAATCACTTTTTAATATTTATTAACAGTAATACAAATTCTGATGGAAATATACCATATTGTTTTCTGTTAAAATATACATGTTTAAAATTCATATGGATAGCCGGCTGTTATCATTACAGTCTTGATCCAGTTTGTGTACTGAGATACATCCTCGAATATACCCGGGTCCTCAGCGATTGAGCAATCACCGCCAGAGGAAGCTATCCCTGAAGAAAACATAGGAAATATTTGAGAACTTGTAGAATATGGCATATATACAGCAGGTGGTATATAAACTGACTACAGCGTAGACGTCCATATATCCTGCAAAGCGCAGGTCGATCTTCGCCTTCGCTAGTTGTCCTCATACGATTGAAGACGCATTGAAAAAAGTATGTTTCTACTTTGGCATAATGACATATTAGCCAAGACTACTTATACAGTCTAGCTGAAGTCTACAGTAACCATTTAACTGTCAAATAACTATTTATTCTTTCTCTCCTCTACTTATGTATCTAATAGTGTATTTTCTGTTTCTTTGTGATCTCCTTAAATATTTACTTTCACTAAAAAGCATTATTTTTAAGACCGGCCTTACAAATCACATTATCGATATTTTCATTCTCATTGAAATACGAGATACAGATCTACAAAAGTCATTAGACTTTTTCTGAATCCCTTCTGTGTATCCTTGTCTTTTCTGGATGGCGATGTCCCCCGGCGTACCTCATATGGGGTATACATATCTCAACTTATAAGATTCGCCAGAGCTTCTTCAACTCTTAATGACTTTAACTACCGTAATAAAGCCCTTACTACCAAACTTCTTAGGCATGGGTATTGTTATTTTAAACTTCGTAAGGCGTTTTCGAAATTTTATCGCAGACACAGTGCCTTGTTAGAAAAATATAGCGTCAGTCTGAAAACACTTCTGCAACAAGGTATATCGGAACCCGAATTTTATGGTGACTTACTGTACAGATTTAGAAAAATTGTAGGTTAATCTAACTTTTCGGAGCAATTCAGAAAACTTATTAACCGTTATAAAAGAATTGGCTATAGCCTGGATATTTTGCGGCAGACTGCATGCCTAGTTGTCAACCCAATCATTGTTGATGGCTATACTTCACTCTTTAATTGCACGACGGCGGTCCGGGCCTCAGACTCAATGACGGCCTCTTCGTAAAACTTTAACCAGTGGGTTGGGGCTTGACGATATGTCTTTGGCTTGGCCCGCCGTGGTTCAACTATTGGTTTTCATTTACTCTGGCATACAGTAGAATTAGCCATGAGTACTCGTCTTTGTTTATTATAGTGATTAATTTGATTTTTATGTTTTCGCTTTGATGCATTGACTGAGCTGGGAGCCTTTATGCGAACCGAATTTTTATGTATTTCTGTATTAAGAGTAGCATCGGGACCCACGGTGAAGTTAGCTAGCTGTAAAAGTGCTTTAAACCCCCCGGTGGTTTGCTCTACCGACCGTTCTAAGGCGGTGGTCCCGGTGTTAGTCTTACTCTTTGTTGCTTTGTGGTTTATTCTACGAGGCGATTTGTTGTATGTCTTTCTGTGTGTCATTTTGTTCTTGTGTTTTTCAGTCCTTTTAGTACTGCGATTACCTCGCTTGGGGAAGAGAGAGCTAATCTTAGTGCTTTTCGTACGTTTGTTCGGTTTGTGCTTGTTTAGATTTGTCGGTTTCCTCTTCCTCTTGGGGAAGGGCTGCGCTTTGTGATTGTGGCACTCCCTGGACTTTTCTCTTACTTTTTTGTTTTCCAGGTCTAAAACTCTCCCCACGGCTGTCAGTTTATACAAATAAAATAATGTTTAAACCAAAACACAATCCATATATTTAATAAATAAGGGTAAAATCTGGTGATAAAAGTAAATTTATTTAAAAAAAATCACATTTTAACATTAGGTAAAAGAATGAATTATTTGTAGCGGAGTATAATTGTATGACTATTAAAAGAAGCCAGTACAAGCAATCGAAGATGTATACTGCTAAATGAGAATCTTGAAATCAAATGAAGTAATCCGCGTTAGAACAAAAAAGGTCTGACCCCATATGAACATTCTGGAATTTACCTTGGGCGTACCAAACTCCGTCAGCAGCTTGGCACATCAAAGGACTACCAATGTCATCCTAAAAGTTTGAAAATTTAATGAAGGTTAGCCATATAAAGTTCAGCTAATATCAATTCATGTATCAAAGTATGAACTATCAACAAACGCAGCTTAAGAAATCTTTGCACAGATGTCTAAATACGGAAGCACCTATTGCTAATATTGCTTGCTTTTTTACAAATGTAACACATCTACCCAGCTAGCATTCTTTATAAATCTATAGCGGGCCGTTATCGGCCCGTCAGCTACCCTCACAGGCCGATAACGGCCCGCTATAGATTTATAAAGAATGCTAGCTGGGTAGGTAATCATAAAGACTTACTACAGCTTTATACTACACTCAGACGCCATTTCAGCTCTTCAAGAGAATGCAACTGCAAATGAAATGAGCCATAACGTCAGAAAACGTACTTTCGGACATGTGCGCCCAGCGAAGGTTCAGCTCAGAATCTTCGCTAGGCGCATTTTGGTTTTTATATAAAATTTCATATTATAACAGTTTCGACTTCATCAGCAACTGCTATACAAAAGTCTTGTTATGTAAGTAATGTGAGCAACACACAACAGCATTAATCTTGACAGTTTCCATTTGCTTTGTTAATTTATAAGGGACCTCCAAAAAGTGTACTTGGTAGTCGAAATTGTCATAGTTTAAAAGTAACTGCTAAGACTGAAAGATGCAAAATTTCTTCATGCGGACATCGAAAACTGATCTGACTGCGCGGATGCGCAGGCTGATTTGAGTCATGTGGGCGCGCATGTCAGGGTATGTTTTCTCACGTTGTGGTTAATCTATTCATGGTGCCTATTATGTCACGGCTACATCGGCCACTAAATGTCGACCTGAAATGTCTGTAAGTAATAACCATATACGGTAATACCCAGTTATCATTTTGCTTAAATCTTTCTCGGACCGTTATCGGTCCGACAGGTATTCTGGTTAAAGACATAAAAATAAGATATGTCTCAGCCACTAGTCTTATCTCTGATAAGAGGCTGAGTATACTGTCAATGAATAATACACAGGTAGAGGTCCAATATGGATATTCAGTATTGGCTCCCCTCCAAAATATTTATCATCAAACAGCCTCTTTAGCACCCCCTGCTTGGATTGCGTAATCACCTCTTTATAACATACGTTTGATCTCTCTTGCATGGCACCTAGGTAGAGGCAATATAATCATTAGCCAATTTAAAGACAAATATAATCATTAGCCAATTTAAAGACAAATAGCTAAAATGAGACAAAAAGCGGTACCCGCTTTTTGTCTCATTTTAGCTATTTGTCTTTAAATCTGTATCGGGCCGTTATCGGCCCGACAGTATTCCTGTCGGGCCGATGACGGTCTAATATTGATTTAAACATGAATGCTAGCTGGGTAATTACACGTCTGCTGTCAAAGTGTATATATGCTATCAGATAGATTTATAAACCAATCTGTGAATTATGAGTCGTAGATAAGTAAGTTAAACAAATCGTTTTAATGAATCATAGAATTGAAAAAAAAAAAAAAAAAAAAAAAAATGAAAACTTTTATACTTGCCGCACAAAAGTCTTTATAATAATTATAATCCTTGTATCCTGCACAAAGTTCCGTCGCTGGTAGGTAGTCTCTCCAACGTTGTTGGCAGACACGGTCAGATAAAATTGGCATATCGACCTGATTCAAGACATCGTCATTACCCGTACCTAGGAATACATTCTAAAAGGAATGACCCTGGAGAACAATGAACACATAGAGGGAACTAAAAATCCCTTAATCGACATTAAAGCGCCAATCACAACTGCAGCATACGACTCTTTTAGATATAAAAAAATACGACTCTTTCATATATGTATATATATGTCAAGACCTATTATCTATGGAAATTGAAAAGATGTCGTCCGCTACAAATTTTGCTTGTTACTTTATGAGTTAAGTGTCCATGTGTTCTGGGACATACTGGCTTGTTTCGGCCAATTTGGCCTCTTCAGTGATCCTGCACGCTTTTTTCAAGCAATCCCAGATGGGCTCTCTGGGCTTTTTCGTCAATATAGTCTATAATAGTCAGCAATTCTATTACCAGGCACTTAGAGAACGTGACCTTGATGACAGTTCGCAAATGCGCAGTCCGATCTGGGTCTTTCTCTTTAGTTGCTTGTTATATGCATCATAGCACAAAATATTTTCTTCAGTATATCAAGGGTAATTTGTGTTCTGTTTAGTAACCACAAATATGTGAAGATACCGAGGAAATGCCACATCACGAAGCACGCCCTACCCGAAGCACCAAAAGAAGGAGAGTTTAGGAACAAATAATGACAAAACAAATGCCACATATGAAATTATACAGGTACAAACAAAGAGGAACTGCAACAGCGGACCCGCCTTGGAACGATCAGGACAACAACTAGGGTGGGGTTGGGGAGGGCTTAGACCAGTTTTACTCACGCAAAACCACACCATTAATTCTGATGCAGCGCCACATTACAAATATATGTTCGATCCGTATAGGGGTCCTCTATACATCATCTGTGAAACATCACAATGAAACTCTTATAATAATAATAATAATAATAATAAAAACACTGTGATGCAACAAAGCAAAGGGCTCAGTGGCGATCTAAAGCCAGAACACAAGAAAGCCACAAATCGAGGATCGATCCACCGCCGTAAGACTTCAATAAGCAAATGGAAAGAGCGCCGATCATATTGTAATGGTAGCGGCCAATATGCTACTCATTTGTCCCCGTAACGACACCTGTTTCACCTGATGCAGAATAATTTTGCATCGGTCTAAAGAGACATTGATATAATTCACATGGGGGTTACTCAAAAGGAGAAAGTTTTCTTCCCAAGGGCACAATTTCTTTTCTTTGGTAGATGACCTAAATTTTGAAAGTTTTCAAATACTAGGAAGATAACTGTCTGTCTACGAAAGATGTCGCCTTTTGCTCAATGGGGTGGGGAAGAATATTTTATATGAATGCATTTATCTCAAGTGAAAAAATTGTTTTAATTCATACATAACTCGAATTTAATGATGCACAATAATCGACAAAGGTTAAATACAAAAGGGCCAACGAATCAATAAAGAGAAATTTTAAAGAAGCAGGAGAAACTAGATTAGAAACTTACTGGTGTTTTACCCAACATTTATGATGGACCGTTTTTTGATTATATGGTTTTATAAATAAAATCATTATTCTAAACATATTGCCATAGTTTGGCATCGAACTTGAACATTTGGAACAGTTTGAAATGATTACTATATTTACCCCAAATACTGGGATACCGTATATACCCTAAGTATTCGGACACTTCAACTCCTTACCATACTTGTTCTAAAATTTTCTAGTCCACTGTGTGTTCTTTGTTTCCAAAGGCAATCTTTTTGACGTTTATTTTACAACACTGCAGCTGGTGTTTCAGATTATATTTCATTTTCTTTGGGATCATTGGGCCCATTGCTGTATATTTGAAAATTGAGTTCTGCTCATGTATACGCTTGAGGGCGTAAGCAGTGTTGCAAACTTCATTACTGCTTATGAAGAGTCTCAATCAAACCGAGACTCCCGTTTTCTAGTCCATTGTGTGTTCTTTGTTTCCAAAGGAAATCTTTTTGACGTTAATTTTACAACGTGTTGTGTCTAAAAATTGCTGGATGAGTTGCAAACAGTGTAGATCCTGATGAGACATCTCATCTGGGTCTACACTCTTTGCTCAGGCCTGTCTGTCCGAATATTACAGTAAATATGGCATATCAAATTCTTACTATACTTTTAACATTTTGAACAAGTTCATTTTGCTACCAGCTGATATGTCTAAAAACTGCTGGATAAGAGGCAAGGCAAACAGAGCAGACACTGAACTGGGTCTACACTGTTTGCTCAGTCTGTCTGTCGAATACTAAGGATAAATACAGTAACCAGTTTCATATGCCGCTAGAAAACTGCATTTCTCCTTTTTCCTTGTTTTATTTTCTGCTGAACAAAATGAGACTAAAACACAGCTAATTACCAGTTTACTAATGAAAGTGTGTACAGATTAGACACCAGAAGTTAAAAAAAGGGAAAATCATCGTCTCTTCTGATACTCATCCAATAGACTTATGCACGGGTTATCAATTTAAATCATGGTTACATTTGGGATACCAAATATCAATGGCAATTTGAAATAGAAAAACGCTTTGTTAAGATAAGCAGAATGGAGACACTCTCAGGGGAGGCAACTGTCAAACCTGTGTAATCTCCCATGTGAAAAGGAGTCTACTCTAAAAGGAAAGAAATTGCTCCCAACTCTAAAAGTAAAGAATTTTGCTCCCATTTCGGGAGAATAGGAGCAAATTCTTTCCTTTTAGAGATGACTCCTAAGAGTTATCTCCGCAATGAAAAATGGCAAAAAAATCTACCATGTGTATCCTGTAATCTTAACCCTGGTCATGCTGAATAGATTAAGATGCCACGCCCACTTCTAATTTCCAGCCAGTCAGATTACTTGATACGGGTTTTTGATTGAAATTTACGTATTTAATGAGAAACAATGCAGATCCAGATCAGTTGGCTTCAGAAGCCAACTGATCTGGATCTACACTGTTTGCTAAGACAGGGCATGCCGCGTTCAGCAAGAGAAGGGTTTAGTAATGTCTTACCGTGGATACTTTTAACAGATCCCCATCCAGCAAGATAACACATCTGTCCTGTAGAATACGCATGGATGTGGTCAGCTAGACACAAGGGTCTCGTATGATCGTTGAATGTTATTGTTTCATTGGTGAAAATAAGGGCGACGTCATTTTCTAAATTTTGTACATCGAAACGTTCGTGTACTTTGACTGATTGTATATAATATGTTTTCTCATAGGGGTCAAGCTCATCCTTGCTGATGTTGTGTTTCCCTAGAAACAATTTCCAGTCTGGCAAGTTGATGGTTGAAACGTTGTAATTCTCTCTGAAAACAAATTGTATGACTTGGAACTAGAAATGTCTTTGTAAAATTATATGCTACAAGTTCCTGCAAAATGGCAAAGTTAAAAATTGGCGTAACTCTCAAAGAATTAATTCGATTTCGTTTCAAAAGTTAGTTTGGTTATCTACTCCTCAGCCTCAATAAGCTCACCAAGTTCCAAGGCTCTAGTTTATTTAAATAGTTGTCGATGTGTCTTGCTGACAATAAAAACGTGACGAACGACCGGACAAACGACACAGAAGTAATATGTGCCTCCAACTTCTATGTTAGGGGTACAGAAATCGACATTTTATCACATTTGGTCTTCGACAAACGAAAATGCTTCTTCTAGGCATTTGCAGCCAGCAAAGGCACAGACCATACTGTGCGTTCTAACGGTCTGACCAGGGACTTTCATAGCTTCAGATGAAGAGCGTATCCACATAAATATTTTTTTTATTTCTGCGCGACAACACACGTGGTGTATACTCATAAGAAGCGCCTCAACGAGGCGCTAGCGCCTCAAATGAATATCTAGAACATGTTTTCCCGGAGATGTAAGAAAAAAGAAGATGTTCTTTTTCGAAGAAAAAAATCTGATCTGAGATATGACATTTGACCGTTACTTACAGAATCATTGGAAATGAAGAACGAGTTACAAACGGAGGGCAAAAACACGGATATGCATATGCGATTGCGCAGACTGGTCGGACTATGCGCAGCTCGCTTAAGCTCGAAACATATTTTTTGCTTGATGCAGCTCATATAGAACCAGATCCATAGCAGTCTGAGTATTTGTAGCCTGGGCCTGGTTTTTCAAAACTAACGATGTCGTTAGTTAAAGTATTGTTAAAACTTTGATCACTAAATATGGCAAAAACGCTAATATTTTTGCTGAAAAAAATGTGATTTGCAAAAGCTACTCACATTTTTTTTTCAGCAAAAATATCTGCGAATTAGATATTGTTCAATATTGTTCTTACTAGAACAGGTATCAATTTGACCACTAACGAGCTTGTTAAGCTAACGATGCTTTGAACAACTGGGCCCTGGTCAGTATCCAGAGGAGCGCAAAATCATAGTCTCGGGCCTTCTTCCCAGGGAGTCTGTAGACCTGGAACCATACAATGATCAGCTGAAAGCTCTATGTGCTGAAAATGACATTACTTTCATCGATCACTTCGATGAATTCCTACTAGCATCTGGCGAACTACCTGATGCATACTTCCAAACTGACAAAACGCACTTAAATAAGTCTGGAACGAGAAAATTTCTTCGAAACATTGATAAAATATATAAGGTTACCGGATCTGCAGCCCCCCGGAAGGCATTCCAAAGTTATCCTCAATCAAACAAACCCCATGTAGATAAAAGATATAAACCCAGATCAAGGTACTGTCACATATGTTCCATGAATAATCACAGCACTCATGAGTGTTGGTTTAACGGGAGAAACACTGGTAGGTCGGGTCATGTGACACGATAGGGGTCCACTGGGCATATAAAACAGAGATCTTCAGATACAATCCAGTATCAGGAGTCATCCGATAATAATATATTGAATTCCATTGAACGGACATCCAGTGTTATTGAGGCCCCACCTCACAGTGATTCTTTCATAAACCCCAGGTTAGATGCTCTTTCGCAAGATAGTACTGACCCTAATACGGAATCTTGTACCAAAGACGCTGCCTGTCCACCTGCCGCGGCTCCTGCAAGGTGTGCTAATCTTGATTTCTCTTCTAAAGGATTACACTTCTGTAATCTCAATGTTAGACATTTAGTGCCTAAAATTGATGAACTCCGTATTGTTATGGCTACGGAGGAGTGCCCTGACTTATTGGGATTATGCGAAACATTTTTGGATCCGTGTGTGTCGGATGGCCAGGTGGCGTTGGATGGCTATAATTTTATACGAAAGGACAGAGTTGAAGTTCTAAACAAATATGGAGGCGGGCTTATCATGTATTTCAGAGAATCGTTAAATGTCAAACGCCGACCTGAAATAGAAATTTCTAACTTAGAAACAATTTGGGCAGAAATTACGTTGCCAAATGCTAAACCGTTTCTCGTGTGTAGTGTATATCGCCCACCCGATTCTCTCTCAAACTGGATAGATCTCTTTGAAGAAGAACTATCTGTTGCACAAGCTAGTGGTTTGGAAATTATTCTCATGGGTGATTTTAATATCGATTATATTTCATGTACAAACAGGAAATGGTTGAATCTGGTACAGCTCTTTGATCTTTCCCAGCTTGTTTCAGAGCCAACGCGCGTTACTCAAACATCGGCAACGATAATCGATCATGTTTATACAACAAACGTTGAAAATATTACTGAATGCTTTATCTCAGATTTTTCGATAAGCGATCACCTCCCTATATGCGTCACTCGAAAAATAAATTCAAGAGTTTCTAAATCGAGCCATATTACTACAAATTACCGTTGTTTTAAGCATTTTGATGAAACCATGTTTCTAAATGATCTCAAAAATGACCTTATTACATTTACCGCAAATCAGTCAACTGTAGATAAAGATTTTGCTGTATGGCATAATATTATAATGAAACATTTAAATAACCATGCGCCTATAAAAAACAAGCGAGTTAAATGCAAACGTTTACCAGACTGGTTCTCACCGGAAATCACGCATATGCAAAAGCGACGCGATAATGCCAAAAAACTTAAACAGTGGACTGATTATAAAATGTATCGAAATAAGACCATCCAACTTATTCGTCAAGCCAAACGAAAATACTTTTCCGATTCCGTTAAAAATTCTAAAGATTCTAAAACAATTTGGAATCATCTGCGTGCAGTTAATAACAAAAAGAAAACAACGTTGAATAACCTCCCCAGAGAGTTAATTATGAATTGTGAAACAATAACCGATTGTGAGGATATTGCTGCTAAACTAAATGCATATTTCTCATCTATCGCTGACATTTTAAATGACCACACAGATCAAGTATCGACATTTGAAGATGACAAACTGAGTAATTTTGTCAACAGCAAAGTCCCTCTTAACTCATTTTTTACTATTCCATTGATAACATGTGACCAAGTTTTATCATTTATCAATAAACTCGATTCTACTAAAGCTACAGGTATTGATGGCTTAGGACCACGAATAATCAAAATGGCAGCTAGTATATTATCTCCATCCATTACCACGCTGATAAACAAAAGTATATCGAATGGGTGTTTTCCTTCTCAAATGAAGCTGGCAAAAGTGTTCCCAATACATAAGGGTGGAGAAACAACTGATCCCTCCAACTACAGACCAATATCGATTTTACCGACCATTTCAAAAATCTTCGAAAAACATGTCAACCAACATTTAATAGGTTACCTCAATAAGCACAAACTTATTCATGAAACTCAGTCTGGATTTAGACAAAAGCACAGTTGCCAAACAGCTTTGGTAAAACTTGTTGATCAGTGGCTTTCATGCATCGACAAAGGAGATATAGTAGGTACTCTTTTCGTAGATTTTCGTAAAGCCTTCGATCTCGTAGATCATTCTATACTCATCAACAAATTGTCTTTGTACAAATTCAGTCCACTATCCCTACGTTGGTTCCAGTCCTACTTATCGTCTCGTAAACAAGCAATAGCAAACGATGTCGGTCTGTCTGAATTCGCAAATGTATCGTCTGGTGTGCCTCAGGGATCGATCTTGGGCACTACACTATTTCTTCTATTTATTAATGACTTGCCGCTTTTTTTAAATCACTGTTTTGCAGATTTCTTTGCCGATGATGCAACTTTTCATACACATAGTAACAGCGTTGATGTTATTGAACATCATCTTCTAGCCGATTTCACAGAAGCGAAGCACTGGAGTAAGCGGCATAAATTGCCAATAAATTATAAAAAGACCACCTGCATGTCCATAGGTACAAGACAACGACTAGGCGACTCTCGTGAAATGGAGCTGAAATCAGACGATATTTGCATTCAGAACGTTTCTAAACAAAAGCTCCTAGGCGTTTATATTGATGAAAACCTAAATTGGTCTGCGCATATTGACTACCTGTGTTCAAATGTTTCATCTAAAATATCACTATTAAGGCAATTATCTAAATATGTACCGGTAGAGGTTCAAAAACAGTTTTACCAAAGTTACATAATGCCCTTGATGGATTATGGTTCTGTTGTCTGGGGCTGGACGTCCCTGACAAATCTTGAAAGACTCCTAAAATTACAAAAGCGAGCTGCGAGAACAATTCTTAAGACAGACTTCCGAACACCATCTGCAGGCATGTTCAAAGAGCTTGGGTGGTTATCACTCGAAAGAAGGCTTAAATACAATAAAGCGGTATTGACATATAAGGCGCTGAATAATATGACACCAGCATACATTTCAAGCATGTTAAAGCCCGTCTCTCAAACTCATTGTTTAAACTTGCGCTCTAGTGTAAACGGGACCCTATATGTACCAAAATCACGTACAACGCTCTATAATGGAGCGTTCTCCTACTCAGCTCCTAAGCTGTGGAACTCACTACCTCAGCCAACCAGAAACTGTGATACATTAAATGCTTTTAAGAAAAGTCTTAAAACAGTGTTTTAGAAGGAATATAATTTATTCCGAAACATTTTTACTTTTAATGGTATTTTATCACTGTTCATTAATCAGACATAGTGGGATGCTGCTCCATCTCACACCTCACGCACACTTAGGGCCTGCTCTGTATCGGCTGTGCCTAATATGTCACCGTGGCGGGTCCCGGTGTGAGCGGCATGCTGTTTGGACATTCGTTTCCGCCGCATGCTCTCGACCATCGGGTTTCGGTACGGTGCTTGTATGAATGGCGCGGTCGGAACCGAGTTGGCTCATATCAAGTTGATGAGAGACTCTTCGTAACGTTCCGGTGCACCTTCCGATACTATTGTTCGTGTGGTGCGTGTTCTTCTTTATGGCTACATCTTACTATGTGATACGTTTCAAAAAAACAAAACAAAAAAAAAAAAAAAAAAAAAAAAAAAAAAAAAAAAAAAAACACAAGAACATATTACCTTTTACTAGCTAACATGCCCATGACGCAGTTTTATGGTTTTATGTGCCCTGCATGATGCAAAGTCTCATGGATATCTCTTATGAAATTAAATTTTAATTTTGTTCTAAACATTTATCATATACTTTTAGTTTTATTGTTTGTAAATCTATTTGCATATTAGTATCTTTCTGTGTTACAATGCTGTGTCATTTTAATGTATATATTTGTATGTATTTTATATTTGTATGTTATAGAGGACCACAAGGTAGACTAGCTTTTGAAGCTAATTGTGTATCCTCTTTAAATATTGTATAAATAAAATAAAAATATCCACGCATATACATGCGTTTCTTATGAACCAGTCAAGGATCAGTAGTATGCACCCGAAAAGCGGGGTTTCTAGAAAAGATTTACATCAAGAAGACACAACCTACCCTTTAAAATGTTGAGCAGACGTCAAGATGACATTTTGTCCGATAACTGCACCACTTCCGGAAATATAGCCAAGGTCATCAACAATCATCACCTGGAAAAAGTTTGAGTTAAAATTATGTATATATAAACACTTGAGTCGCATGCTGTTTCAGCAAAGATTTCAAGGTAGACTTTGTCAAAATTATCCAAAAACATTTCTGCCACACGTTTGTGCTTATTAAGAGGACTAGTAGATTTTCCGCTATTTCACATGGGAGACAACTTTTGTCACTTCCTGTTTGCTTCACTACATGCCAAATCCCTTCTGAAAAGTGGGATGTTCTCTAAAAAGGAAACAATTTATTCTCCTAGGAATTCCCTACTCTAAAAATGTAAGGATTTGCCCCACCGTTTAGAGAAGAGCCCTTTTCAGAAAGGGGAAACAATTCTGACAGAGTTGCCTCACCCTAAAAGATTCGCCTCACCCCCTTAAAATCAACAAGGCAAGTGGGATGCGTCAAGCGAAGAAGGTTGTCAGCGCAAGCATAAGCACAATGAAGATTCAGATCAGCGAATGCATCCGGACAATCTATTTATACACAATGTCTCCAGACTGATCACTTAAAATATCATAGACGAAGAAACCCGGGTTGTTCAGACGGCAAACATAACAGTTATATTGCAGCTAGGGAGACTTTTAAGGATAGTTTTTCAGCCACTTTAGGGAGGTAACGTTTGCGACTTCCTCTTTCGTTTCCTACAGACCAAAGCCATTCTGAAAACGTACTGAATTTGCTTCAAATGAATGACCTCTTTTCAAAAAGAAAGAAAACAATTTATCAGAGTTGCCTTATCTAAAAGTGCATCGATTCCGCTAAAGTTGTTTCTGCTAAATGTATTGCGTTGCCAAACAGATCATACTACGAGTAGAAGTCTTTGAAAAGATTGTCAACCGCTATTGTTTCTCTTTTGGCACGGTAAACTTGTTACTGAAAACTGAAAACATCAGGGCCCAGTTGTTTAAAACTAATGTTGTCGTTAGTTAATGTATCGTTAAAATTTTGACCATTAAATATGGCATATAAGCTAATATTTTTGCTTAAAAATGTGAATAGTGTTTGCATTTGCTCACATTTTTTCAGCAAAAATACCTGTAAATTAGATGTTGTATTTACTAGAATAGTTAACATTTTGACCACTAACGAGCTCGTTAATCTAATGATGCTTTGAACTACGGGTCCCAGAATAATAACGTTTCGCTATTCCCTATTTCACATGGTTAGCCAAAACGTCACAAAGACAAAAACGTAATGGTTTTAATAACATTGCGTAACATCCAGCCAACTACAAGCAACGTACATATTGTTTCTTTAGATTACGTGAAGTGCAAAGATGAAATAAAACAATAGCGAAGCAAACAAACAAGAAAAAAAAAAAAAAAAAAAGAAAAAAAAGAAAGAATTTAAAGTGGCCAGTTGTGTTGGAACTGTCATATGTTGGATCGTATTGAAACTTTTGGAAACAACACTTTACTTTCTTAAGCATTTAAGCTGTGTAATTGAGAAAAAGTACCAGGCAAGCTGCCTGAAAACGTACCGTCGGGCATGTGCGCCCAGCCAAGATTCAGATCAGCCAGCGCATTTCCGCAGTCTGACCAGATTCTTCACTGAGCAAATTTTAGACAGACAAGAATGCGAAGAGTTTTCATATGGACAACGAAGACTTTGATTACACTACGCGGATGCACATGCTGATTTAAATCTCCGTTGGATGCATATGTCAGAAGGTATGTTTTCTCACGCTAAGGCTCATATATTAATGATTAACCCATTTATGCTGAATGGCTTCCTCTACCTCAAGTCTTTGGATAGGTCCAGTTTCAATACAGGGGGTGTCTGGTTAGTTTATTATTATTATTATTACCATGTTTTATAGAAATTTCTGTACTTAATGCAAACAGTGTAGACCCTGATCAGACGCCGCGTTCTGCGGCGTCTGATCTGGGTCTACACTGTTTGCCAATATCCATTTTATGGGACGCTAAGCATAAATGGGTTTAGACAAGTGGTACAGACAAACGCCAGAGAAGCCGGTTAGGCGGCCTAGTCGGATACGCATCCGACTGATGATCAGGAGGTTGCGGGTTCAACCCCCGCGAGGTCGGCAACATTCTTTCGTGCAGGTTGATCATGAAATATTTTCTACGGTTATTCTCTCCCTTCCGCTGATTCAAGAAGGGCAGTTGTCAGTTTCTGGCGAAAGAATGTACACAATATTGGTTAACCGCTTAGAGGACTAAGTCTGCCCAGTAAAAGTGTTGTTATGTAAATTGACCGCGCTCGATATGACCCCATAGGGTTGATTGGGCCATAAAACCGCAACACAAACGAACAAAAGCCAGAGACAAATTATAAGCATATTAGCAGGCGAAACGTGGTTGTGTCTTCGACTCTTTGACCACAACAAAAACAGCATGATGGATAACCGTAATTCTCCCGCCTGTTTACCATCCAAGGCCATGATCCAGGAGCCGCCTCTTTTCCGCCAACAATCCTTTTCGAAAGTGATGCATTGACAATCTGAACACCGCATGGCACTGTACCTGGAAAATAATAAAATTTTGTACCCGACACTGTAATATTTACGTCATTAGGTTTGATATTATAACCAATAAAAAAATCTCTGCTTATATCCGTAATATTCGGACAGCCCGATCCTGTTCTGATCTAGTTCTAGAAAGTTTGCAACTCATCTAGCAGTTTAAGATACATCAACGGGTAATACAATGGACTTGTTCAACTTTTGTGACAATATGGTATCAAAGGAGTTAAGCCCAGTAGGCACACAACATTGAAAAAACGTCAATTCAACGTTGTTTCAACTTTGTGTGGGACGTTGAATCACCATTGAATCAACGTTGTTTCAAAGTTTCGTGGGCATCGAATCAACGTTGAATCGACGTTCTTTTAACATGTGTGCCTCCTGGGAAGGTGTCCGAATATTAAGGATCGGTTAGTTTTCATTGATTGATTGTGTTGGGGTTTAACGACACGTCAACCCTTGTGGGTCATTTTGTGTCGTCTCCCAGAGAAAGGGAGAAAAGAGACAGAAGAGATAGTAGAAGAGGTGAAAGAGAGGGACAGAAAAGAAAGAGGGACAAGAGTGAAAGTGAAGAAACAGAAGAAATAAAAACATTTCCCCCACTACCCTTACCTGCTACAAGGATAGCAGGCCTTGCCCCACTGTAAGCCAATATCAGTTGGACGCCCCGGTGACGTGAGATACACAACACCTTTGCACCACCCGACCACCCCCGGTTAGTTTTCAAAGTTTCAGCCTGTAGGCCTACTCACCAAAGTAAACAGAAACACACTCTATGATAGCATGGAAGCATAGTTGTTAGTTAATAATATACGACAACCATGTAGTATTCATTCCATGTTTCTGTAAATGCCACAGAAATCCAGTGCGTATTTGTGGGTGGTTGGATGAAGCAAAGGTATCTTACGTCACCGGGGCGTCCAAATGAGACTGGCTTACAGTTGGGCAAGGCCTGCTATCCTTGCAGCAGGTAAGGTAGAGGGTTGGAGGGTAGAGGGGGGGGGGGGGGGGCGGTGGTATTTTTTCTGTTTCTTCATTCATTTTCCTCTTTTTCCACTGTCCCTCTTTCATCCCCTCTATCTCTTATATCTCTCTTCTCCCTTTCTCTGGGAGCCCACAAATATCGTTTCACCCCATCACAACCAAAAAAAAAAAAAAAAAAAAAAACAGTGCGTGGTTAACGCTCTGCGGGCTGGGTAAAATATGGGCAGACGACGTTTTTGAAATATTTTTTCCAAATATCGAAAATCTGCCGGCTGCTTAATTAGCGCAGAGGGTGGTAAATGAGAAGAAACAACGTATTTAAAAATCACAGATATCCATTTTAAAGGATGATCTTTTCTGTTTGCTTCTGTTGACTCTTCCAAGGCGGTTTCTCTGTAAAAGTTCTTCTTTGTTCGTACGTTGGTTATTGCAAAACAGAGCCCAGTTGTTCAGTCCATTGTTAGCCTAACGAGCTCGTTAATTAATACAAACTCGTTAACTGCTGTAGCTAAGGTCTTTTTAAAATACATTGATATTTTTGCTGCAAAAATGTGAGTAGCTTCAATGCAAAAGCTACTCACATTTTTTCAGCAAAAAATACCAATGTATTTGCCATACTTCAAGATAGATATTTTAACGTCGTTAAGTTTTGAACAACTGGGCACTGCTGTTTTTTTTTTTTTTTTTTTTTTTTTTTTTTTTTTGTTATTGTTTCTCATATGTTCTGCTTCCGGTGCCTCGGGAAGGCTGTACTACATGTTTGTGGTCTTCCTGGTTCCGTAACGTGATATATGTTATTGTTACATTAACAAGACAGTTTGTTTTAAGATTTTACCGTATGGACTTATTACTGCTGTCCAACTCATTACGAAAACACGCCTATGCAAATATGCAGAAAATTTCACCTCCGAAAAACCGAAAAATTTCAGATAAAAAGCTCTGATATTTTTCATATTTCTGCTCAAAACATAGATTGTGGGTACTCGTTAGAACCGCCTCGCCGAGGCGGTTCTAACGAGTACCCACAATGTATGTTTTGAGCAGAAATATGAAAAATAATGTATACCCCTGTAAACCCCAGATTTACTATATAAAAGTGGGGTTTAAGGGGGTCAAAATTATATAGGTATGTTTTCGTGATGTTCTTTCTTGTTGGTAACAATAGATGGAAGAAATCAGTCCAATACAATGATTGGTTATCACGATGAAGGGAAGAATGATACACGTACTGTATCAGATCACTTCTGTTCAACGGAACGTGTTTATTTTAGCCACGTCTCCGTTTGTTGAACAGGCCATAATATGAAACATTGACAGCATGTACAATCTACTCGAACTGATACTGTTTGACCACTTTGAGACACCTTTGAAACCATGCTATCAACAAAGGAGATTGGTATTGAACTGGATCCGGCCACCAATAAAGGTCGCTTGAAGTCAGGCAACATATATGGATGAATTGTCTTGAACATAGCGCTTTACTCATTAAACACCAGTGAATGCATTCCACGAAGTTTGATAATCGAAACATCAGGGGATTTGGTGCGGTATGTTTACAACCACCATTAAACGCATTTACTCACTGTGACGATTTTAGCAATATGTGTTTCTGTCCCTACCCCTGTAGTACTTACCATGTTAAAACGCATTAAACGAAATCTGTATAAAATTACATACTGATGAAAGTACATTTCTATCGTATTTTATTTATTTCTGCTACGTACAGCAAAATGACCAAAAAAACTGATTTTGATACTATCACAGTTTTGTTCCCTTGGTATTAGCTGTCTCTACCCTGGGGATATGTACATGTATAAAGCATTAACTAAAACACAACTGTCAGCTGCAAGCGACTTTTCAGAAATTACAACAAATAATTTAAGTGACAATTAACAGCGTGTTATAAAAAGAAAACAACAACAACAACAACAACAAAAACAACAACAAAAAAAAACCATTTATGATCGGAGAAAAAAGCATTACTGAGGTAGATGGGCCATTTGCTGTTTATTTTGTCTCTCGTGTTTAGAAAAAAAGATCAACATAAAAACAGCGGTTTCTCCCCTTAAAAATTTAACCACAAGTAGCATAACAGTCATATATTTGTTATTTTCTTGCTGCTCTGAACAATATGTATGATGCACCGGAACATTTGCTTGAGGCATTTGGTATTTTAGTCTTTTTGCTTTAATGCCATTAATGGACACAATCGTGACAGATATGACAATTAGCAATAGAAATTAATAAAATCATGTGATTGGTGGTATTAACAAAAAATATCAGTTCCATTGCTAAAATATACTAACACAATAAACAGAGAACCCATGGCCTTTCAAAGACATTTAATCCATTTAAGCCTAGCGTCCCATAAAAGGGACATTGTCAAACAGTGTAGACCCAGATCAGACGCCGCAGGATGCGGCGTCTGATCAGGGTCTACACTGTTTGCATTAGATACAGGAATTTCTATACAACATGATGATAATAAAAAATCTACCCAGAAACCCCTTCTACTGGAAATAAACCTGTCCAAAAAGTTGAGCTGGGAGAGTCCACTCGGCATAAATGGGTTAAGGTGTCTGGATACACCTGGTATTTCCGATATGTTTTACAAGGGAAACAATTTTTTATGACGTCCTATTTGCTTTCCTGCACACGAAGTCTCTACTGAAAAGGGGTCTGCTCTAAAAGGAATCGGGATTTGCTCCCGATGGGATTGGTGCGCACTGCGCAGTTCAAGAAAACAGGAAGCCAAAATGTTGTCTCTTAAAAAATGCTGCACTGAAATATTTGCATTTCTTCTATTTAGGGCTACTCGTAAAGGAAAGGATTCGTTTCTTCTGTGAGCAAACAGAATCTGCTCTCCCCACCGCCCCCCTCCCCCCTGGGAGCAGACTTTGTTTTTAAGAGTAAACACGAGTTTTTTTGTTGTTTTTTTTAAATATTTCAACAAAGTCTCTCTACTATTGGTTGCTCCCCGTGGGAGCAAATTCATTCCTTTCAGATTGAATCCATTTCAGAAGTGATTTACTCTGTAGGAAACCATATAAAACTCCCTAGTTTAAAGTATTTGGTAGACAACTTCTTGTCTACAAAAGTTGTCTCCCTTTGCATAATGGAGACGTCTTTCTATTCCCCTGTAGAGAGAGTTCTGTTGTGACGTGGTTCAAATGAAGTGCTATATCCGTGCAGTTTGATCTGGGTATTTGCTTTCCCTTCATTAATCTGTTCTAGAGTATTCGTGGGCAGAGAATCCTACTATCAAAATGCGCAGATGCAGCTCAAATAATTTATCATCAGGTAAAAGGAATGGTTAAATGATTTTAAGCAAAATACACTCAATGTTTAACATATTAAAGGCACAAAGAACTGACTTGCAGGCAAACACTAGTCATGACGGCAAGAAGAACTGCTTTGGCCAACACTAGATATCCGGCGACATTTTTTTTTGCATCATTCAACAAAATCTATACAGGCACTGTTCAGTCATTCTCAATAATATAAAACATTTTGGTGGTAGAATATGAAAGAAAATAAATCTTTCAGAAAACAAAACTTATTTGATTAATTTCATTGCTGAGGCATTATAGAATAAGTTTGTTAGAGGATTTATACAAACACCTACTGACATTTGGTCATTTAGGATTTCCTCCTGTTATTTATTTTTTCTTTTTCTTTCTTTCTCTTTTCTATAGCATACTGCATGGTATCGTCTGTGCTTCAAACACAATAATAGTAGTAGTAGTAGTAGTAGTAGTAGTAGTAGTAGTAGTAGAAGTAGTAGTAGTAGTAGTAGTAGTAGTAGTAGTAGTAGTAGTAGTAGTATTTAACTTTAATACTTACTCTGACCATCGACCAGACTTGTAAAGCAAACTGCCAACAACAGTAAGGCGTACATGGTGTCTGAAATTCAGAGTATTGTAATATGTAAATTTTAAAATAAACTGGGGGTCAACGTAAGAAAAGACCCTTATGTCATATGCGAACAGTTAGGATCCAGATTAGCGTGCGCATTCATGCACTCTGATCTGAATGTTCCTTGTTCGTCTACATATACTATATATATCTCCATTATTTCTGTAGGCGGACTACGAAAACCCTGATGAGCCTGCGCGAATGCGCAGGCTGATCAGAGCGTGCGTTGTCCGCAAATTGCATAAGGTTCGTTTTCACCCGTTACGCATCATGTGTGGACAACGAAATCCCAGACTGCGCATTTGCACAATCTGCTTAGCATCACGCAAACATGCCTATATAATTTTGATCCCTTTAATTAAACCCCACTTTCATATAGTATAATTGGGTTTTACAGGGGTATACATTATTTTTCTTATTTCTGCTCAAAAGCATAGATTGTGGATACTCGTTAGAACCACCTCGTCAATACGGTTCTAACGAGTACCGACATTCTATGTTTTTAGCAGAAATATAAAAAATATCAGAGTTTTTTATCTGAAATTTTCAATTTTTTGGTGGTAAAATTTTCAGTACATTTGAATAGGCATGTTTTCGTAATAGGGTCTTTGCATCAGTGGATGCGGTAAAATATATCTACGAACCTAGAGAGTTCTGCATTACTTCTACAGATCAATGTAATGTGTACTCCCAAGCCCATTCAATACATAGTGTAAACAGGAGCCCATGTATGAAGGGATATGCAGGGGGTCTACATTATTATAGGCGCATTTTCGGAATTTTGTGGTTTTTGAAACCAGTTTTGAATGTGATTTTACCACTAACAACATTTAACTGTTATCCTTTGCTTAATAATTATATACAACTCTAGATAAGAGGGATATCATATATGTTGCGGGTAATCTTTAGGAGGCATCGCAGCAGAGGTAGACTGGCTCCAGTCTCTAGTGACAAAATAATTTTTCTTATAATCTGTTTGTTTGTTTGTGTTGAGGTTTTACGGCCCAGTCAACCCAATGGAGTCATGTTGTGCGCAGTCAGTTTACCTAACCACACGTTTACTGGGCAGGCTTAGTCCTCTAAGCGGTTAACCAGTATTGTGCACATTCTTTCGCCAGAAACTGACAACTGCCCTTCTTGAATCAGCGGAAGGGAGAGAATGACCGTAGAAAATATTTCATGATCAATCTCCACGAAAGAATGTTGCCGACCTCGGCGGGGGTTGAACCCGTGACCTCCTGGTCTCCAGTCGGTCGGCGCATCCAACTGAGCCATCGAGGCCAGCTATAATCTGTTTAATAATCCACTAAAATAAAACCAAAGTAATATCATGACTATAAATATTTATTTGGTTTTATCTTAGTAGATTGGACTGGAGCCAGTCTACAGCAGAGGCGCTTCTAATGAGTATCCACAACATATGATATTTATGGAGAAGTCAGAAAAAAGTCGATATTTTTGTTTAAAATAAGCTAAGGTAGACCTACAGCTAAGATTCATTTTAAGTAATACTGTTTCATCAGAATCGTGTTTGCCATTTCTTGTACAAACAGCGGAAACGCGTGCTGTTCGAAACTACCAACAGGAACCTTAATCTTTGTCCTAGTTCTTCAAGAAATTTAACCAAAACCTGCAACCAATATAGGTATTTAAAAGATCACAGTCCCAGCCATTTGCAGATCAGAATACAATCATATGATAAGAATACAAGGCGAAGGACGTCTAATGTTTTAACCATAAAAGTGCTGAGCACATTCTTTTTTTCAGAGACAATAAGGCTTGACATTTTATGTGAATCGTCTGCTCTGCTGAGCGGACGATTTATTTGAAATGTCAAGTCTTATTTTTCTCTAAAAAAATAACAAAATCGATTTAAGAATGTCGACTGCCACAAATTTTCTTTTAAACTTTCTTTTAAATTTTCCGTCTTTTAAAGGTTAATTTCTTTCCTGTGTTCATTCGGTGAGTAATTTCAAACAGAATCCTACCTTCACGTCGTCTAAACCATGTATAAGGATTTACGTAATTTTTCACAGGTCATTAAGATAAGACAGATGATTATAAGAACCACGTTGATCAGCAGATTTTAACATTAACAATCTCTGAGCAAAACCAACATACAACAATTTAATACAGATCGCAAACTTAAAAGATCTTGTCCCACAGATGCTTGCCCCATTTATGCCAAATAAATTTTTCTACCGCGACTCTTTGGACCGGTCCATTTCCAACAGAAGGGGTATCTGGTTAATTTTATAATCACCATGTTTTATATAAAAATCCTTTATTTGATGCAAACAGTGTAGACCCTGATCAGACACCGCGTTCTGTGGTTTCAGGTCTGGGTCTACACTGATTGCAAATGTTCCTTTAATGGGACGCTAGGCATAAATTGGTTAATATGGGCCACGCCATGCGAAAACGTGTCTTCCGGCATGCGTACAGCGAAGGCCCAGATCAGCCTGCGCATCCGCACAGTCTGATCAGGACATTCACTGTCCACAGGCAGTGGATACTATAAAATGTTTCAATAGAGAACAATTATCCGGATGAAACTGTGCGTGCGCAGGATGATGCGGTATGCTCGAAGGTACGTTTTCGCTTGACGAGGCCCATATGCCATTTGAGGAGCTTTATCGGTCTGATAGGCTCGCAAAAGAAGTCTCTTACAAATTTTACTATATTAGGGTCATCTTGGTCTCTGGCTCCTATACGTTTCGCAGATTTGAAAGACCTTGTCCCAAGCATGCAGCATATGCAATTTGTGCTCAATCGGTCCAGTAGTTTCCGAGAATACGGTTTGAAGGTTTTAATACCATATATGGTCATGACGACCATCTTGGATGCGGAATCCCAATATTTTACACAAGAGAGATCTTCGTCGCGGCTTGCGTACTATACCCTTAGTCGTACTGACAATGCTTAATCAAAGTTTATATTACTGAACAATAGATATTTTGGTTTCCGTTGTCTTTTGCTGTCGAGAAGAAAGGTTAAAATATCCATTTCCTATGACGTTTTACTTTTTATTATGCAAAATAGATATCTTATATACTGTATCAGATATCTTATATAGGATTTAAGATATCTAATATAGGATAAAAGATATCTGATATACTTACTCAGATATCTTTTATCCTATATTAGATATCTTGTATCCTATATAGGATATCTGATATAATATAAAAGATATCTTATTTAATTTTAGATATATCTTATTTACCGTATAAATTATTTGTTAAATAAGATATCTTATATATTAATATAGATTTCTGATGTACTAAATAAGATATGCTATGTAGCATATCAGATAGATATGATATGTAGCATATCAGATATCTTATAAAGCATGTTATATACGTATCTTGTATGTCAATTAAGATATCTTATAAAGTATATAAGATATCTTATAAAGCATATAAGATATCTTAATTGACATATAAGGTATCTTATTTATAGAAGCTATCTTGTATATCAGATATTTTATATATTATATAAGATATCTGATATATTATATCAGCTATCTGATTTATAGGATAAGCAGTAAAACCGCTAGCCATAATTTGCGTCAATCGAAAAGTGCCTTCTGACATATTAAAAAAAATAGCCATCAGAGGAAATGGCAAATCCCTCGACTAAACCGCCATTTCTAAATTAAGTGTATTTCAATCGATATCATGGATATATTGAGCGAGAGCAAAGTAAAAAGATGCAAAGATAACTTATGAAATGTGACCAAAATAATAAGTGAAAACAAAAATAGGTGTACTGTGAATGATTTTATTTTTGCGTGTTCTTTTATTTATTTATTTTTTATTTCTGTCAAAATCATCTAATAATTACTTCTGGTGTGATAATTTGTACAGGATACACACTATTTGCAAATACTTTGAATTTATGAGTGTATATATTCAGAAATAATAGCAAAAATTAATACCTTGTAAAGGTAAAGGAACGTGCTGTATGTTTATTGGGGTAAAAAATCAACAGAGTAAAAGTTGTCCTTCTTGCATGCTACACACCTTCTTGACCTGATATACTTTCGTACCAAAAATTATCAAGTTATCTCAAACAGTGTGGAAGTTATGGCCTGCACAAGATTTCGGCATCAGGATAGATAAGTAAATAATGGAGAAAGTGAGAATACTCTTGAACACGACATGCCTACTGATCCTTATCTTTGCCTCTACCAAATATTATCAAACTATTTCAAACCACATACTCAAGGATTCATTCAGGGGAGGTAACTAGAAAACAACCATAGCAGAGGTTGTCTCTCTTGCATGTGACTCACCTACTGTTCAATACCAATGCCTCTATCAAATATTATCCAAATATGTCTAAGGGTATCAAAGTTATGGAGCGCACCAGATTTTGGCTTCAGGGGAGATAATTACAAAATGAGGAATAAAGTGAGAGTTATCTCTCTTGCATGCGACACACCTACTAGTCCTCCTCTTCATCTCCACCAAATATTATCATATTATCTCAAACAGTATGGGAGTTATGGCCTGCACAAGATTTCGGCTTCAGGGGAGATAACAACATAAGGAAGAAAGTGAGAGTTGTCTCTCTTGCATGGGGCATGCCTCCTCTTTATTTCTACCAAACATTATCAAAATATGTCTAAGAGTATCAAAGTTATGGAGCGCACAACATGTTGGCTTCAGGGGAGGTAACTACATAATGAAGGAAGTGAGAGTTGTCTCTCTTGCATGTAACACACCTACTGGTTATCCTCTTCATTTCTACAAAATATTATCAAGATACGTCTTAGGGTATCAAAGTTATAGGGTGCACAAGATTTGGGCTTTAGGGGAGATAACTACATAACGAAGAAGAAAGTGAGAGTTGTCTCTCTTGCATGTGGCATGCCTACTGGTCCTCCTCTTAATCTCTACCAAATATTATCATATTATCTCAAACAATATGGGAGTTATGGCCTGCACAAGATTTCGGTTTCAGGGGAGATAACTACACAAGGAAGAAAGTGAAAGTTGTCTCTCTTGCATGGGACATGCCTCCTCTTCATTTCTACCAAACATTATCAAAATCTGTCTAAGAGTATCAAAGTTATGGAGCGCACAAGATTTTGGCTTCAGGGAGGTAATTACATAATGAAGAAAGTGAGAGTTGTCTCTCTTGCATGTAACATGCCTACTGGTCTTCCTCTTCATTTCTACAAACATTATCAAAATATGTCTTAAGGTATCAAAGTTATAGAATGCACAAAATTTTGGCTTTAGGGGAGATAACTACATAACGAAGAAGAAAGTGAGAGTTGTCTCTCTTGCATGTGGCATGCCTACTGGTCCTTCTCTTAATCTCTACCAAATTATCTCAAACAGTATGGGAGTTATGGCCTGCACAAGATTTCGATTTCAGGGGAGATAACCATATAACGAAGACAGTGAGAGTTGTTACTCTTGCACGCGACACACCTACTGGTCCTCCTCTTCATTTCTACCAAACATTATCAAAATATGTCTAAGGGTGTTAAAGTTATGGCCTGCACAAGATTTCCGCTTCAGGGGAGATTACTACACAACAAACAAAGTGCGAGTTGTCTCTCTTGCACGCGACACACCTACTGGTCCTCCTCTTCATCCCTACCAAATATTATCAAATTATCTCAAACAGTATGGAAGTGATGGCCTGCACAATATTTCAGCTTCAGAGGAGATAACTATATAAGGAGGACATTGAGAGTCATCTCTCTTGCATGCGACACACCTACTGGTCCTCCTCTTCATTCCTATCAAACATTACCAAAATATGTCTAAGGGTAACAAAGTTGTGGAGCGCTCAAGGATGAGTACATTTTCTGCTTCATGGGAGATGACTACATAACGAATAAAGTGAGAGTTGTCTCTCTTGCATGCAACACGCCTATTGGTCCTCCTCTTCATCCCAACCAAATATTATCAAATTATCTCAAACAGTATGGGAGTTATGGCCTGCACAAGATTTCGGCTTCAGGGGAGATAACTACATAACGAAGACAGTGAGAGGTCTCTCTTGCACGCGACACGCCTACTGGTCCTCCTCTTCATTCCTACCATATATTATCAAAATATGTCTAAGGGTATCGAAGTTATGGAGCGCACAAGGATGCGTCTACGGACGGACGGACGCCATGCTGATCGCTATATCCCCGAACCTATCGGTCGGGGGATAATGAGCGGACTCGCATCATCCTGCAATAGCACCAAGTCTTAACAGTGCCTTTGCTCTCCATTCAAACATTCTGTAGTATCAAATGATTCTGTTAGCGGACGGTGGAGGTCCTGATCAGACTGGGCCTTTGCTGTCCGTATATGCCCGAAGCCAAGTTTTCGCATGGCGCAGGCCAGACATTTCCACTGTCATAGAGGGCACATATGCCTTTGATCTCTCTTGCATGGTGCCCAGGCAGTGGCTAAAAATCATTAGTGACTGGTACCACTTTTGGTCTCAGTTTAGCCATGTCTTTCATCTAGTTTTACTCGCGCGAAACCTCGCCCTTCATTCTGATACAGTTCCAAATTACAAATATATGTTCGGTCTACATAGAGGGTTCTCTGCCTAAAGTCTTTGATTCTTATAGATTAAAATAGTTATACATAAATTAAATGGCTTGCCTATACCTATGGGCAGATGTTTCAAGTCTCATTTTTTCTTCCATTAAATAAATAGTTAAGGGTACCTGGTCTTTGTTATGAATTACAGTTTGCACATAAGGGTTGATATTCACAATACCAACCAACCTTTTCATTGTATTTTCTTTCCCTCAGTCTTTCCTCATAGATTTCATCAGCTATATTTTCTTTTTTGCCTAGATTGTCTTTGATATTCTTCTTTTAATGTATTTTCTTTCCATCAGTATTTTCTCATACACAGAAGCCAGTCCGTTGTGCTAGGAGGAGACAACTCTAGTGAGATACCAGTTTCTGCAGGTGTACAACAGGAATCCGTCCTAGGCCCGATCTTATTGATACAATCCCGCCACTTTGCAAACGACACTGCAGTATACATGACCATAAATGATTCAGTTAGGACCAGAAATACCTTGATCTACTACAGCAGTGGGAGATACAGTGGGACATGGTATTTAACCCTGGTAAGTGTCAGGTTTTACATATCACCAGGGCAAGATATCCGATCACATGTTACTCTATGCACAAATAAACCCTCGAAAGTGATCCTTCTGCCAGATATCTTGGTAATGACTTGTCCACCAACTTAAACTTCAACAATCATATCAATCGGTCAATAAATCATTAGGATTTGTCAAAAGAAACATAAGAACAAAGCATAAATTTTAGCCCGACGCGCAGAAATGACAAAAATGCCCGCGAGGGCGTAGGCAGCATCCGAAAGTAGATAGATGAATGTGTCCGCGAAGCTGCTTACAAAACTGTTGTTCGCCCATAGCTCAAGTAAGACTCCACTGTATGGAGTTCACACACACAAAACCTCTCTCAGAAAATAGAAATGGTCCAGAGAAGAGCTATTCTCTGGACCATGAACAACTTTTAACCCTACAGTAGTGTGACACAAATGCTGCAAGAATTAGGTTGGCGGTCTCTGGATCAGAGGAGGGCCAATACTCGTCTATGTATGTTGTACAAAATCACACATGGCTTGGTGGTCATCCAAATTCCACCGTATTTCGAAAGACCCAGGACAATAACTCATTATAGCCAGCGGTATCCCTTCGCATATCGTCAAATTCATACATCATCCAACTTCTGTAAGTACTCCTTCTTTCCACTGGCTATTGTGCAGTGGAATAGGCTACCATTCTCTGTAGTCATGCTGCCAACACTGCCTCAGTTCAGTACGACAGTCAGGTGTCTTGACCACCAGTTACCATAAACACAACAGACCTGTTTTAACTGATTTTAATGTCATCTTTTTAACATCTGAATAAAAAAATCAACTTTTTTTTTTCATCTCACTGTCACACCTTTTAGTTTCATTATGCATCCTTCTATTCTTCACGGCTCGCAAGCACCTGCACAAAATCGTCGCGAAGGAGGTGCGGGGGGGGGGGGGGGGGTGCGGGGGAGGGCAGGAGGAGGAGGAGGCGAGGGGGTTGCAGTACAACTAGATAAGTAGAGATAGATTTTTGGTTTTTTCCTTCATGACAATGAAGCACAGTTCATGGAATTCTCCTTTTTAATTTCAGCATTTCTGCATATTCTCGATCTTTAATTGTTTTACAACCTCCTTTGTATGCCTCCAAGTTCAAAGAAGTTGGAGGGCATATTGCTTTGAGCTTTTCCGTTCGTCCGTTAGTCACGCTTTTTTGTGCATAGCATAACTTTTGATGCGAGCATGCTAGACTTTTAAAATTTCATATATAGGTTCCTCATGAAAAAAAAAAGTTGGCCCGTATTTTTTTCTTATCAGGGTTATGCCCCTCTTGAGTTATGCCCCTTTGCAAAAAGAAAATTGCAATGAAATCTTGTAAGCAAGATATCTCAAAAACGATTTAAGCTATTATATTTAAAACTAATTGTGCTGATAGGGGATGATCAGTAAATTACCTGATTACTTTAAAAAAAAAATCCGAGAAAAAAAAAAAAAAAAAATCTTTCTTTATGGCCTTTTGAAAAAATTAGCATTTAAACCCTGTAAGCAAGATATCTCTAAACTTGTTTTAGCTATTGCCTTGACACTTTACAGTTTGATAAGGAATGATGAGTAGATGACCTGATCAATTAAAAAAAAATCCGATGATTTTCTAGAGTTATTGCCCTTTGAAAATTTGTGCATTTTTACCTTGTATGCAAGATATCTAAAACGTTTTAAGCTGTTGTCTTGAAATTTGACAGACTGATATGGAATGATGTGTAGATAACCTGATCAACTTTATAAAAGATTCTGGATTCTTTTCTTGAGTTATGGCCCTTTGAAAATTTTGGCATTTTAACCCTGTAAGCAAGATTTCTCGAAAACTGTTTAAGCTAGTGCCTTGAAACTTGACACGCTAATATGGGATGATTAATGCATGACCTGATTAACTTTTGAAAAACTTTCTACTTTTTTAATTATGTCCCTTTGAAAAGCTTAGCAGTTTAACCTAGTAAGCAAGATTTCTCGATAAACTGTTTAAGCTGTTGACCTGAATCTGAATCAGAATCAGAATATTTTACTGGTGATACAACAAAAGACATTCATTCACCAGGGCCAACGATTGCAAAGACCTAGTCTCTAGATCTCACAAGTGACGTTAGCGACAGAGTCCTCAGAACTTTCAGCAGAGGAGATTACAGATGCAGGGGATGCATTCCAATCCCTAATGGTGTCTGGGAAGAAACTATACCTTTAAATGTCAGTTCTAGCATATGGCCTTGAAATGCCATTGGATGCTGATTTCTACTGCTCATATTTGGGGGTTGAAGGTCGTCACAAGGTATACTAGCTCTTTCAGACTTTTGAATAGCAATATGAGTTTACTACCTTAGCGTCTCTTGTGAAGAGACTCCCACCCTAACTGTTCAAGAATGCTAGTCATACTTCCAGTTTCAAATTTGTAGTTTCCAGTCACAAACCTAGCTGCACGGTTCTGAACCTTTTCTAATTCTTCCTGGACTACTATTCCATGTGGGTCCCAAACAGGTCTAGCATACTCCAGGATTGGTCGCACCAACCCCTTGTATGCCGTTTCGTTAACATCTTGGGGGCATGTCGATAGGTTATGTCTTAAGAAACCAAGTGTTCTGTTTGCTTTTGTGCAAACATTACTCACATGAGTATTCCCTTTCAAATCCTTAGAAATTGTCACACCAAGGTATTTAATATTATCCACATTTTCGAGGATTGTTTTTCTAAGGAGTAAACTGCATTGATTTTTTTTATCCGCTTCCTAGTAAGCTGCATAATGTTACATTTCACGGGCTGAAATCTCATACCCCATTTCCTGGCCCATTTGCCTAGTTGATTAATATCCTTTTGGAGTTTCGATGTGTCTTCGATGCCATCAATCTGACGATAGCAGACACAGTCATCAGCGAACAAACGAATCTCAGATTCTGTTCCAGCCATGATGTCATTTATATACAAGGAAAACAACAGTGGATCGAGAACAGTACCCTGCAGCATACTAGACAAAACAGGTGCCCATAGAGATTTTGCTCCATTGACTACAACCCTTTGTTGCCTATTGCACAGAAATGAATCATTTCATACTAAAGCTTTTTTCCCACTTATGCCATATCCAGGGAGTTTGCATTTCAGAAGTTCATGAGGAGGAGTGTCAAAGGCCTTCTCGAAGTCTAATTTGAATGTATCTGCTTGACCTCTGGCCAAAATTTTAACCTAATCATCTATTACTGTGATCAATTGAGTTTCACAGCTACGGTTCTTTCTGAAAGCATGTTGCCTGCCTGATAGAAGCTTGCGTTCATCAAGATGACCCATGATATTTGTACATACTATGTGTTCAAGCATTTTATAACACCGTCATTAGAAACGTGAATGTCGCTCATAGGCGAAGCTGACTTCTCAAGTAGAGGGACCTCACTTTCCGAAGTTTTGGAGAATACATCTGTAAACTGACCATTGAACTCCTCAGCCTGCTCAGTTTTAGACTCACCCAAACCACTACCATTTCTCCTTTTGAGAGGAGGGATGCCCTGATTGTCTTTTCTCTGACTGTTAGTGTACCGATAGAAGTCTTTGGGGTTAACCTTAATGTTACCAAGCAATTTGTTAACAGCTACCGATCTACTTATCTTAGAGGGAATGTACTTATTTACAGAATATCCTGTATGAAGAAAGATACTAAATTGAAGATATCCTGAACAGAACGAGAACAAGAATGACCACTGAAATATTTATCCTTTGCAAAGTTTGAAGAATGTCGCCTCATTGAGTCAAAATCACACTTCTGATACAAAAAAAACCTTACGCCGTGTTTTTTTCCTTGGAGGAATAAAGACCTAAAAAACAATGTCATGATCACTCACCCAGTAAGCATTCTACATAAATATATAGCGGGCCGTTATCGGCCCGTCAGCTACCCTGACGGGCCGATAACGGCCCGCTATAGATTTATGTAGAATGCTTACTGGGCAGTATCAGGAGAGTGTACCTCTCAATACTGCTCAGGTAACGAGGTTAAAATCAAATCTAGTGTATTTTCTTCCCGAGTTGGGAAATTCACCAGCTGTTCCAACCCATGATCGGTCATAATGTCCACAAGTACTTGCCCCTCTGACTGACTTAGCATTTTTTGTTTTGTCGGTCTGGCCAAACGATGTCTCTAAAGTTAAGTCACCTAGTATGTGGACCGAAGGAAGTTTCTTATGTTGGGACTTAATGTGCTCAAGCTGATTTCGAAGGAGTTGAAAATCTTCGCACGAGCCACTGGGTTTTCGATACCAACTTGCTATGTAGTGAGAAGTTTTGTTTGAAAAGACCTTAGCCCACACTGATTGAGTTGGTTTCCAGTTCTGTCAATGGCATATGGGGAATTTCCTTGTGAATAAGGGGCATCACGCCCCCACCATGAATGTTCCTGTCTTTCCTATATGCATTGTCTGGGCAGGAATCGGGGAATAATTCTGAAACAAATTAACAAACAAAAAAGAAAAAAAATAACTATATGCCGTAAGGTGTTTTTCTTGTTATATTTTAGATGCAAGCATATTGTTGACTCATTGTTTTTAGGGGCATAGTGGTTTACAAACCCAATTTCTAGTTTTGCTTTAATTTTGGCTAGAAATTTTGTAATTGTTCTCACAAAGCCCTTATCATATTGAACATTCCCAAAGGCATTTTTTTCTGATCAATTGGTTATTTGCCTTGATAGTCGAACAATGCGACACGTACTGGCTAAACTGGTATCATTCTTTGTCATGAAATAATAAACGTTATTATTACTATTATTGGATCCAGTTTCAAAGTGTAGCCCTTCTCTGGTTAGGATTCTAGAGGTTCCCAGGACGAGACATTCTTCTTTGTTTGCCTTATGCAGTGTTTCCATTCTTGAATTCAACGTATGTCAAAACGGTTCCGAGACAGTTCACCGACAAGACAGTTCACCGACATGTATTTTGGAGACAGTTCACCGACAAAATTGGAGACAGTTCACCAACATATCTGAAGACAGTTCACCGACAAAATAATATTTAGGAATATCAAAAATAAAGAAAGAATAATAGATATTTGAATTTCCAAACATCCATAACAGAGGATTGTGACATGTCCTGACGGACAATGATGTTCTCGTGTGGAAATGTCTGTTTTTTTTTTTTTTTTTTTTTTTTTTTTTTTTTTTTTTTTGTCTATGCAGTCCGGACAGTTATGTCTTCTGCAATTACTCAAAATATTTAGACACATCAACTCTTTGTACTTAAATTTGAAATTTCGCTGATGAGGTCTAAAAGTGCTCAGTGAAAAAAAAAAAAAAGAAAGAAAGAAAGTGCAGCCTCGAATCTGATCAAAATGCTAGTAGGAGCAGTTTGCTCTGGGTCTATGCAGTCTATGCTGTGTGCTCAGGCTAATACGTTCCTCTACTTTAGGGTAAATACAGTAGGGGATTCGAAAAAAAAGGTATTCCTTTATAATGCAGTATTAACAAATAATAATGAAGCTCTTTCAGTTATACGGATGTACACACCAGTAATTTATTATTTGAGTTGTCCAATTTGAAATTTTTTTCAAAATATTCGAACATCAAAGGTTCAGTTTTAACATGCACACCTGCATTATTTGACCGGTATGGTATTGCATCTGCAGTCTGATCAACTTTACACTGTTCAAATAGCCGGACTGCATGTCGATATACTTTGATCGGACTGCCCATATTTGCAGGCTGATCTGGGCCGCTGCTATCTGCATATGTTTGGAAGATACCCGCTCTCTGCATATGAATGTTGGTAATTAACTGAAAGTTATGCTAAATATTTTCTGTTGCTTCACCTAAAGCTCTTTCATTTGAAACATTTTACCAAAGTATTGAGAAAATTCTGGACCAGTTTGAACAAAATTAATTAATGGACTTATAATTATCTGGTTTCGTTATTGCCAAAACTTCGAGAACTGAACGATAAAAAAAATAGTTTCAGACATTTATTTTCATTTTGTTTTCATGAAATTCTTGCTTATTTATCTCTAATGAACCCATTTACTGGCGACATCAAAACATATGCTTGTCGGTGAACTGTCCTCAGATATGTCGGTGAACTGTCTCCAATTTTGTCGGTGAACTGTCTCCAAAATATGCGTCGGTGAACTGTCTTGTCGGTGAACTGTCTCGGTCCCGTCAAAACTTCATCGCCAATGACGTAACGCGCCTTGATCGTGTTGACTTTATGACATTCCCACATTCCACAATTATTCAAAAATGACGTTTATCTTTTCTACTTTCTGACATTCTTGAATTATGCGGTCCATAGAAACACCCCAAAACACCCCAAACCATCCCAAAACACCCCAAATCAGCCTCCCCCCCCCCACCACCAAACCACTCTTGTATGATAGGGTAGGGTCAGACAGAGATGAGCTAGGTGTGTTGAAGTGGCCTGTGGTGGGTTTGGGTTAACTTGGTAGAATACAGTATGTCCAAAACCGCCAAGCAAGCCACCCCAAACCGCCTCAAACATGTTAATAAAACCAAATAGCAAGACTTCCCTTATTTATTTATTTATTTTGTTTTATTTTTTATTTTTTTTTCTGTTTGTTTGTTTCTTATTTTTTCAGGGAAGATAAACTTAATAACAAAGTTTGGTTTTGAAGAGGTGGGGAAATAATTGATACAAAAGTATCTACTGCAGCAAGTCCTAGTCACACCTCCACATGTCACTTGTACATTAGTATGGATAGTAATAATCTTGTGCGGTACCAGCTGGAAACTAAGGATAAAATTTTATCTTAGGTTTAATGTGACAGGGCGAAATGCAAGTTACTATCAATCTCTACACTGTCATACAGGGGAGAAATAAGGCAGTTTGGGGTGCTTTAATCAATTTTGAATACGTACACTATAATGAGGTTTGGGGTGGTTACCTTGGCAGTGTGGGTGCTGTACATAACCCCGGCCCTTCTTACTCACTGGATATATCTCTGCGCAACCTAATCTGACTCTACCCTATCATATAAGATTGGTTTTGGGGATTTTAATGGTGGTTTGTGGTGTTTTGGGGTAGTTTGGGGTGTTTATGGACCCTGAACTATGAACTGTTATGACAGGGTTGTGGAATTATCAGCTTTTGTTACTTTGTCCATGGAGAAGTAATGGTCCGAATCCACTTCTTCAAGCATGATTTACTTGCTAGAATTTTTTTTTCTCATTTCTCGAATAAAACATACGTTGTGGGTAAAAGCGCCCCGGCGTCCTTTTCGGTACATTTTGTTACGTTTCTTTTTTATGTTGATGTTACAACCTCTCGAAACTGGGAACCAACCGAAGGAAAGGAAGTTGCAGACGCAGATAAATATTGATTTAGAATATTATTTTACGTTCTTGTCATTTGTCTCTTTGTTGACTATTTAAGAAGCAATGCTCTTTCACTCGCGCCTTTTGGGTATTTTTACTTGACAGCAAGAAATATAGGTAAATGATAATTCTCTATAATTTTGCTTTTAGACGTTTATTTTTGATAAGCGATCAGCTGATTTAATTTTCTTTTTCAAAGGATTACGCAAACACAGTTTCCGTGAATTAACCCAGACGCAATCGATACTATTAATCATACCATGAGCTTTTTTTTTGTCTGAAACTGTTTTTACATAAGCATGATTGCACAGTACTCTGTTCTAAACCGAGGAAAAAGTATGCCTGATGCAGGTTTCACTGTGACCCTCTACTTTTAAGTCGGGTGCCCTGAAAATTGGACACGGAACAACTGAGATAATAGGGCCGACAGTCCTGCCTATCACCAAACTGACATCTGTTGCTAGAGATTCCGGTCTTGATCCCTGCTCCCACTGAGAAATTTTCTGTCAGAATCTGGTCCATCAGCATCACTGGCAAGGCACACTGTCCTTTAGATCGGGTTATTGACTGGAATCAGAATATTTTACTGGTGATATATAATTAGACATTCATTCACCAGGGCCAACGATTGCAAAGACTAGTCTCTAGATCTCACAAGTGATGTGAATCTAGTGACAGGGTCCTCAGAACTTTCAGCAGAAATAATAGATTCAGGGAGTGCATTCCAGCCCCTGTCGGAAGAAACTGTACTTATAAATGTCAGTTCTAGCATATGGCACTTGAAATGCCATTGGATGCTGATTCCTACTGTGCCTATTTGGGGGTTGAAGATCGTTACAAGGTATACTAGCTCTACCTTTCAGACCTTTGAATAGCAATATGGGTTTACTACCTTTGCATCTATTGTGAAGAGACTCCCACCCTAACTGTTCAAGAATGCTAGTTTCAAAGTTTTAGTTTCCAGTCACAAACCTAGTTGCACAATTCTGAACCTTTTCTGATTCTTCCTGGAGTACTGGATGGCCCCTGTGCAGGGAGAGACACAGAGCAACAGATAATTTTGGGGGCATTTTGGTATTTAACCCCATCAAAATTTACTCAATTGGGTAAAATCATTTCATTTTTCAGTTTGAGAAAAGATACCCCACAAAATGAAAATTAATGGGGTAAAACTTACAAAACAGACAGAAAGAGCACAAAAAAGGCTGATTTAGGTATTTAATACATGGTATTTCATTATACCCTATTAAATTTATGATAGATTTGTCATATGAAGAATAAAGACACATATTATATGCAGTACTCATAATATAAAATAGTAATCATGTGCTTTTCTGGCCTTGTAACTTTTGTTCACCCTAGAATTTGGAAATAATTGGGTACTCTGTCAAATCAATTGGGTATCAATACCCAAGTTTTTGAAAACAATTGGTATTTGCTCAAAACATATTGGTATTTTACTTGGATAGCCCGCTTATGTCTTGTACTGGAGACAGTCTCTGCAGCTGACACAAAATTGCTTCTTAATTAGTGGTTCAGTTTGCCAGACTGCCTCCCTGCAAGTAATAGTCAAGTATGACAGACAGCAGCTATGGTAGAAAGTCTGTTTTCAAACAGCATGAGAGATAAAAGGTGAATATATAGATATTTGTAGATAAATTATAGTGGTAAATCAATGTTGCATACTACTAACATTTAGGATTTGTATACTGTCATTACTACACTACATTGTCATGTGGCTGTCAGGGCTGCAAAGTTGTGAATCCAGATAAGTGATTTTTTTTCTTTTTTTGTGCATGTCTGACCAGTGTCAAACAGACTGAAAAGTTTTCATATACTTTGCTGTGTCACACCCAACAACTACAACCAGTTAGAAGCAAGATTACCTTCAGGAGCCCAATTGACAATGACTTATTAAGTACCCATCAAAGTGTGTAAATGTGTTATTTATTAGCCAGTCTCCTGAGAATTAAAACAAGACTTTGGTTTAAGCCTCCCAGTAGTTTTTCTGCTGGCCATTCCAAGGCAGTTCAAGAGGGTTATTGTGTTCATCCCTTGTTTGGTGGAAAAGCTTCACTCCTCTGACACCAAGCACCCAGAAAACACAAAGGGCATGAAGTCAGTCATGTTAGTCATGAATGTGACTTTTTTTTTTTTATTGTATTAACTCATATCATTCTGAATAAATTAAGATGCCACACCCCCTATTAGCCAATCAGATTACTTGACCCCAGTTCTTTATACAGATTCATGTAATTAATGACAAACAGTCAGAGTTTTCCCTGACAGTCTTTAAATGAGAGACCCTGGGACTTTCTGGTGTGAAATTAAGGAGCCTTTAGAAAGATTTGGGGGTTCATTGCTAGAGAGATTTTCTACTGCCCAAATACTGATAATTCTTGTCCTTTAGGTGACGAATAGATTCAAGTTCAAAGCCGTAATATCAAAGCACCAGATGAGAGGGGTTATCAGAAAAATACAAGCAAGTTTAGGCAGGAAAATCACTTTATCCAATTAAGCTATGAATACATGAAACCAGCGGGGGTGGTCGGGTGGTGCGAAGGTGCTGTGTATCTTACATCACTGGGGCGTCCAACTGATATTGGCTTACAGTTGGGCAAGGCCTGCTATCCTTGTAGTGGGTAAGGGTAGAGGGGGAATGTTTTTATTTCTTCTGTTTCTTCACTTTCATTCCTGTTCCTCTTTCTTCCCTGTCCCTCTCTTTCATCTCCTCTACTCTCTCTTCTATCTCTTTTCTCCCTTTCTCTGGGAGACGACACAAAATGACCCTCAAGGGTTGACGTGTCGTTAAACCCCAACACAGTCAGTCAATACATGAAACTAATTATAAACTGATCATACATGAATCTTCGAGGACCCTTGCCTCTAACTTTTGAGAGTCCAGAACATGATTTTGGGGGTAAAAACAACCAAAATGCGAGTCAGGGAAAGCTCTGTAAAAGTGTAGATCTAGATTATTTGGCATCTTCAGAAGCCAACTGATCTGGATCTACAGTGTACTCTGTTTGCAAAGGCAGAGCATACCCGGGGTCTAGCAGGACAATGGTTAGACAAGTAAATTTTCAAAATGTCTGAAAACATTTTTCTTATGTCTCAGTGAAAAGGTGAGTACAAAATATCTAATGAGTAGTACTCACAACATAGGTTTTTGTGGAGAAGTAAGAAAAATACCAATACTTTTGGTTGAGAAGTAAGAAAAATACCAATACTTTGTGGTTGGAAAAGAACCTTTATTGGAGCTATACTTTTTGCAGAAGTATAATGTCATTTTATAATTACTTAACATGAAAACAGCGCATGAAACTTCATAAAGGTCAAGTGAACCATAATAACCCTGTATTGTGACAGATAGGCCTGAGCAAACAGTGTAGATGAGATCAGATGCCACAGAATGCCACATTTGATCAAGGTCTACCCTGTTTGCCACTTATCCAGCTATCTTTAGACACGATGGTAGTAAAATGGACTGATTATAATTTTAGGATAAATATGGCAAGGATTTAGGGTTGCCCAATATCTAGGATCAGTATGGTATATGAAAACAGGAAGTTAATTGTAGTGTGTGTAAGATACAGGAAATTTTAAAGAATAATGTTTTATACATTTGTAGGTCCAGATAAATTGTTTTTTAGCTTACCTGAGCTATGCTCTGGATGAGCTATAGTGATCACTTTTTGTCCGTCGTCCATCTCAGGGTTCTCACTAGGATTTTAAAAGTAGGAGTCCGGGACTCCCCTTTCATAAAAAGTAGGAGTTCCAGCCAAAAAGTAGGAGTCCCATTTTTTTTCATGACTCCCCTTTAATGGTGAGCATGCCCCCAGTATGAGTACTCGTCATTGTTTATTATAGTGATTAATTTGATTTTTATGTTTTCACTTTGATGGATTGACTGAGTTGGGAGCCTTTATGCGAACTGAATTTTTATGTATTTCTGTATTAAGAGTAGTATCGGGACCCAGGGTGAAGTTAGCTAGCTGTAAAAGTGCTTTAAACCCCCTGGTGGTTTACTCTAATGACTGTTCTAAGGCGGTGGTCCCGGTGTTAGTCTTACTCTTTGTTGCTTTGTGGTTTATTCTACCTGGGGATTTGTTGTATGTCTTACCATGTGTCATTTTGTTCTTTTGTTTTTCAGTCCTTTTAGTATTGCGATTACCTCACTTAGGGAAGAGAGAGCTAATCTTAGTGCTTTTCGTACGTTTGTTTGATTTGTGCTTGTTTGGATTTGTCGGTTTCCTCTTCCTCTTGGTGTCTGGGAAGGGCTGCGGTTTGTGATTGTGGCACTCCCTGGACTTTTCTCTTGTCTTTTTTTTTTCATTCTGTAAATACCAGTTGGAGAATCAATTTCCTTATTTTCACACACTTTTTGTGTGTGTTTGTGTTCCCAATGATTTTGGTCTCTGCTTTAGGTATTATTCCGAGCAATGCATGTAACCAACTAGTAGTCATTATCAATATACTGATGTTGTTAATTCAGTGGAGCTGGCCCAGAAATTAGGATGACATAGTGTCTCTCTCAGGGGAAAATAGAGATATCTTTGCAGATCAGGGAGGGTTCCGGGTCGTTTCGGCCCGGGTCGTTTTGGCCAATTTTGGGGGTTGGTCGTTTCAGCCTTGGTAGGTAGGTCGTTTCGGCCCCGAGTCATTTCGGCCCCCTTTTTTTTTTTTTTTTTTTTGGGTTTAAAGTAAATGCTGAGATGGATAGAAAGATAGATAGATGGATAGATAGATAGGTGGATACAGCATGATAGATAGAAAGATAGATAGATAGGCTGATCGATCGACAGACAGACAAACAGACAGACAGATAGACAGACAGACAGTTAGATAGATAGATACATAGGCAGGTAGCCAGACAGATAGACATTTCATCCTTGATTTAATTAACATATTAATTAAAAGCAACAATCATTCATTACGAAAACACGCCTATTCAAATATATAGAAAATTTCACCTCCAAAAACTAAAAATTTTCAGATAAAAAAAACTCTGGTATTTTTCATATTTCTGCTCAAAACATAGATTGTGCATACTCATTAGAACTGCCTCAGTGAGGTGGTTCTAATGAGTACCCACAATTTATGTTTTCGAGCAAAAATAAGAAAAATAATGTATACCCCTGTAAACCCCAGTTTTACTATATAAAAGTGGGGTTTAAGGGGGTCAAAATTATATAGCCATGTTTTCATGGTGATTGATTAGTTGTCATGTTTGTTTTGATATTCGATAATCGATTTATCAAGGTGAGAAATTTCGGGCCAATTATAGTTAGTCTTTAATCCTTTGTGATAATCTGGGTATTAATCGATTAATTGAAGGGTGAAAACTCATGCTGTTAAATATGGTTTGTTTGATGTGTGACTGTCCGTGAAAGTTCTTAAGGTACAAAAATTTTAATGGCACACAAGAATGTTATGGTCAGTTTTACTTTTGTTTAATCAGAGTGTATTGTGCATTTACTGGTGTAAAACGCTTATAATGCTTGCATTTCATGTGAATCATTTGCTAGACATCTGATTCACTTGAAATGTTAAACCTTATTTTCTCTTGAAAGATAATTTTAATGCTTGATAAATAACATAGGATATCAGAAACAAAACAGGCTTAACGTTAAAAGGATATACCCTATCAACTACGACCTGTGATACTCACAGACTCTTCATCAAACAACCAGTTGATTGTTTCTATCTATCATCCCTAGCCTGAAGGGACTTAAAAAAGGCCTTTTACATCACTAGACTCTTCATCAAACAACCAAATGAGTGTTCTATCTATCACCCCTAACCTAGAGGGACTTAAAAAAGGCCTTTAACATCACTAGACTCTTCATCAAACAACCAAATGATTGTTCTACCTATTATCTGTAACCTAAGGGGACAAGAACATCAGGCTGAAACGACCCACCAAAATTGGCCGAAACGACCCAGGGCCGAAACAACCCAGGGCTGAAACGACCCGAAATGATCAGGGAGACATGACAATCATAACCTATTTTACTTGCATGGTAAAGATCATCACACTTTTAATATTTAATAAAGTAATGCAGTCAATGTTTTTAGCTTTTTTTTTTCAGAGGCAACAATACTTGAACTCTTCCATCGTGTGCTGCAAGTAAAGCAGATATTTCTATTATTTTATGGTTTACGTAGCAAAAGATTCGAGGACATTTCTCAAGAAACTTGAACTAATCCTCCCATTGACAGCCCTCTTTCATTGCTTTTCAGTTTATTGTAATTCAATACCCCATCCCAATTTCAAGTGATCTTGAGAGTTATGGATATTAAGTGAAACATACTTTAATCAAAGCCAATAAAAGCTCATATGCTATCGCAAACGTATATGGATACCATTGTTGATTGATTGATTGAGTTGGGGTTTAACGACACGTCAACCCTTGTGGGTCATTTTGTGTCGTCTCCCAGAGAAAGGGAGAAAATAGACAGAAGAGATAGCAGAAGAGATGAAAGGGAGGGACAGGGAAGAAAGAGAAACAGGAATGAAAGTGAAGAAACAGAAGAAATAAAAACATCACCTCCCTACCCTTACCTGCTACAAGGATAGCAGGCCTTGCCCAACTATCAGCCAATATCAGCTGGACGCCCCGGGTGACAAAAATTACATGACACCTTCGCACCACCATTGTTGAGCTTCCCGCAAAGCGTTATTTCAATGTTTACATTTGCACAGTGCTGCGATGAAAGCACGCTAAGAAAAAATGTCCGGGACTTCTTTACTTGCTGAAATTTCGATCTACGTTTTGATTTGCTGAAAGTCTTGCTGATTTAGTTATACAGTAGACTCTCGAAATCTCGACCTCGCTTATCTCGAATAACCGCTTATCTCGAAGTGAAAATCTGGTCCCTGCTTAAAAATGAAAATCTAATAACAGGTAACAAAATATTATGGAAAAGAGGAGAAATTGCTCCAAAGGAGCAATTTCTCCTCTTTTCCACAATATTTTCAACATATGTCTAACTTCAAGAGTCCAATTATATCTACATTTGTTAAATGCGGTTGTTCGATTTATTTTTTCCTCAAGTCTGCAAATCTGATATGTCGAAGTACGGATATCTCTAAGTATTTTTGAGAGTCCCTTGGAGTTTGAGATAACGAGAGTCGACTGTATTTTTTTTATGTGTCTGTTTCATATGCACTTCTGACAAGAAAATGCTTTACAATGCAACATGGTAATAGTTTGCTTTTCTCCCAAAACAGTTTCTCGACAAGCTGTCAAATGACGTCATTCATACGAGCACGCGCTACCTTACAAGCACATGCTTTCTTCATGCGGGAGCAATGGAAAATGTAACATACACAACAAAGTCCCAAATTGTATACCTTTTCCGGGGTACATCTGAGCAGTCCTTTTTGACTCTTCACTGGGTTTACGGGACAGATTCGATGGGACTTTGAAATCATTATTTTTTTTTATTTTTTTTTTTGGAAAGTATTTTTAGCTCTGCTCAGGATGAGCTATTGTGATCACTTTTCGTCCGTCGTGCGTCCGTCCGTTAACATTTTCAAACGACTTCTCCTCTGAAACCGCTAAGCCAATTTTGCTCAAATTTCATATGGAGCCTCCTTAGGGTGGGGGAACGAAAAATTGCTAAAATGGTCGCGGTCTGTTGACCAAGATGGTCGCCACGCCCATATATGGTAAAAACCTTTAAAAATCTTCTCCTCCAGAACCGAGAATGCCTTGGGGCTGAACCTTTGCAGGAATCATCGGGGACGGGAGGTCTACCAACATTGCTAAAAGGATTGTTGTACATTGTACGTTGATGTTTGACCTTTTTACGGCAAGGTCAAGTTTTCTTCCCTATGCATTTGTATGGGAAAAACCTTTAAAAATCTTCTTCTCCAAAACCAAGCATGCCTAATGGCTGAATCTTTGCATATATCTTCGGGAACAAGAGGGCTACCAAAATTGCTAAAATAATGGTCGTACATTGACATTTGACCTTTTTACTTTACGGTCAATTTTGCTTCCTTATGCATTTGTATGGGAAAAATGTTCAGAATTTCAAACAACTTCTCCTTCCTCTGAAGCCTGTGGGCCAATTTTGCTCAAATTTCATATGGAGCCTCCTTAGGTAGGGGGAACAAAAGATTGCTAAAATGGTCACGGTACGTTGACCAAGATGGGCGCCATGCTCATATATGGTAAAAACCTTTATAAATCTTCTTCTCTAGAACTGAGGATGCTTTGGGGCTGAATGTTTGCATAAATCATCGGGGAGAGGGGGTCTACCAAAGTTGCTAAAATAATGGTCATACATTGACGTTTGACCTTTTTACGGCAAGGTCAAGTTTGCTTCCTTATGCATTTGCATGGGAAAAAACATTTAAAAATCTTATTCTGCAAAACCGAGGATGGCTTGTGGCTGAATCTTTGCATATATCATCTGGAATGGGCGGTCTACCAAAGTTGCTAAAATAATTGTCATACATTGTCATTTAACCTTTTTACGGCGAGGTCAAGTTTGCTTCTGTATGCATTTGTAAGGGCCCCATACATTTGTATGGAAAAAATGTTGATAATTTCAAATGGCTTTTCCTCTGGCCTCCGGGCCAGTGTTGCTCAAATTTCATGCGGAGCCTCCGTGGGCAGGAGAATGAAAGATTGCTAAAATGGGTATGGTCCATTGATCAAAATGGCTGCCATGCCCATATATGGTAAAAACCTTTAAAAATCTTCTTCTCCATAACCAAATAAGCCCTGGGTCCTAATCTTTGCACAAATTATGGGGGACAGGAGATCTACCAAAATTGCTCGAATGATGGTTCTATGTTGACATTTGACCTTTTTGCCTCCAAGGTCAAATTTGCTTCTCTATTTGTCTGGGCAATATACATTTACATGTATATTGAAAGTATCGAAGTGACTTGTAGACCAACAGTAGTTAAAATTGTTCTGATTGGAAATCTAAGATGGCCATCATATGGTTTATATTTATAATATTTCCCTGTCACTGTGTTGTTTACATGTATAAAATCATGATTCTTCAGAAACCATTTAGCCAATTTCCACCAAATTTCACATTGATCCTTCTGTTGAAATGTGATTGATCGTTTATTCAAATGATCATGCTCCATTGACTGTTAGGCCCATATATTCTTCTTCAGAACTAAGAACTGCTCAAATGATGATATTTTCATTAGTTGCAATGATATGATTGGAAAAATGTTGCATAACATCTGCATGTCTGCAGTGGCTATGTCACTCAGGTGAGCGAACCGTGGCCCGTGGGCCTCTTGTTATTTTTTTTGTGACAAGCAGAAATAATCGTTTTGATGCGCATACTGATATCTCGCAAAAGGAAAAGGTACTTTTTCTCTTGTGGCCGCTTGTCTTTTAACAGAAAACAGTAAGCAGCGTTTTAGATGTTAGTGACGAAAATTCAGCGTCTGAAATTTTGAAATGGAAAAAAAATTATCAGTTAATATAAAAAAAAAATATTTATATATACAGTCGACTCTCGTTATCTCGAATTCCAAGGGACTCACTGAAACACTTGGAGATATCCATACCTCAACATATCAGAGTTGAGAGAGTGAGGAAAACAATAAATTGAACAACCACATTTAACAAATGAATATGTAATTTGACTCCTGAAGTTAGAAATATATATATAAAATAATGTGGAAAAGAGGAGAGATTGCTCCTTAGGAGCAATTTCTCCTCTTTTCCACATTATTTTGTTACCTGTTGTCATAGTTTCATGTTAAAACAGGGACCAGATTTTCACTTCGAGATAAGTGTTAATTCGAAATAAGCGAGTTCGAGATAACAAGGTTCGACTGTATATAGACACATAAATAAAAAAAGAAAAATGCCAGCCTCAAGGGATGAAAGCATGAGACCTGCATTTGCATTTTCGATGAATCAGTTGGTTGGTACAGGAAATACACAACGAGGAAGGGGTCGCATACCGGTTAGTGCATGCTTTAATTGCTCGGTCGCTGAAGTGTGAACTGCCAACACCTGTTTAAATACCGCTTGCCTAGCAAATGACGGTACTGTCGCAGGTGTGAAAAGCACGCAGCGGATTACTACTGTTCTTTTAAGTTGCTACCATCATAATATTCGAGGGTTGAAAGGTAAAAGGTGCTAACTGCAGTTTTGATCATTTTGAGAAAATTGATTTTTTAGATTTAATCAATTTTTAAAAATCAAGACCATATTATTGGGTCAGCATTTTGGTATGTATTGGTTCATTTGTGTATTAGCCATAGAATCCTTATTAATGCATTTGAAAAGATTTGTTACTAAGTGTATAAACTCAGTCTTTTTGTGACAGGTATGTCATCGGGTTTCAAAAGTTTTCTGGAAAAAGGTGATAAGTGACTTTAGCACCATTTACTTGATAGAAATATTCGGGCAAAAGGTGCTAAGTGTAGTTAGCCCCTTTTACCTGAAGTAAAATGTTCTTTTGCTAAAAGTAACAACGGGAATTAATGAGACTTGTACTGCATAATGTTTTCTGTATTTGTTACTTTATCATGCTGAAATAACCTCAAAACAAAGAATGAGCCGTGTCATGAGAAAATCTATCTAAATGACATATTTGAACTGCGCATCTGCTCAAATCAGCTTTAACATCTACTCAGTCTGATAAAAGCATGCACAGTGTACCTTTTGACATGAATTCGGCCTACAACGCATTAGCACAATGGGTCTTAGCATGTAAATTTTAACATTTTGTCATAACACAGCTTGTATGAAACGAGACAAAGCATATGTCCACCATTGAGCAATGCAGTTTATATAGTTATGTTGTGACTGTTGAAACAGCACAAAATTTGAATATTGACAAATAAAATCAGTTGTAATTGGTTTTACTTCAGTTCCACAGCATTTCGTCCCTGGCTTAATATCACTAAAATATGCCTATATAAGTTCGACCCCCACTGTTAACCCCACTTTTATATAGTAAAACTTGGGTTTAACGGATTAACATGATTTTTCTTCTGCTCAAAACATAGATTGTGGGTACTTTATAGAACCGCATCATCAAGACAGTTCTATAGAGTCCTCACAATCTATGTTTTGAGCAGCATAAGAATATTTTTACAATACTTATTTGGAAAATTATTTTTTGTGGTAAATTCCTCCAATAGATTTGAGTAGGCACGTTTTCGAAATGGAATGGGGATGTCTTATTTTATCAATGATACAGGAATATGTACACTTTGAATCTCAGTAACGTTACAACACAAAAAGCCTGTTGGTAAAAATGATAGTTCCCTAAATGAAATATCTCGAGTCTTCATTGTCATTTGAAATTCTAATTCAGCAATAAAATGTCCTTGTTCCTTTCCAGGCTTATCACTGAATGTTAGTTTTCGTCAGTGTCCTCCTCATTTTCACTGGCGGCTGGTAAAGGCAATTTGTCCTTCAATGATTTACTCGACACCAGTGATTCAAAGTAGCCATGGTACTCTTCTGGAATTGTTCCTGAAGAGCATAGAGATAAAAGATCTGCCTTTTTTGCAGTTGAAATTGCCAATTTGCCTTTGTATCTCTGTGTCAGTTTGATTTCGGTTGTTACCTTTGGTCTCCCTCTTGTATTGGCAAGAGTTACTCTCACCTCTTTGAACAATGTAGCGTCAAATGTATAGTTTAAGAATAAACTATTTGGGAAATCCCTTCTAACCTGGATCCACTTTAGTTTTAACCAGTTTATTCTCTGTCCCTCGTCGTCAACTTTCATGTTTTTTAAATGTTCTTTTTTGAGCTTTTTTAAATCCATAAAGTCTACGTATTTGAGAGGTACAACAATGTAAGGCTTGTTTTTTCTCGCCAGAGTTATGACTGTTTCCCATTGGGAGGGCACGTAAACCCTTGTACGTTTTTTTGCATGTTCAATGGTGGCATGAATTGAATCACACTCCATTTCTGAATGACCACTCTCTAAAAATTTTTGACTGATACATTTTATTTTATTATTCTTCCTGATGTTGTACATTAAAGCTGCTGCAACAAACTGATTTCGGTTTTGCCCTCCACATGTATCAGAGTAATAGGTAACTTCTTCAACCTTGGAAGTTGCTGCTGCTAAAGAATTTAGATGTAGAAGGATACAGGAGCCAATTTCACATGAGCCTCGCCTTCCTTGGGTTTCATCCCATAAGTAGCAGGTAGCATTGCTATTTCCTAGGGAATAAAATGACAGATTATAGCAGCACAGTTTACGTTTATAATAAAGCTCTCCTACCAAGCTACATGGAGTGGTTAAGACAGCCTCAAGATCAAACGCTGAAACATGATAGGTGGGATCAGACTTAGCTTTCCTTTTGTCTTTTTCTTTTTCTAATCTTGACATTTTCTTTCGATCCTGATGTTTATCATACTCTTGTTGCATATTGGCATCTACTTTACCCTCTGCTTTTAAATTTTCAAAGTGATTGCACACCTGGCACTGGTCCTTTTTCGGGTGAAAGAATGATAAGTTATATTCATTACAGAAGAGATTTCTATAGACTTTTTCTTTGACAGGTTTGCGACTTGTTTCTATGCATTTGTCTATGTAGAGGGAATGCATCCGGCGTATATTAAGTTCTTGGGGCAGGTATTTTCTTTTTGTATCTTTACGGGTATAGTGAGGATCAATTGTAGGAAAGCTTTCAATATGTTGACGAACAAAAGTAATGTCCCCTTCGGGTGTTTTATTCGCTGGAGTTTGAGAACCACGCCTATCTTTGCCTGTGAAGACACCATGTGTCTTATTCTTAATTGCGTAATCAACAGTCTTCCTTCCCAGATTTAGTGTTTTTAGAAAGAAATTCTTGCATACCTGAATTTTTTCTTGGCCGACTGTCAGGTAAAAAAACTGAGAAACTGACCTTTTCCTTTTACTCAGAACTTTAATTCGTTTTGGCTCTTGTTGTTCCACATGTGTACAAATGAAATGTCTTTGCTTGGAATAGTCCCCTAATTCCCAATATGTTTCAAATATTGTTTGTCGCTGCTCCTCTTCTATTTTCTCAGAACATTTCTGCCTACACTTCGAGCAATTGACAGGCTGCACCGATCTCTCTGTATATGATCTGCCAAGTTTTCCAACATATGCCTTGCCTCTAGCTCTGTTTTCTTTTCTGATTTGGGACTTCCATTGTTTCTTTTGAGCAATTCTTTTCCGGAACAGCTTCCTGCGCTTGGGGCTTCTGTAAGTTGCATCCTTATGTGGTGTAACTGCTGGCTGTATACTGGTACTGTTTAGTTGTTTAGATGGTGTCTTTATTTCTGATTGAGATTGCATACATGTTTCGGGTGGATCCGAACAATGTTGAATTGGTTCATTACCTTCTTCCACTTCATCATTCATTTCAGTGAAATTTGATTTTTCAGCTGTATTTCCGTAATCGTTGGAGAGCATTTTCTTCTCCACAGCATCATAATGGTCAGTACCATGCATCGCTACATGTGCTACTAGTATTGGTGACTCATTTACTGCTGCCGCAAGATCTGGTTCAATATCGATTACAGGCTGGAAAGGTCTACTAGAAAAAATTCTTATTGGGCGTCGAAACATGTTGGCTAAGCACAAAGGTATGAAATCCGACATTTCGTTATTCCAAGTACCATCTTCTTTAATTTCTTCAATCATTTTAACAAATACTTCAATTTCTTGCTCGGAAGTCATTGCGTCGGGAAAATTAACAAAACACAAGTAATGGATAATATTGTCCTCTAAATGCTTTGCTACTTGAGCTCTTAATGTTTGAGCAGACATGGATTCACCAAGCTGATGCAAGACAGCACCAAGCAAACAATTACCATCAGCAGGAATAGAAACTCTTTCCATCATATTACTTGCTAGTAGTTTATCAAGTCGTTTGGCGTGATACTTATGTAAAATAGTTTGTAGCTTCTGCTCTTTTAAACTTAGTTTTATTGCTTTCTCAACTCCATTACAACTGGACATAGTATGACGGTTGTGGGGATATGAAGCCTCAGTTGATGTTTCTAAAACTTCATTTGCATTGGTCTCATCTGTTTTCTCAGCCTCTTTACTCAGTGTTTTGTTTGTTTTCTTCATGATTTGTTTCCTTATTGTTATGGTCTTTCGTCTTATACGCTTCCCTCTTCGTTTCCAGCTTTTATCCCGAGCATTATATTTTCTTTTTTGAGCAGGTTTCTTTTTAGTGCTGTACTCATGGTCATTATAAGCTTGACAGTCTTCGGATTCACTTGCTGTTGCTGAGGATGGTGAACTGAACTTGGATGGCGTAAATTCACTGTCACTGTCAGATTTTGTTTTTCTTGGAGCATTATGAGTAGATCCTTTTGCATTCCATTTATTCTTCTGTATGAATGCTAAAGGGGTATCAGAGCTATATCCATCAATGTCAAGTGTCACTTGGGTGCTGTCAAGAGGTGTTCTCTGGGCTTCCTGGACAGGCAAATCAGAGCCTGAACATAAATTATTACTGTTGCTGAGCTTATCAGCATTTTCTGTTTGATCACAAGTATCATCTGTATCCATTGTCTCTACTATTACAGTAACATCGCCAATATCAGGACTAGCGAAGTATGTGTCTTCATTTTCCAATGTTGTTGGATCATTTGTAAATGTAAAATCAGGTTCCTGCAGGTAGATATCAATGTAATTTTGGATATTTGTTTGTGTATCAAATTGCATATCTTCTTGGTCTGAAAATAGGTTATTAAGCCCAGAGCTTTTTTGCAATTCCTTTTCTGGTGTCGATAATGTCTTTGGTGGTTTCAAACACTTTTTATCTTTTAGTTTTCGTTTGAGCTCAGCCAAAGAAACAAGTTCTTCAGAGCTGGAGTCAAGATCTTGTTCATTACCATCATCAGGCTGGTGCTGCTCTCCGATAGTAAAAGTCGTATCGCTTCTTTTGATGGATATTTCTGGTTTATCGTCTGAGCTGCAGAAATTAGTGTCAGTGTACTCTCTGTTTTTATTTGACTCTTGCACTAATGCACACCTATCTGAAAAGTGTTTGTGTTCGACATTATCTTGAATGACATTTTGCATCTGCGATAATGTGCAATTATGTTCATATGTAGGCTCTTTCTGCTGGCTTACCTCTGATATATAATGTTTTAAGTTGTCTTTTAAACAGTCATTGTTCATAATACTGTCTCTCCCAAATCCATTTTCCTGAGACATTTCAGTATCTGAGCCAACTGTTTCGCGGAACAGATTCACATCAGACTGAATTCCATCTGCTGTTTCAGGCACTGTTACCTTCTGTAGCTGCTCTTGGTTTATTCCAGTACTTTCTTTATGTTGTATTTCAGATGCATTTTGCTGCACTGTTACATCCACCGACTGCTTTTGGTTTATTGAAGTTCTGTCTTTATATCGGAATTCAGTTGCTTTCTTCTGCACTGCTACATTATCTGACTGCTGTTGGTTTAGTTCAGTACTGTCTTTAACCTGAATTTCAGTCGAGCTCTGTTGCACTGCTGCACTCTCTGCCTGCTTTTGGAACATTTCAGTACTGTTTTTATCTTGGATTTCAGTGGCGTTCTGCTGCACTGCTACACCCTCTGATTGCCCTTGGCTTATTTCAGTACTGTCTTTATCTTGGGTTTTTGACGCTTTACGATGCCCTGTAACACTCTCTGAACGCTCTTGGTTTGTTTTAGTACTGTCTATAATTTGTATTTCAGTCGCATTCTGCTGCTCTGTTGGACTCTCCGAATGCTCTCTGTTTATTTTAGAACTGTCTTTATATTGGATTTCAGTCGCGTTCTGCTGCTTTGTTACACTCTCTGACTGCTCTTGGTTTATTTTTTCTTGGTCTACGCCGGTGCTGTTTTTTTCTTGGATTTTATTCTCATTACTGTAAATGTTTTCTGATACTGCATCCTGTGGCGAAGTGTCACCTTTAGATTTGCATTTATTACTCAAACTGTCAGAAGGGACACTGTCCAGCATATTAAATTCGTCAGACCAGTCTGACCATTCGTCATCATCCATCTGAAAGTATACCAAAATGAGGGCATGAGATCATGTATTTCAAATTAAAACGTCATTTGAAAATATGCAAATAAGCATGCATTGTTTGATTTGATGTTTAATGTCCACATCAACATTATTCACTATTCAAAAATATAGATCGTGGATACTCGTAGGAACCGCCGCATTTCTTTGTTTGATTTGAGGTTTAATGTCCCCATCAACACTGTTTAGGTTATTTTTGGAGACATTGCTTCCAAATTTGCGGGACTCATACCCGCCAATGAGATGAAAAGGGTTTATTTGAATGAACAGGCCAACTCGCAGCAGTTTTCCTGGGCAGGCTTAAACATTCTAAGCAGATAACCAGTATGCGGTCGGTATCACCTCTGCGCGAAAGCATTGTGCAGCACATTTATTTCTTCAAGCCCCGATGGGCGGGGCGAAAAATATATGCATGCTCAGACAAGACAGCTCATATTGCAAAGTTTGTTTGTGATGGAACCTGACAGCTAAAACAAACGTTTGGTTTTCTTGTAGTCGAGCATTTCAACACACCTATGTAAGTTTAACCCCTTTAAACCCCTCTTTTATATAGAAAACTTGGGGTTAAAGGGGTAAACAATATTTTCCTTCTTTCTGCTTGTAAACCTAGATTGTGGGTACTCGTAACAATCGCCAATATTGAGGCGGTTCTAACGAGTTCCCACAATCTATGTTGAGAGCAAAATAGTGGAATATATCGGATTTGTTTCATCAATTGATTATCTTTCATATCTGTTTGAAATATAGATTGCAGGTACTTGTTTGAATCGCCTGGTGAGGCAGTTCAAACATGTACCTTAAACCAATCTTTAGCAGGAATAATTTATACCCCTGTAAACCCAGTTAAACTGTATGTATACATGCTAAGTTAAGGTTAAATAGGGTCGTGATTTTACAGGTGAGTTTGTGTGATGCAAATGCATATGCAAAGCATAAGATTAAACAGGCCACAATGGTCTTGTGGATAAGAGTGTTGACATTACCACTACTGTATTTTACCTTATGCAATAGTCAGATGTATCCACACATAAGTAAATTAATCTTAAAAGGGCCGTAAAACATCAGCCAGTGCCGAAAACCTGTTACACGGTAACTAGCTATGCTTGCCAAGGAAAACACTTTACTATTTTGCCACACATTTTTAAGGGCAAATGCTCATTAAGGAGCAAATTCTTTCCTTAAAGAGTAGACTTTTTAAAATAAGCTATCACATGTAGAAAAACATCCAGGGACTGATGCAATCTAATAATATGTCTTTCTCGGAACAGGTGTGATGATGCTGTTTAGAACAGGCGTGTTTATTAGGATTAATACAGTATTGTCTACTAAGAAACACCCTTTACTATATTCTATAACAATTTACTTCTTGAAATAAATAAATAAATTGTTGATACTTACCTTTGATTTGGGGAATATTTTTCTCTCTTTCCCTTCTCACAAAGGTTTTGTTATAATTTAGTCAGTTCACTTTCGCTCTGTGTGTGTTTTTTAATAAGATAAGGTCAGAAGGCTAATTCCAGCTGTTATAGTGCATGAAGTTATCTACTTAATGTTTAACATCTGCTGAGTTTCTCTCCTAGAAAAAGGTGATTAATGATTATAGCACCTATTGAGTTACAGTTTTCTGTTAAAATAGTTCAGGAAAAGGGTACTTATTGCACTTAGCACCTTTTACTTGCCAGAGATGTCAGTTAGCACCTTATACCGGAATAAAATCATGTAGTTTGCACTTAGCACCTTTTTCTATTACCATTTTTGGTAAATAAACACTTGCATTCATATATGGCAATTTTTTCATAGGTAGTATTTATTATGGAGATACAAAATATCATGTTAACTCGATTTTTTCAAAAATGTCAGTTAGCACCTTTTACCTTTCAACCCTCGATATTATCATCATAGTCTGATTTTTGATTAACGTGCAGGTACAGGGGCAACATCCACATCATTGGGCCCCTTCCAGTAGCTGGCTTGCTGCACACATGGCAGATCTCACACAAGATCTCCAGGTACATGTAAGTCTATCACAAGGGTTGATAGCCGAGAGCTTCCACTCTCTGCAGTTCCTCTCTGTCAGCTGCTTCCATGTCATTTTGGGCCTCCCAGGCCCACGTTTTCCATCAACCTGTATGTCAAAGGCTGTCTTAACTGCACCATTGGAGCATTCCACATGTCTCTGTCCTTCAGAATGAGGTCCAGATCCTCAATGCCAAGCCGCACAAGTAGCTCATCGGACCTAGTGGTGACAATGTCTTGCGGCTTGACATTGCAGATCTGTCTGATCATTGCCCTGTCATTTCACTGCAGACGCTGGAGGTTCGGCTTTGTCAATGGCCAAGTCTCGCTGGCATGGAGCATTACGCTCCGCATACAAGAGCTGTATACAGGGCCACGAGTTTTAAAAGAGAGGTGGCGTGAAGAGAGAACTGGTAGCAGATCCTTGAACTTCTTCCAGGAGGTTTTCACACGTGTTGTGGTTGAGAGTTCACAGCCACCTGCTGCTGAGAGCATGTCTCCTAGGTAGCAAAAGGAAGCTACCGCCAAGCTTGTCAGGTCCGACCTGGACCTCCTTCTGTGGTCTGCCATCCAAGGGGCATGCATTTCCCTGGCACCGTGTACATCAGTAGTCAGGGTCCTTTTTCAAGCGCTTGAGCCCACTGCATTTCTTGTGCACCCAGTGCTTGCAGCCATTGCAGAAGATGCTGTTGCTTCCCACTCCAGTGCGACATACGGCGCATGGAAACTCGCCTGAACACTGCAGGAGGTCCAGTCCCGTACCGCAGATCATGATCTTTGTCTTTCCTGCATTTACTCTCAGTCCTTACTTCTCCATTGTTTCTTTCCAAGTCAGGAGCCTCCTGACACATTTCTCAAGTGATTCAGCGATGATAACAAGGTCATCGGCATAGAGATCCTCCCAGGGGACGGCAGAGCGGAACTCTCGTAATACGGCTTCAAGCACAAAAATGAAGAGCAGTGGGCTGAGTACTGAACACCAACCTTCACTTCAAACTCTTCACTGTACCCCTCACCAACATGGACAGGGCTCCGCGCATTTGCATACATCCCCTGCACCAGTTGCACAGTCCACTCCTCCACACCAAGTTTTCTCAGCGCCCACCAGATGACCTTCCGAGGTACTCGATCAAACGCCTTTTCCAGGTGTACTAAAGCCATGTACTGTAATTTCTCTTATTGGCAGCTAGATACTTCTCTTGCAGCTGCCTGACCACAAAGATTGTGTCTGTAGTGCCTCTGCCTGGGACAAAGCCAAACTGGGAATTGTAGATTGACACCAACTGTCTGATGAGGCCATCCACAATCTTCTCCAGGATTATCATAACCTGCTCTGTCAGCTTGAGACTGCGGTAGTTGCCTCTTTCCAATGCGTCCCCTTTTCCCTTGATGAGGCAGACAATGAAACTCTGCTCCCAGTCAGAGGGTACCTTGCCATCACGAGTGATTGCAACTGCGAGGTCACAGATCATGGAGGCGCACATGTCACCGGCAGCTCGTATCATCTCCAACACTATGCCTGATGGGCCCAGTGCTTTGCCAGCCTTCATCTGTGAGATAGCCTTCTTAACCATATCAGTGGTGTTTGAGATGGGCGAGCCTTGTGGTTGATATGACAGGTGGTCTGGGTCCCAGTCAAACTCAACGTTGAGAAGTCTTTGGTAGTGCTCTAACCAGGCCTTCTGCTTTGAGTCTTCGCTCATTGACATCTCTCCTGCATCATTCTTCACAGGTTTGTCACCAACAACATCAGTGTTCTCTCTTCTAAACTGGTTAGCAAGGTGGTAGACTTCTGAAGACTTGGGGTCAATATTCTCATAGACCTTCTTGTCGGCTTCTTGACGAGCATGGTGCACTGCATGACTGGCATTTCATTTGGCTGCATCATATGATGCCCTAGTGCCTTTAGCAGCCTTCCAGGCCTTGAAAGCTGTCCGCTTGGCAGCAATGGCCTTTTCCACGTGTTCATTCCACCACCAGGTTTCACGACGCCGAGTTGTGCCACATACCTCCTCAGTTGTCTTGAGCAGTCCAGTCTTGATTTTGTTCCAGATGTCCTCAGTGGCCTCATCAGCTACACCTGCAGATGTGCTCACATGCAAGTTGAAGACCTCCTGGAAATGATTGCTTGTTTGAGGGTCTTTAAGCTTCCAAACTTTGAGGTGAGGGGTGAACTTGCGCATGGATTTTGGAGGCACATCAATCCTGTCACATACAAGAAACTGATGTTGCAGAGCTACTTCCTCGCCAGGGATCACTTTTACATGTTACAAGCTTGCGCATGGTCCTACGGAAAAGGAAGAAGTCTATCTGCGTGGCTTATGTTTCCCGACTTGTACGTGGTGAGATGGCTGTCACGTTTCTTGAAACATGTGTTCCCAAGAAGCAGGTCAAATGCTAGGGCATACTCTAGGATTCTCTCACCCTCAACATCTGATTCTGGCCTGCCATATCCCATCCCACCATGCACTTCCCTGTATCCAGTGCCTGCACGGCCCACATGGCCATTCCAATCTCCATATGGGATCAGAAATTCTGATGCTGGGATCCTGGCAGTCACAGCTTGCAGCTGATCAAAGAACAGGTCCTTAACCTCATCACTTAGACCACAATGGTATGAATAGCACGTGGTGGACATCAGTAAAATAATCTGATCATAATTAGTAGTAGTCCCACGGGAAAAAAACATGCATCCCGCGGACTCGGCCAGTGCTTGCACTAACTGTGAAAATAAGGCAGTCCCAGGACTTCCTAGCTCCAATATCTGGAAGTCTTGGTGATCAAATTTTTTCACTCACTTTAAGAAATTCAACCTCAATATTCTTAAACTCTCATTTATGTAGTAAAACCGTCATTCTTAAGCTAATTAACACATAAATTCATTCTAAATTTTTGTTATAAATGACTAAATATCTTTAAAAGTTGGGAGTCCCAGATTTCCTGTCATTGATTTTTGGAAGTCCCAGGGCAATGTTTGGGAGTCTCTGACTCCCAGACTTCCCTTAATGCAAGCACTGCTCGGCTTTGGGAATTTTTAGGAGTCCGGACCCTGATTTATGTGTCCCGGGACACAGAATCCCCGAAAACCCTGCGTCTGTCTGTTAACACTTTCAAACGACAACTCCTCCAAAGCCATTGAAATGATTTCCTCCTAATTTGGTAAGAATGTTGCTTGGGTAGGGAAATGTAAAATAGCTAAAATTATGGTGATCTGCCCCTTGGTTTGGTTTCCATGGCAAAAGAAAGCTCCCATAGACTTACCATGGGAAAACGGTTAAAGTGCATTTTTTCCATAAACAATGAAGTGATTTGGCAGATATAGTCATCTCGTCTGATGAATGTCTACCCACTTTATGTGTTTTATGACCAGTGGCCATTTTATTTGGTTGCCATGGCAACATTAAATTTTTAAAAAAGGATTTTTTTTTTTAAAATACGTGTAAAACTTCAAAACCTCTGAAGCAGTAATAGAGCAGACGCCTGTACTCATTTTCTGCTAACCCCAGCATCAGAAAGATACACGATTTATTTCAATATGGGAAGAAAGCCTGGACATGTCTGTATATAAAACAACTGTGTAGCAGGTATGCATACGTCATTCACATTTCAGGAAAACTTGCATGTTTCTGTGGAGGCCCAATTGATACTTGACAAATTCTAAGTATACAAAACCTTGTGTATTCAGGTTAAAATCATAACAAAAGAAAGAAAAGAATACTCAAAACAGAAAGCATAATGTTCATTTTCTCATGCACATATGCAAGCATGGCTTCATTAGTGATACCCCAGTTGTTTTCCGCATTTAAGGACATCAGGTTTCCTTGTCTGAAATCAAGTTTTAGCTCACCTGAGCTAAAGCCCAAGATGAGCTATTGTGATCACCTATGTCTGTTGTCCGTCGTCAACAATTAGTTTGTTAACACTCTAGAGGCCTCAGTTTTGACCCACTTTTAATGAAACTTGCTCAGAATGTTTGCCTCCATGAAAACTAGGTCAAGTTTGACACTGAGTCACTTGGGGTCAAAAACTGGGTCACCAGGAACATCTTGTTAACACTCTGAGGTCACATTTTTGAAGTAATCATCATGATTTACATCAAAAGGGAACATGAAAAAACCGACCAGCTTCAAAACATGCCATCAGGCGATTTTGCATTCTATCTTGACGTAACAATAATTTATTAGGTTCATACCCAAAGCAAATTGCACCACTATTTGCTATTGCAAATAGTCCACATGCTGTTGGTGTGCAGGAACTTTATTGACTGTGACAGTGGTACCTTCATTCCTCAAAGTACCACAGATTTGATTCTTAACCTGAGAATCTAGCTGGTTCTAGATCTAAGTATTATAAATAGTCATATATTCTGGCTTCAAGTTTATACTAGATATAGTGAACCAATGACCACTCTCAGACTATTACTATTAAATAGTATCTGAATCATGTGTTTACATATAGGTGCAAATGATATATCTGCCTGCCCTAAAATAGTAGGCTAAAAACCATGATTTCCAGGAAACTGAATGTTTAACACTTGTCCTGCTGAATATATTAACTTGCCACACCCACTTCTAATTTTCAGCCAATCAGATTGCTTGATCCAGATTGTTGATATGAATTCACATAATTAATGGCAAACAGTGTAGATCCAGATCAGTTGGTTTGTTCAGAAACCAACTGATCTGGATCTACACTGTTTGCAAATGCAGGACATATCCGGGTTCAGCAGGACAAGGGTTAATATGGTTTGAGCTGCTTCAATTATCCTATCATCTAACATTTGTCCACTTTCTATCACAGTTTTTGAATCAACATTTAAGGCTAAATTATTACATGTACATGTACTTTTGATCCATGAACTGTTACTTGCAGCTGTGTCAGCATCAAGTGCATTTTAACTTACTTCATTCTGTTGAATAGAGTCTATTGTCTCATCCTCAGTTCTCTGTCATTTAATTCACATTAGAGTCATTTTTCTGCAAATTTTCTCTTTTTTTTTTTCCCCAAAGACTACGGGCATTTACTTTTTGAAAATTCCCAGAATGGCTTGTTTGTTCCTTTAGTTCTTACCATTCTGGATTTCACATTCTGAATGTTACATCCCAGCTAACATTCTTTATAAATCTATAGCGGGTCGTTATAGGCCTGTCAGCTGCCCTTCCAGTCAGCTACCCTGACAGGCCGATAACGGCCCACTATAGATTTATAAAGAGTGCTTACTGGGATGTAACTGAATGGAATGGTTAGTTATCTTTACTGTCTGCACGTGATGCACTTCAGGTTCTGCTGATGAGGTATTATTTGTTTGGGTTGTTTTACTGGTCTCATACAAGCAGTCTTCTCTTGTGCGCTGCTGGTTGTCTCATTTGTTTCAGTACCTTTATTCATATCTTCATTGGAGTAATTCATTACATATGATTCAATTACATCATTAAGGTCGATAGGGTAACCGGAAACAGAGGATTTTTTTTTTTTTGCCTAAATATTTTGTATAATAGCACCACATTTACTCTAAATATTCAGACAGTTACACCTACAAGTTCAGCAAACTGTGAGAGATATTTTCCTATTTCTTCTACATATTTGTTGCTGAGTCATTGATTACATCACTCTGTGGTAGAGAATAAATGGAATAAGGTAAAATCAGGACATTTATTTCACCAACCAGTAATTGTCACATAAACTCCCATCCATTTTTTACCGCTTAGCACTCCATGTTAAATTTTCAAAGATGACATTTTGAAATATTTTTCTAGTTTTTCCTAGAAATAGGATTTGATATTTCATGCAGATTGTCTCCAATGGAGACAGTTCACATGAAATGTCATTCTGTTTCTTAAGTCCCTCAGAAAATCAAACTGTAAGAAAGAAAATCAAATGCCTGTGTATATTGGAAAAATATTAGCTGGCTGTCAGGAGCATTTTAGGTCTGCTGCCAGCTGGCTATGCTCCTGACAGCCGGCTGTCACTGGACTTAATATGCTCCTGACAGCCGGCTGTCAGGAGACACTCCCTAAAAATTTTTTGTATTGAACACTTTATTGTACACTTACTTATGTCTTAAACATGCATGTTGAGGGGAATCGTTGCATATTTCTTCATGTCCATTATTTCGAAACCTTTGTTGACGAACTATACTGACTTGTACATCTTGTCTCATTTCTCTAACACATTGTAGTCTGGAGACCCCTTAAAGGGTAATTGGCAAACAGTGCAGACCCGGATCAGACATGGCAGAATGCGGCATCTGATTAGGGTCTCCCCTGTTTGCAAATAGGTCAACCATTTTTCTCTCAGAATATCCACATCACATAGTCTGACATACCTACATGTAAAATCAAAATTAGAATTTTCCATTATATAGTGTGGGGGAGTTCATTCAGTCTACTATGGGCTAAGGACCAGTAAGGAATTTTAATTTATTTGTCCTGGGATGAGGACTTCATATATACAGGGGTCATCCTAGAGGGCCATTTGGGAGAAAAAGTCTTCCTAAGCTGGCTGACCTCCCTATCTTGAGCTGAGGGAGAAGTGAAACTGTATAGAATATATAGGGAAATAAAAAATTTGGACCAAAACTTCTCCCTGAAATCCTGAAATTGTCGCAAAACTTCTCCCTCTGTGAAAGCTCTAGGATGACCCCTGTATATAGCTCTAGTTATAAAGAGTATCAAGATTTTGAGAATATTTTTCTTATTCTTGAAGTAAACATATGATGTGGGTACTCATTAGAAGTGCCTCAGTGAAGTACTTCTATTATGTTCAAAATATCTTTTGTTCAAGAAATAACAAATTTAATTTTTTGGTAAGTAAATCTTGCTTGGACAAGTGGATTTTGACCATTTACTTGTCCGTGGACAAGGAATAAAATTTGATTAATTTCACAACCCTGGCTATACTGGATGTTAGTCCAGTGGAGCAGTTCCTGTAAGAGCCAGCCAGTGTCCATCCATTCAGCCTTCTGTCCGTAAACATTTTGTTTGTTATCCTGTCTCTCCAAGTGCATTGGGCAGATTTCCTGAATAGCCTTCAAAGTCTACTTGTATCTAATTGAAAATGTTTCCAATGTATTGACAAGTATGTCCTGAGTGGCAGCCATCTTGGATAATTAGTTGTTCTCATTATCAAACATCTCCTGAACTGGGTGGCAAATTTTGTCAAAATCTTGCATGAGTGTCCAATATGGGCTGGGGAAGAAAGTTTTTCAATCAGTGGTCTGAGCTGGGGATCAAACCCACAACCTTCAGCAATGCAGTTGAACTCTCCAACCACTTGGCTGTGGCGTCTCTCTTAACCCTTGTCCTGCTGAACCCGGATATACCCTACCTTTGCAAACAGTGTAAATCCAGATCAGTTGGCTTCTGTAGAAGCCAACTGATCTGGATCTGCACTGTTTGCCATTAAGTATGAATTTATAGCAATAATCTGGATCAAATAATCTGACTAGCTGGCGGGCCCCCGTAGCCTAGTGGATAAGAGAGTTGACTCTTAATCCATTAGGTTTCTCACCGCTGTGGTTCGAGCCTCGCTCGGGTCATATGTGGGAAAGCCAAGTTCTGCTTACGGATGGTCAGGTGGTTTTTCTCCGGGTTCTCCGGTTTTCGCCCACCTTCGATGAACGATCGGCTCGATATAAGTGAAATATTCTTGAAAGGGCCGTAAAACCCAAATCAAAAAAAAAATCTGACTAGCTAAAAACTAGAAGTGGGCGTGGCATCTCAATTTATTCAGCAGGACAAGGGTTAACAGTTTTTGATTTGTTATAAGGATAAGCCTCAGTTTTGTAGAGGTTTTGAGTATATGCATGTACCTAGAAATAATCAAACATACAAACATGTAAGAAAGAAAAATAAACTAGATAACGGAGTTGATGGCATCCCACACAAATTCCCACTCTTTCATTACAGGTCAGGTGACCTTTTGACCCCATCTGAAGGTAACATGGGTCAGAATGAAAAATAATGTTGCTCTCTTACACCCTTACCACATGGGGAAGTAATGTAGCAAGTTTGGTTAAACTCCGTCCAGTGGTTTAAGAGGAGATAGCTTGACAGACAGATGGTGGCATTCAAAATTGCCCTATATAGCTTTTTTTTATTAAAAGCCTAGGAATAATAAATGCCATACTATCTCAGAATCTGACCAGAATATATCTGGATATGGTGAAAATAGGACCCAAATGTAACATGTATATACACTGATGGTGAAAACAAACCTAAACCAACAGCACATCCTCATCTCTAGGGACCACCCTCCCCCCTGGACCACCTGATCAGGGTGGCTGTGCTGGTAGATACAAGTCTGCACATTTCATCTAATGAAAAAGTATCTTTTCTAGAGCTCTGTAAACAGGAGAAGAAATTTCCAACTTTTTCTTCTCAGACACGCTAAGTTGATTCAGTGTACTTATGCTGTGGGTGTACATGTATATCATATTTGACCAGTTTTCTGCATATCTGCATAGTAAATTTCATCTGTGTGGCTACTTCAGATAAAGTGTCATTTGTAAACATTTCTAATACTGACAAGGAGTTCTTAAATTGGTTTCAGTGGTAAAAGGTTAAACAAATTATGTTTAGTTTTCATAATAAAACTGTAGCACTGGCATATTATACATCAAGACTTAAACATTCTGCTTGCAAATGTGTATTTTTTTATGCCCCGCCACATGATAGTAGCAGGGGATTATGGTTTCATGTTGGATGTCCGTGTATGTCCATTTGTATTTTCATTTTGGGACAATATGAAAGTAAATATCAATGGAATTCTCACCAAATTTGGTATGTGCATTAATATTGTGAAGATTTATTTGTTTGTTTGTGTTGAGGTTTTACGGCCCTGTCAACCCAATGGGGTCATGTCGAGCGCGGTCATTTTACCTAACCACATGTTTACTGGGCAGGCTTAGTCCTCTAAGCGGTTAACCAGTATTGTGCACATTCTTTCGCCAGAAACTGACAACTGCCCTTCTTAAATCATCGGAAGGGAGAGAATGACCATAGAAAATATTTCATGATCAATCTCCACGAAAGAATGTTGCCGACCTCGGCGGGTGTTGAACCCACGACCTCCTGGTCTCCAGTTGGACGGCACATCCAACTGAGCCACCGAGGCCGGCAATATTGTGAAGATTGGTTTGTGATTGCTAATGGGCAAATTTCGTCAATTTTTGAAAGAGTTATCTGCCCACCAAAGATTTGTATTTTTGTTCCTGGATGATAACTTTAGTTAAATGTCAATGGATTTTCACCAAACTTAGTGCATTGATATTGTGGAGATCTGGTTTGGGATTGCTAATGGGCAGATTTCATCAGTTTTTGACAGGGTAATGTTCCTGCCACACAAAAGAGGTGGAATATTATCGTTTCATGTTTTTATCTTTATTTTACCTTCAGTCTGGATTTCAGCTGGGAACATTCTGATAATAAAAGCTTACATGGAGTCATTGTGCACCTAATGTCAGAGCCTGTGCTATGAATGGATTAAATCTTATAATATAGCCATTGGTAAGTTGCCATGCTGAATAGATTAAGATGGCACTTCTACTAATTTTCAGCCAATCAGATTACTTGATTCAAGTTAAATATGTAGTGGCAAGCAGTGCAGATCCAGATCAGTTAACTCTTTCAGAAGTTTTGCAAAGGCAGGGCATATTCAGGTTCAGCAGGACCAGAGTAAAGTATTTGGACAGAAATGCTTGAGCATACAGTATTAAGCCAAATCAAACTGCTCCTAAGTCTCAGTTTGATGAGGGTCTACACTTTTCTTATGTCTCATTGAAAATGTGCTTGACTCCTCCTAGACCCTTTGGTCAATTAATTCGAAACTTGGTAGGAAGCATCGTAGTGACTTGTAGATCAAAAATATTTAAATTGTTCTGATTGGAAATCCAAGATGGTCGCCATGGCTGCCATTTTGAAAATCTATTTTTTGTTTCTTCTCCTGAACTGAAGGGCCAGTTGACTTGAAACTTAGAAGGAAGCATTGGGGTGAAATGTAGATCAAAACTAGTGAAAATCGTTCTGATCAGAATTTCAAGAGCTTGAAAATCTATTTTTCACTTCTTCGCCTGAACTGGAAGGCCAATTGATTTGAAACCTGGTAGCAGTGCTCCAGATAGCGTCCGTACAGCCGTATATTATGGATCTTTTTGCACCAAATACGGGCCAGTTTAAAAAATATCCAGTACAGAATATGGATGCATTTTTTCCGATACATTGCTGTTTTTGCAGTACTCTGTAAGAGTGCAACGTCATGTCTGTTTTTAGATAAACTAGCCTGAATCAGAAGAGGTTCAGTGGCTTCGATAAGCAGCATATTTTCTATAAATACCCAAATATATTTACTAAAGAAAACAATTAAAATCAATTTGTAGCGTATCACAACGTAAACAAAATCAATTATATGCAAAACAATAACTTTTGTATACTTATTCCCATTCTGGACACTGCGAAAGTTTCACCCTGATACACAGTCTGACTATTTACCATGCTAAGTGTCTGCACATTATTTCTTCGACTGGTTCTCTGTGTCATTGTCTAGATAAGTGCTAACAACATAATATCGCAGGTAACCATTCTGCATTGGGGTTTTCCAAGATTGCAGAAGCATGGCCTCCAGAAAACGAGGAATGAGGAAAGAGATTGCAAAACTGCATCAAATAAAATTACGGGGTATTTTAGCAGTCATCGTCATTTAATCCAGTGTCATCATTTAGTGCATACCATAACTGATGAAGTCATTGATGCATGCGACAAATGCACACAGAATCGCATCTGCGATCATGACCAATCTGTGTGAACAGCATCTGAAGTGAAAGTAGCTCCCAACATAAGGGTTTAAAAGTCACTGATAAGACTGCAGTACTGGAAAGATGATCATTGCTAGAGCAGGCGAACAAATAAAAAATCCAAAGACGATCACCCAAATACTAGGCAAGGTGATTAGTTCTGTGATTAAAACAAGGGAATGTGGTAGATAGCACCCATTTCAGAACTTTATTGTTTAAGTATGAAAAAGATAAAGCAGAAAACTGGTCAGCCATATTGTACTGTGTGGAAAAAAAAATAATGGAATTACGTAGGAGGAGACACAAACAAAAATCAAAGCATTAAAAGTCATACTTTAAAACAAGTTATGTAAACCACAGCACACCCCCTCCACACCAGCCCGTGGGCCAAGAAATATAACTAAGAATTTCCACAGCATGATGGATACTGATTCCAGAATCTCTGCCATTACTGACTGGCCTTAAATTTGACAGTATGATACTGATTAGAAAAATAATTATCTGGAGCACTGTGGTAGGAAGCATCAGGGAAATTTGTAGAGAAAAAATAGTTAAAATTGTTCTGCTCGGAAATCCAAGATGGCCTCCATGGCTGCCATCTTGAAAATCTATTTTTCACATCTTTTCCTGAACTGATGGCCAATTGACATGAAACAATAGGAAGCATTGGGGTGACTTGTAGATCAAAAATAGCTAAACTTGTTCCGACTGGAAATCCAAGATGGCTGCCATGGTGGCCATCTTGAAAATCTACTTTTTTGCTTCTTCTCCTCAATCAAAAGGCCAATTGATTTAAAACTTGGTAGGAAGCATCAGGGTAACTTGCAGATAAAAAATAGCTAAAATCATTCCGTTCAGAAATCCAAGATGGCCATAGTGGGTGCCCTTTTGAAAATCTATTTTTAGTTTCTTTGAAAGGCCAATTGACTTGAAACTTGGTAGGAAGCATTGGGGTGACTTGTAGATCAAAAGTAGCTAAATTTGTTCTGATCGGAAATCCATGGTGACCGTGGTGGACTTGTGGATCAAAAACAGCTATGGTTCTGATTGGAAATTGAAGATGGCCACCATGGTGACGTTCTTGAAAATCAATTATTTGCTTCTTCTCCTGAACCAAAATGGCAGTTGACAAGAAACTTGGTTGTAGGCATCAGGCTGACTTGTAGAGCAAAACTAGCTGAAATTGTTCTGATCGAAAAGCCATTATAGCCTCCTTTGTCGCCATCTTAAAAATCTATTTTTTGCTTCTTCTCCTGAACTGAAACGCAAATTGACTTGAAACTTGGTAGGAAGCATTGGGGTAACTTGTAGATAAAAAATAGCTAAAATCATTCTGGTTGGAAATCCAAAATGGCCGCTATGGCTGCCAGCTTGAAAATCTATTTTTATCCTGAACCAAAAGGACAATTGACTTGAAACTTAGTACCACATTGGGTTGATTTGAAGATAAAAAATAGATAAAGTCATTCCGATCCGAAATCCAAGATGGCCAGCATGGTCACCATCTTCAAAATTTATTTTCTCTTCTTATCCTGAATCGAAAGGCCAATTGACTAGAAACTTGGTAGGAAGCATTGAGGTATTTGTAGATAAAAAAAAACAGCTAAAATTGTTCCACTGGGAAATCCAAGATGGCCGCCATGGCCGTCATCTTGAAAATCTATTTTTTGCTGCTTCTCTGGAAACGAAATGCTAATTGTCTTGCAGCTTAGGAGGAAGCATCGGGTTGACTAGAGGATAAAAAATAGCTAAAATTGTTCCAATCAGAAATCCAAATGGCTGCCATGACCGCCATCTTGAAAATCTCTTTTTCGCTTCTTCTCCTGAACGGAAAGGCCAATTGACTCGAAACTTGGTAAGAAGCATCAGGGTGACTTGTAGATAAAAAGTAACTAAAATCATTCAGATCATAAATTCAGGATGGCCACCACGGCGCTATCTTGGAATTATATTTTTCGCTTCTTCTCCTGAACCAAAAGGCCAATTGACTTGAAACTTGGTAGGAAGCATCAGGGTGACTTTTTGATCAAAAATAGCTAAAATTGTTCTGATTGCAAATCCAAGATGACCACCATGCTGCTATCTTAGAAATCTATTTTGCACTTCTTCTCCTGAAACGAAAGGACAATTTAATAGAAACTTGATAGGAAGTTGCAGGATGACTTGTAGATCAAAAATAGCTAAAATCATTCTGATCGGAAATCCAGGATGGTCGCCTTTACAGCCATGTTGAAAATCTGTTTTGAACATTTTAATCAAACACCAAAAGGCCAATTGACTTGAAACTTCATTGGAAGTATTGAGGTAACTTGTAGATCCAAAGTAGCTAAAAGCATTCTGATTGGAAATCCAAGATGGCAGCCATCTTCTTCTCTTGAACCGAAAGGCCAATTGACTTGAAACTTGTCTGGTAATCAGATGAGTGATACAGGGCCATCTTGGCCCACTTGTTTCCTCTATCTTTTGCTTTATATTATTAAAAACAAACAGTTAAATATTTTGAGGAAATAAGTGTGTGTCTGTATATATGTATAACAATATATCCTATTTGATGTACATTTGAGTTTAATCAATATGGAAATCAGAAAAAAAAGGCTAATATTAGAAACTAACAGTGAGTTTATGATCAAAGTAGTAAAACCCATCAACTACAAGAAAAAAATTATCCCTAAGGGTTATCTGCTCCTGCCCCTTGGCTGTATACATGTATAAAATCATGAAATCTTTAAATTTCTCCTCTGATATTCATCAAAACACTATATGGAGCCTACAATTTAAGAAGGATTAAGAATTTTTATTAATAGTTGCACTTCTTTGACCAAGATGGCCAATTTGCCCATACATGTACATTAAATGCTTACCCTAGTCCTGCCGAACGCGGATATGTCCTGCCTTTGCAAACAGTGTAGATCCAGATCAGTTGGCTTCTTCAGAAGCCAACTGATCTGGATCTGCACAGATCAGTTGGCTTCTTCAGAAGCCAACTGATCTGGATCTGCACTGTTTGCTATTATGTGAATTTATATCAACAATCTGGATCAAGTAATTTAACTGGCTGACAATTGGAAATGGGTGTGGCATCTTAATTTAATCAGCAGGACAAGGGTTAAAATTAGTCCCCAAAACCAAGAAATCTTAGCGGCAGAAGGTCTACCAAGTTTGTTCAAATGATGACCCTAGATTGGCATTAAACCTTTTAATGCCAAGATCAAATTTACTTCCCTATATATACATTTCTCAAAAATGGCTTGGCCAATTTCACTATATTTCATGTGGAAACTTTTGCTGAAAGGGGATTGGGAGTTTATTCAAACGGGTGGCTCCATTCACAAAGATGGCTGTGATGTGCATGTATGGTAAACACTTAAGAATTTTTCTGCTCAGGAACCAAGAAAGCTTTGTGGCTGTATCTTGTTATATTTTATGTACATGAAACATTGGGAACAAGTGGTCTACCAAATTTTGTCCAAATAATGACACTAAATTGGCATTTGGGCTTTTTATGGCAAGGACAAATTTGCTTCCTGATATGAAGAAAATGTAGAATTTTTTTTTTTCTCAAAATTCCACTAATAATAGAAACTAACATTATGTTTTCAAAGTAGCAAAACCCTTATCTTTAACTTTTGCCACTCTCTTGGCTATGTCAGCGGACAACAAATGTGTGATATTTTTTTCTGTTTTTCCCAGGTACAGGATTTGATATTGTCCAATTCTGTTTTCTGGGGAAAATAAGAAAAAAAAAAATTCAGTATGTTGTCTGTTGAAAATTTTACTCAGAGTGCTAAGCATTAACTGACTTCTCTGTTGACCAAGATAGTAAAAACCTCTTACCAATCTTCTCCAGAACTGAAAAAGCTTTTAGGCCGAATCATATTATTTGGCATCAATAACATGAGATCTACCAAATTTATTCAAATGATAATCCTATGTTGAACTTTGGCCTTTTTATGAAAAGGTCAAAGTTTCTCTGAACATTTGTGTGGGGAAAATGAAGGTCATTTTTTGCAAGTTGTGAACTTACGGAAGAAACTTACAGTATATGATAAATGTTTTTAACTACCATATAAAATCATGAAATCTTTGAATATCTCAAAAACCATGAGGCCAATTTTCATAAAATTTCACATGGAGTCTTCTGCCAAAGTAGTATTGGGACTTTGTTGTAACTGTCAGACACCATTGACCAAGATTGCTGCCATGCCCATAGAATGATGATCTCTGCCTTTGCCCCTATATACTAATATCCTAGGTGCTCAGGTGAGTGATTCAGGACTGACTTAGTCCTCTTCTTATTTGTCTACAAGGTGTTTCTAATATACACGTATACTCACAACATACACCTTCATGGAGAAATAAGAAAAAAAAAAATTAAAATTGTATACACCAATTTATCTGATAGATGGCATTTTCAGACAATGCAGACCAAGATCAGATGGCTGCTGAAGGTGCAGTCAGATAAGGGTCTGCACTGTTTGCCTTTCCATGAAGTATTTTTGTGGAATGAATGCATAAAAAAAAAAAATAATAGGCAAAAAAAAAAAAATGGTATGGCAAGGAGTGTTTGAAGTTTTATGATGTTTTCTGTATATGAGGTTGGAAATAAATGAATCTGTTAGTGAAGTTTGAAAAAAAATGAATACATATATATTTTGTGTATTGAGGTTTGAAATAAATAAAGGCATATTATGTATTTTGTGAAAACACATGGATAATGAAAGGCTGTGTGCAATGAAGTGCCATGCAGTCATGAGCTGAATTCTTCCTCTTGCAGGAATTGAACTCATGACCTCGTGATTTCAAGTTGGCAGCACTAACCACAGGGCCACCTGGATGCTTCCAGGAACAGAAAATTTATTAGAAATTAGAGTTTGTTTCTTTTCTTTCAGAATATTCCAGATGTTGGTTCATAGTGGGATTACACCTGGCAGCTACATCAAGGCGAACTCAACGAAAAACTACCCAAGTGCTATCCTACATCTTATTAGACCTATGACTAAACTCTGTCTCTCTGATCTGTTTTCCATCAGCCTGGCAGAATTTTATAGTAGTGATAAGTTAAAACTGATTTTTTTAACCTTTTTAACAATATCAAATTTTGTTATCAGTATATTACCTTGGAAGAATAGGTATTCAGTATTTAACATAACAAGAACAACACATTTTAGTATAGGAAGCAGAGAATGCAAAATAGTTCATATTCTGATAGAAATGGCCGAATTGATAAAAGCAGTGAGCCAGTGGCTGATACTTCTAGTAGTAGCAGCAGTAGCTCGGAGTCATTATTGTCTGATGACTCCTCTTTGGTGTCCATGCCCCCTCCGCCAGATGGAGGGTATGGATGGATAATTATTGTTTCAGCTTTCTTTATTAGTTTGATAAGTGATGGAATTTCATTTTCATTTGGAATATTGTACACTGAGCTGTTGGCACAGTTTGAGGAGAGCAAGAGCTTAACATCATGGGTTGGATCACTACTTTATGGCACCTGTATGATTGGAGGACCACTTGCAAGTGCTCTAGCCACCAAGTTTGGGTGCAGGAAGGTGACGGTATTTGGTGGTTTACTCTCATTTACTGGGCTCTTCATCAGTTCCTTTACCAACAGTATAGGAATGCTTTGTTTTTGGTTCGGTTTTGTCAATGGACTTGGCATGGCAATGGGATATGTCACTTCTGTTGTGATGGTGGCATTCTATTTTGAAAAGAAGAGAGCACTGGCCACAGGATTATCAGTTTGTGGTTCTGGGATAGGAACATTTGTATTTGCTCCACTTTCTGAGATACTGACAGCAACATATGGTTGGAGGGGATGTTTGTTGATATGGAGTGGCATAGCTTTAAACCTGTGTGTTTGTGGCTGCTTATTACGGCCACTTGAATTTACCCCAGAAGAAAGGAAGCTGAGAGCTTTGAGACAGTTTGAAAAGATGTCAGAAAAAATGTCGCGAACTATGTCTTGCACTAGTTTTCGCAGTCAGAGCCGTCATGCAAGCCAGTCTGACATGAATTCCAGTGATAATGAAAGTGAGAAAGATGAACTTGAACATTGTCACTCGCAGATACAGATACCTACCTTCATTAAGGAACAGAAAGTTCATATCCCAATTCAGCTTCTTAAAGAGGCAAAAAATAACAATGGTGTTCTTACAAATTACATTGAAAGTTTGGGCTCATTTGATATTACTGCAGATCCTGAACCTGATGCAGATATTCTTGAGGCTAAGGCTTCTTCTGCAGAAAATGGAGTAAGCAAAGTAAATACTAAAGTTATTGTTACTGGTAATGGTAAGCCTGTTGAAGTGGTCAAAGTTCCAAAAGAAAGGAAGAGCTGTTTGAAAAAATCAGATGGAACAAAAAGGCATCAACAGAAACCAAAGCATGTACAACTTGCAAGTTACTTGCCTTTGTATAGGAAAGATATATTCTATCGTGGTAACCTTATGAGACTTGCAACAACCCCTGGACAGATAAGATCCACAAGTTGTCCAGCACTCTATACAAGTCACTGGGATGACAGTGATAGCTCTGATGATGATGAATGGGGCTGGGAGTTCTGGAAATATCTTCGCTTCTCAAAACCACTGAAGCGCGTCATCAAAATTATGTTTGATCCAGCAATTCTGAGACACCCACTTTATATCACTTTCGCTCTCTCAAGCTTTATATTGTATTTCTGGTATGATGTTCCATACATATTTATGGCAGACAGAGCACTAGAGTATGGAATTTCAGAAAAAGAAGCTTCTTTCTTAATTTCAATACTTGGAATAGTCAACACGTTTGGGCAGATCTTATATGGAATTATTGGAGATAAGCCAGTCAATCTAAGTATATTGTATGGAACTTCGTTGATAGCCTGTGGAGTGACAGTATCAATGGTTCCACAATTTACCAATTATATTGCTTTAGCTTGTCTGTCTGGCACGTTTGGATTGTTCATCAGTGCTAACTACTCACTTTGTACTGTGATACTGGTTGAGTTTCTCGGCTTAGATAAACTCTCCAATGCCTATGGTTTAACAATGCTGATGCAGGGCATAGCTAATCTAGTTGGTCCACCTGTAGCAGGTAAGATTTTAAGCTTTCATAGTTCCAAGTAAAGGGCTCTTTTCATCCACAAAATATTTATAATTTTCATATTTCTCCATAAAAACATACATTGTGGGTACTCATCAGAAGTGAGGCACTTCTAATGAGTACCCACAACATATGTTTCCATGGAAAAAAATGAATCTATTTATCTGGGTACCATTATCCAGAGCTGTGGAATTTATTATAATAACAGTGGTATCATGAGAGAGCCCTTATCAAGTGGACAAAGGAGGCCCAGATCAGCATGCATTTCTTTGCAGTCTGAACAAGGCATTTGTTGTCTGCTTCTCTAATCTTGGCGAATTGCAGAATATATTGAAGAACAGAGTTCTTGATCACACTGCATGGATGTACCTCCTGAATATTTGGGCCTTCAGTTTCATGTATGACATAATTGTCTCTTAAATTGCAGCTCACATGACTGACAAGCCTTTTAACCCTTGTCATGCTGAATAAATTAAGATGTTATGCCCACTTCTAATTGTCAGCCAATCAGATTCCTTGCTCCAGATTGTTGATATAAATTCATATACTGAATGGCAAACAGTGCAGATCCAGATCAGTTGGCTTCTTCAGAAGCCAACTGATCTGGATCTACACTGTTTGCACAGGCAGGGTATATCCGGGTTCAGCAGGACATGGGTTAATCCTGTCATTTTGTCAAAAACCAGCAGCTATGTTTTCAAATACCTGTAAGAACATTAATTGGGTGATCTACTATAAAAGTTGTTCAGGCTGGGTTGATTTGTTAAAACATGTGGCTACCAGGGGTGTTGGTAGATTTTCCCTCTTATGTCTACACAGAAAACTTGAAAAACCTTGTAAAAAAAAAAAAAGTTGCTGGGTTTTCAGATAACTTTGCAAGATTTTTCTTTAGATGACCATCTGTAAAAGTTGTTCAAGCCATGCTGATTCATTGATAAAACATGGCCACCAGTGAGAAGAGTATTTTTTCCTCTATGTCTATACAGAAAACTTTTAAAATCTTTTCAAAAACCAATAGCTGGACTTTAAAGTAACTTTGCAGGAGTGTTCTTTGGGTCAAATGACTGTCTGTAAAAGTTGTTCAAGCCATGTTGATTTGTTAAAAAGATGGCTGCCAAAGGGTGGGGCTGATTTTTCCTTTGTCTACATTGAAGTCTTCTTGTTGAAATCAACTTCTGGATTTTCAAATAACTTTGCAAAAGTGTTCCATGTATGACCCACTGTAAAGTTGTTCAAGCTGGTTTGATTCATTTAAAAACATGTCTGCCAAGGAGCAGGGCCAATTTTCCCTCAATGTGTTTATAGAAAAAAATAAAAAAAAACATCTTATTGTCAAAAATATGATTTTCAAATAAGTGCATTCTTGCATGTACCTTTTGTCACTTTCTGTAAAAAATTATTCAAACTTTTTTTTTTTTTCAAAAATAGGTTTGCTTTGGGGTGTGGTCAGATATTCTTATATGCCTATATACATGTAGATAACTTTACACCTTGTGGACTCTCTGGAAGCCATGGAATTAGAAATGGATTGCTAAAATAGACTTGCTGGGCAAAAAAATTAAAAAACATAGATGTCATAGGTAGGGCAAATTTTCCCAACATATCTGTATAGAAAAAAAAACTTTTTATTGCACTAATGGTCATAATTTAAGATTAATGTATAGGAATCCTCCCAAGGTCACCTTTTACAAGATAAGCTAAAATGAACTTGATCAGCTTGAACCATGGCCACCATGGTTGGGGCTAATTTTCCCTGTATGTCTTTATGGAAAACTTCAAACTTTTCTTGTGTTGCAACAATTGTCGGTATTTGAAGCAAGTCAGTGAAACTCAAATGAGCGATGTAAGGCAATAATGGCCCTCTTGTTTTAAATTAAAATAATAATAATAGACTTTATAGACTTTATTTTCGGAGGGTGACTCTTTTAGTTAAAATGGTTATCTTCATTGAGGCCCTCTATTACTTACAAATTTACAAAGGTCCCACTTAGAGAAACATGAAAGTAATAACAAATGCTTCTGTTGCATAAACTAATGGATGCATGTCGACCATAATGTGGCTCGAAATTCCCATGCCTTCCATTGAAATTTCAGCGGGTGTGATATAATGGTAGGCAAGTCACCAATTTATATAAGCTATCTTTAAGAAAAATTTATAGTCCAAAATTATTTTACATGCACATTTTTGAAGACAAAAATTCTGTTGAGATTTGTTATGAAGTTGGGCCCCAAATAGTATTGTAGTAATCAATGTTTGGCACAGCTGATCTGTAATTAGCCTTTTTAGCTCACCTGTACAAAAATACTGTACAGGTAGAGCTATAGCAGTCACCACAATGTTGGTGTCAGCGTTGATATCAGTTTTGGTTAATCCATTACAGACTGAATAAACTCTCCCACCCTGTATATTGGAAGAGTCCATTTTCAGTTTTAGGTATGTCAGGCTGTATGATATACATATTTCTAAAGAAAAATGGTAGAACTATTTGCAAACAATGGAGACCCTGATCAGATGCTGCATTCTGTGGCATCTGATCTGGGTCTGCATTGTTTGCCAGATACCCATTTAGAGGTCTCTGTCTTCAATGGGTTAAAGTTTTGGTTAAATATTTTAAAAGGCTACATTTTCTGAACCTCTGGATAGAAGTAGATTATACTTGCCCTGATATTAGATACTGGTCTGAAGTTTTAAGCTGTACCATCTTGACCCACATCAATGAATTTGAGGTCAGTGTCACAGGCTTTGAAATTTTAGAAGCAAAGCACAATTCAGGCAGCAGCACTTATTATGTGGGAAGTAACTTATGTTTTCAGTTTGATTTGCTTGTATTGGTAAATTTAAAGTTTGTCCCTTTTTTTCAGGTTTATTGTATGATTTTACTGGCACTTACGATGCTACATTTTTCGTTGGTGGTAGCTTTATTATTTTTGCTGGTATCCTGCTCTTGTGGGTTCCAGTGTACCGTTACATAAGACGTCGGAGAACTACAGCTTGGAGACTCGCAGCACTTAATATTGATGAAACAATTGTTATGGATGATATTAAACCAGAGAATGAAAAGAAAACATCTGACAAGGAAGATGAAGATGTGGAAGCTTGTGAAACAACTTGTTCTACATCACTACTTCCACATGAAGCTGGTTTGAAACCTCCACAAGATCAAATATTTACTGTGGAAGATAATACCAATGAAACCACACATTTCCCAAATTTGGTTGAAGAGCAAGAATCAGCTGTTTAATCCATTGATACATAGTTTATGATGTTTTATGTTTACCTGGGCCCAGTTGTTCAAAACTAACGATGTCGTTTAGTTAACAATTCGTTAAAATTTACATTGAGTGATACTCAAATATGCTGAAATTTTTTGCTGAAAAAATGTGAGTAGCTTTTGCAGTGCACTCACATTTTTTCAGCAAAAAATATCAGAATATTGTATATTGAATCTGCTAAACAGTTAACGAAATGGTCCTTAACGAGCTTGTTAAGCTAACGACTCTTTTAACAACTGGGCCCTGAAATATTCAGACAGATAGATTGAGCAAACGGTGTAGAGAGCAAACTACAGCTAATGAATTGTTTGATCAGGATGTTCACTGTTTGCCATTTTGTCACAACACCCTGGACAATTAATATAACCAAGCCTTTCAGTCCAGATCTTTGTTTAGCAATACAAAATATAAAAAGTAATAGGAAACTATCCAATCAGAGTGCAGTAAAATCTGTATTATAGTCAAACCTGTGTTAAGCAAGCACCTATGTGAAGCCAAAACTGGTTGAGGTTCCTTAAGACAGGGGTTTGCTTAATACAGGCAGATTTTCACTTCTTTGTCTTTAATGGGATCTGAAATAGTGGCCTTTAAAGGCAGGTGATTGCTGAATACAGATGGCCTTTAGGATAGGTTTGACTGTATACGATATGTGAAACAATGTGATAACTAATAGTGTTATGTATGTATTATTTAAATAATCTTGGAGAATAATTGTTAAAGAGGAGTATTTGATGATAATAGAGGGATTAATTTTCTTATTTCTTCTTAAAACGTGTTGTGGGTACTCATTAGAAGCCTGTCATCAAGGCACTTCTAATGAGTACCACAACACATGTTTTTATGAAGAAAATGAGTAATTATCCTAGTATTGTCATCAGGTATCCCTCGTTCACGTCCTTAACCCTTGTCCTGCTGAATAAATTAAGATGCCATGCCCATTTCTAATTATCAGCCAATCAGATTACTAACTCCAGGTTGCTTATATAAATTCGCATACTTAATGACAAACAGTGCAGATCCAGATCAGTTGGCTTCTTCAGAAGCCAACTGATCTGGATCTACACTGTTTTCAAAGGCAGGGTATATCAGGTTCAGTAGGACAAGGGTTAAATAATCTTAACCCATAAAATGCTAGGCAAAATTGTTGCAAACAACATTCTAATTGTTCTTTTTCAGAGAAAATAAGAATTGACATTTCATGTGAATCGTCTGCTGGGCAGACGATTCATATGAAATATCAAGTCTTATTGTCTCTGAAAAATCAAAAAAAAAAAAAAAAATCAAAATGTTGTCTGCTGCAGTTGTGATTAGCACTTTAAGAGTTAAATGATTCCATTCAAATGAATGTGCTCTATTAAACTATGTGCTGTAATTTTACCTGGAATGTAGTAAAATATGTTTTACTACTGATGTGTGCTATTTAAAACATTTGTTTTATGGCAAATGTTCTAAAGTTTCATACACAAAAGTTCCTAATGAAATGGCACATGCAAACGGTGCATACCCAGATCAGACTGCTCCTTCAGGAGCAGTCTGATCAGGGTCTACACTGTTTGCCATTTCACTAAGCATTTTAAGAAATAATGGTATAAAAAGCAAAATTTAGGCAAAAAAATTATGGAATAAAGTGTTAGAAACTTTAGGACATTTACCATACTGCTGATGTGTGCTATTCCAGTGCTGAACAAAATGTTAAATAATGTTTACAAGATTTTGCTATTCTTTTAGTTCATGAGACTCTTTAATAATGTGTTATGATTATAGAAATGTCTTATTGTTTTTGGCATGTTTTGCTTTTTGTTATATTAGGTGATATTTTAGACTAAGTCCAAAAGTTTTATTTTCAAATCTTAAAAGAATTATAATCTGAATTTATGGTAATTAATATTAAGTGCTAATCACATTTTTATCTAAATGTGCTTTATAATACAATTGTCACTGTAAAAATGGGTGCATGTATTGTTTTAGTGTATCTTACCTAGTTCAGTTAAAAGCATGGTTTCAGAAAACTTATGCATACATGTACATGTGGGTCTAGATAAGAGAGGGTATCAAGCAAATAGTTTTCTTATTTCTCGACAAAAACATATGTTGTGGGTACTCATTAGAAGTGCCTCACTGAGGCACTTCTAATGAGTACCCACAACATATGTTTTCGTTGAGAAATAAGAAAAATATAGATACCTCTGGTTGAAAAAAGCGCCTTATCAGAAGCTATGCTTAATGTATCTATGCACCAAAACAGACCTTGTGGATACTTGTTGGGAGTATTGTACATGGTTTCAGAGGATGGTTTGTGGTATTTTTGCACTAAAACGTACCTTGTGGGTACTTATTCAGTTATTGAGAGAACATGGCTTTAGAAGAGCATTTGTGGTATTTTCACACCAAACCGTTTTTGTGGGTGCTTACTGGGATTACATAATTTCAGAAGAAAATTTGTGGTACAGTAAAACCTGTATAAGACAGCCACCTTTGAAATTGACCTTAGTGGTTGATGTGGAAAGGTGGTTGTCTTATAAAGGCACATGTCATGTAATTTTGCTAGCAAAATTACATGACATGTACCTTTATAAGACAGACAACTTTTTCCACATCAACCACTATTTAAAGTCAGTCTCAAAGGTGGCTCCCTTACACAGGTTTTATTGTACTGGTATTTTTGAACTGAAACATGCCTTGTGGGTACTAAGTAGGAGTTCATGGTTTCAGGAAAAAAAAATTGTGGTATTTTTCACCAAATGTGCTATATATTGCTAATGTTCCGTACATGGACCTATGGCTGATATTGTGGACAAAAAGTTCACTGTTATTGAGAATAGCTTCTTTATTTTAAAGCTTAAAACAACACATACAAAAAAACGGGCAAAACAGAAAAACAAAACATACATGTAAATAAGAATAAATAAAACTAAAACAAAAGAAGAAAAAAAATGTTGTCTGCTACAATTTTCAAGGCACTTTAAGTGTTAATTAAAAACCACCATATTTCATTGTTTAAGGAAACTAGTCAGTTATTTCAAACCCAAATCAGTCTTATAACAGCATTTTTTTCTTTTGGAAGGTGTTATACATGTATCTTTCAATATTTATACTATATATTTTACAAACACTTTAAATAAAATGTGTAAAGCTAAAAGGGGGCTTAATCCTTGTGATGCCGAATAAATTAAGATGCCACACCCACCTAATTTTCAGCCAATCAGATTACAGATACAAATTCAAATGCTAAATGTCAAACAGTGTAGATCAAGGTCTGTTGGCTTCAGAAGCCGATCTGGATCTACACTACTTGCAAAGGCAGGGTATATACAGGATCAGCCGGGGTTAAGATGAATGGACACACTTGGTAGATTTTCTGTCATTTTTACAAGGGAAACAACTGTCGAGTTCCTGTTTGCTTTCTTGTGCACCAATCCCTTTCTAAACAGGGGTTTACTCTAAAAGGAAAAACATTGTTCCAGCCCAGGGAGCGAATTTATTTTGTTCTAGAGGAGATTCCTTAAGGAGCATTTTGATTTGGGTTTACTCTGTTTACTTGGTCTAGTCTATCTGAATATTTAGAATGAATACAATATAATATTATGCAGTCTGCATGGTTCTACATTGTTCACTGTCTGGTTTTTACAGGCTGTAACACAAATGGATACACTTTCAGTGGAGCTACCTCTGTGTCAGAATTATTTTTGCTTCCCTTCTGAAAAGGGGTCTTCTCAAAAAGGAAAGACTTTGCTCCCCTTGGTATTACAGGTGATTTTTATGGTTGGCTTGTAAGGTAAATTGAAATAACTTAGACATAGAAATACTTGACTTTCTTCTTATTGTGGAAGGAAAGAATTTGCTCCCTAGCTCTTGGAGCAATGTTTTCCTTTAAAAGTATCTCCCATTCTTAAAAAGCTATAAAGACTAGGGAGGCAACTTTCTCTCTGCAGTAGTCTGCAAAATCTCTCTTTACAAAATGGCAAAAAATCTTCCAAAATGTGGCAGTTCACCTAATCAATTGAGCTACATGAGACAGAAAGCAGCTTTCACATACTTTTATGTATGTGTAAACTGAACGTTTTGGCCACACCAAGAGAAAAGATCATGGAAATTGATCATGAAATATTTTCTATGGTCATTCTCTCCCTTCCGCTGATTCAAGAGGGGCAGTTGTCAGTGTCTGGCCAAAGATTGTGCACAATACTGGTTAACCACTTCAAGGACTAAGCCTGCCCAGTAAATATGTGGTTAGATAAACTAACTGCGCTCGATATGACCCCATTGGGTTGACTGGGCTGTTAAACCTCAACACAAAGAAGAGAAAAGGACTAGCATACATGGAGATTGAAGGCCCTGGTCAGTGTGTGCACCTCTGCCATCTGATCAGAAGTGTGGTTGTTCATCTGGAGAAAGTAGGAGTGCTATATAGACTACTTGCCAAAGTAGAAGCTTTGATCAAACTGTACATGTGCACAGTTTCATCTGGGCCTTTAATGTTTGCATGTTGTAAAGTCTTTGTTTATGTAATATGGCTCATATATTTAGGTGGTAGAATGCTTTAGATGTTAATGCTTAGCATGTGGGGTAAAAATTTCAGCAGGCCACAAATTGAAATATCTTTATTTTTTACAGAAAATAGGGTTTGACATTTTATGCAAATTGTCTCCTAAATGTCAGCCATATTTTCTGTGAAAAGAAGACAAAACATCATCAATTTGTGGTCTCTGTATTTGCCTACAGAGTGCTAACGGTTAATGCTTAGCATTCTGGGCCCAGTTGTTCAAAGCGTCGTTAGCTTAACGAGCTTGTGAAGGGTCATTTCATTAACTGTTTTAGCAGATTCAAAATACAATATTCTGATATTTTTTGCTGAAAAAATGTGAGTAGCTTTTGCACTGCAAAAGCTACTCATATTTTTTCAGCAAAAAATTTCAGCATATTTGCATATCACTCGATGTAAATTTTAACGAATCGTTAACTAACGACATTGTTAGTTTTAAACAACTGGGCCCTGGGTAAAATTTTCAGCAGACGACATGTTGAAATAGTTTTTTTTTATTATTCCCAGAAAACAGGTTTTGACATTTCCTGCAAAAAATCTCCAATGAGACAATTTGCATAAAATGTCAAATCCTGTTTTCTGTGAAAAATTAGAAAAATATTATCAATTTGTCATCTATTGAATTAGCCTAGAGAGCAGTAAAGGTGAAAGTATGTTATGTGATCATGTATACTCGGTTCATCTACATTCCATTTGATTGTCATAAGTATATATAATTTTGTGTGTACATCAATGTCCCTGAGTTTTGTTCTGACCCCGATTGCTAGGTATTTTAGACTATTCAATGCAGAAAAGGTTTTATGTTCTACATGGGAAAAGAAACCTCATGCCATATGTGAACAGCAACAGTCCAGATCAGACTGACCATCTATATGTCTAGTCATTTATATATTCTGCAGAATCCATTGATTCTGTAAACTGGCAAAGAAGTGTCCTGCCGTTGGCTGGGCTTAAATGGGATTTATCCTAAAAAGATATAAAAAGAACTAAATCCGAGTCCAGGGTTCCTTCCTTTTATTTTTCCGTCTTATCACAACCGCGGTCTGAGTTACGTTCTGCGATAACATATACAAGTAAAAAGTAAAACGCTTACTCCCATCGAACGGCAGTCGCTCTGGAAATTATGAACCGCCATGCGCATGCGCAGAAGACCCCGCAAAAGGTACCACGCCTCTAGAGGAGCGAACTAAGGTACCCAGATCTAGGTCTACTGCGTGCGCCAACGATTCGGCGTAACCAATGCGGTTTGCTCGTTCGATGTTCATACTGTGCAAGACCGTTTAACAAAACCTCTAGAATTTTATTGTTATTGTTCTTTCATGCGTCCGCTCACATACGATGTTGCCACAGCAGTATCGTGTATGTGCCCTGTATTTATCTTGCGATTTAATTTAAATGCTTTGCACTATTACATGTATTTAGTACACAAGTAAAAATGTAAAACTGCATATTTTTGGTAAACAAAACAAACCGATACTGTGTAGCAGCACTCACATATACTACAAAATCATTCACAAAGTAACAAACATGCATAACACCACACTCACGCTAAATTTCATACAGAAAAGGTGCTTTTTCATATTGCAAATACCTAGGCATTTTGACAATGAAGTGAATGCGGAAAACCCGATCCATTTATCTTAAATAGCTTCTGAGATATTACAATTATGTGAAATCTGACGTCTGCCTCCTTAGTATTTATGAGGTACATCATGACGTCATAGCGGCGTACTACAATTTTTTTAACGTCCTTTTTTTTTTAAAAAAAACCAACAAATATTGTACAAATTCCATCTTTAATTTGCGTTCACAACTATCAGTCGTAATAGATAACTTTAAATATGGTAGTCATAATGATTTATGTAAAGTAACTTAATAATTTGTACTAAAACATATATATAATATTTTGTTTAATTATACGTTTTGCATACAACACACATTCACTTCACTATTACCTTACACGCATAAGTACATAACAAACTAACAATGTATTCATATAAGAAAATGTGACTATGTAAAACCCACTTACCTAAAAAGATATAAAAAGAACTAAATCCGAGTCCAGGGTTCCTTCCTTTTATTTTTCCGTCTTATCACAACCGCGGTCAGTTACGTTCTGACCAAGGAACCCTGAACCGGCACTGTCGAACCGACCAAAGCGTGACGACGCATCGACCAATCAAATTCAAGATCGCGGATAAAGACTCCGCCCAAGGTTGCTTACTTCCGTGACTAAGTCTGCACATGTGCAGACCCAGAATGCCCCGTCTGTTTCTTTGTTTGTTGATTTTGTTCTGTTACTATTATTATTATTATTACTACTACTATCTTTTGTTGTTACAAAAATATTAAACATGAATTTTCGGCCTCCTTGTATGCCTATCAAGCAATATTAGAATATATTGAATATTCCGTACAATGAAACCCGATATGCATGCTAGTATTTCTACTATCATTACTATTATCATTATCACTATTACCATAATTGCTGTGGCTACTGCTGATACTGGTGTGACGGGTCAAACGACAAGTGCAATGTACATTTATATAATGAATTCCATCACACTATCAAAATTACAATGTATGCAAATTTAGTAACTGCAGTTGTCATTATCATTATTACTGCTACTGCTGTTGTTACTGGAGTGGCGCAGTTTAATAGATGCAATGTATGTTAATATAGTGATTTCGGCCACACTAACAAAATCGCAAGTAACGCTAATTTATTAACTACAATTATCTGTATGTCATTGTTATTATTATCATTATCATTATTACTGCTACTCTTGTTGTTACTGGAGAGGCGTAGTTTAATAGATGCAATGTATGTTAATATAGTGATTTCGGCCACCCTATCAAAAATCACAATTTTGAAATTATTTAATTGAAACATAGCAAATTTGGTATCAAATTGATCTGCGTAAAGAATGGATTCTAGAAATAATGTTTTTGACCCGCTATTTTAAGAATAATTCCAATGTTAATGCATTTTCGTGTTTCTTCTTCTTCTTTTTCCACGTAACATTGGGTGACGCGAATGCCTCACGGTATTATCACACGTAACAGGCTTCCGAAAGATCGAGCTGATTGTGGCCTAGTTAATTACGCTCATAAACTTCCTGTAATATCCCCACTAGGCCGGAAGGTTGCGTTTTTATGATGAGATAAGTATGCACCTGTCCAAATGTTCAGAGGTCAGGGTGATAAAAGTCACTTTAATTACGTTCAATTGTCCTTGGTGATACTTAGCTAGATTCCGCTTTTGATTGTGCACATACCTAGGTGATTTTGCTTATTTCTCCATTTTCTTTCTTTCCATTCCCTTATTTAATTTTTTCTTTTATTTATTTATTTATTTATGTATTTATTTATTGGTCATATCTCTACTGCACAACACCACCTCCCCCTCATAATTTAACTTTATTCCCATAAAGTTGTAATCGTGGCTCGCCTCACTTTGGTGGTTCTACCGTACAAAATGAAATACATTTAAGAAAAATCAGAATATATATTACAAAATCATCAGTATAATAACAACGACAATCTGTGACAAAAGTACAAGTCCAATAAACATATGAACGCAGCATGTAAAATTACCGTCTTATACAACAGTACATAAGTAACGAACACATACTGATAAATATGTTTCTTCATAACATAGACACCGTTTATATATTAACATTGCCCTTTGCCGCTCGTATGTGGCTGAGGTAGTGCCTTCTTCTGTATTCACAGAGCAATGGGTATCAAGCTATTGGCAAAAGTAATCCTTCATGTTGAATAAAAAAATGGACTGAGTATGTTGACATCAATATTTTTCTTAATTGTCGACCCTTGAACATAGAAATAGAATGTAGGTTTTGGATGTGAATGTGTCTATTTGTGACCTTATTGATCAGTTCGAATTCATTCCACTCAAACTCAATAGTTGGTGATAATTTTCCCCTGATAGTAAGAGAGGCTACTTCTAATGGTGACTTTATTGTCCAGTAAGTTGGACACACAGTAAGGATTCTCAGCGCTACCTGTATACATGACTCTCCATTCGTTATTTCTGCTATTATTAGTGTTCTTCTCGACTTACATTGCATGGTATAAATCGCCAACAATATAGTTAAAAAGAGAATACCAATACAAAGAACCAGAATGTAATGTTCAATAGTGATATCGACTTCTTCTAGGAAAAACTTTTGCGGTCGAGCTGTAGTTTTTATGTTTTGATAAATAAAAGATGGTAAGGTGGAAGCCTTTGTCTTTTGAGCATTTTGTAATACAGACAGTATGATTAAAACTTTCCTTAGCTTCAAAAATGTCAATATGAATGCTACCAATGAGAATATAGCAATAGCAGTTGCAGTATAAAGAATGATATCGTTTGAACTTGGCCAGTCATCATCTAAAGAAATATCCCCAGTCAGAAGGGGATCAGTAAGTGACTGAAAAACAACTGCTTCCTCACTAGCAGCTTTAGCCATCTTTTGTAAGCTTAGGTGAGCTTTTCTATCATCCGCAATGATGTTGTTCATAGAATGGTTATATATGTTGAAAGCTGGTGTTTCAACTCTAAGGGGGTTTGTAAATAAAGTGTTGGCCTCAACACTTTGCAGAGTAGAGTCATTGAAAAACTGCTGCAGCAATGCCAGATTAATTGGGTGTACTTTACTTGATGTATTCTCATGACACATGGAAAGCCTAGGAGGTAAATACATATAAGGAGTAGATATGGAACATTTACACTGCCGAGTTAAAATGCAAAAATCACACCCAGGGGCCGTCCGCCTCCCATTTTCACAGTCATATTCTAAAAGTTTAGTTTTATACACAAGAATGGCCCTGTCAGATATTTCTACCATCTGTGGTTTAACATGGTCTAGTGTTACCCTAAAGTTACACAGGCTTTTAATCAATGTTTTATCATTTTTGAATAAAGCCAGTTCACAGCTGTTATATGTAAACGGTTTTAGTACTTTAGTAAATTTACAGGTTACCATTTTTCCTTTAGTACATTGATTCAAATCTTGAGTATTTAATATTATGTAGTAAGAAGTCATTGGTGACCGCTAGTATCTCAGGCAGGTCTACTAAATGGGTAGCATGATTAGAAGTTTCATTTATTGGGACAGGAAATGACAAAATTTTAAACATTACCAATGGTTCAGCAAATGGGGACATTGGAAATTTGACTGAAATGTACAATTTAGTATCGTTTCGAGTATACAATGTATGTACTTTTTTGTAAATTTCCTGAGGGTCTTTTATAATTAGGTGGAAACCTTGAAATTTATTATTTAAAATGGTTTGGATATCACTTATACAGCTCGACAGCATTTGGGGTGGAATAAGATGTGGTGACAGTTTTCCTTCAACAAGTTCATAAACTCCCTGAAGGAGTTCTTGAAACCTAGTTTCTAGTTTCCTAGATTTTTCAATTTGTTTTGACAATAAAACTCCCATAGTTGTAATTGAGTGCTCTAAATTGTCAAAGGATTCAAACAGTTGGGTCTGTATGTGGGTAATGGCTAGTTTGTTTTCTGCAATTCCCTTAACAACATTGTTTATTCTTTCGTCCACAGTTTTGATATAGGACGACATATTTTCGTCATGGTGCTGGACAGACTTTACAACGTTTCTTGTTAATTTATTCAATGCATTTATATGCCGAGCTAACAGCTGTACGTCTTCCATCGTTGCCATCCCGAAAAGCGTTTTAGATAGGTCTCCTATCAGGGGCAGGATAGAACGGGTGGTTCTTCCACTGTTTACTAGTCTCTTTTCCGGGACCAGAGTCTTTATAGTATTTACTGTGTGGTTCAGTACCAATTCATTTTCTTGCCTTATTTGGTTTATTTCTAACAAGATATCGTTAACAACAGAACAAGTTTCAGCGTCTTTAGTACACCCAGACAAGTTAATGATATTTAAAATGTCAGGCAGCTGGACCTCAAAGGTATGGACCCAGTTTTCTCTTGACAGCTGTAGATGGGCTTCAGGTTCGAATACTACACCGTAATTCATTCTCTGAAGTTCGGGTGGTAGAGATCCAGACGCCGTAGTAGTGGTCAAAATCAGTAGAAGCAGCATGGTTAACTTGATTCTTACCCAAAACCCTAAAACAAATAAAAGGGATTTGGATGTAGATCAGCCGGTTGAATAAGCAAGTTGCGCACCTTCCTTATTCTAGCACTAATAAACAGAAAGAAGAACTTTCTAAGGTTTTGGCTTTTCTACAAAAGCCTTGCCCTGGTCTGTATAAAGTATACATAAATTTAGGTGTTTGAGATAGAATCGCCTCGGGTCCATGCCGATCATACTATCTTCATAGATTTAAACTTTTTACACTACAAAGTTACGTATATGACCTAAGAGGAAGGTACAATATTAGTAAAAGCATCTGATGTCTCAAAACCCACTACAGCTGATTAAAGGCCCGATTTTAATTAAAATATTTATAAGGACGCTTTCTTCGCTTCCCTAGTTTAGTATGACGAATGTAGAACTGTCTCTTAAGTTCTTTGGATACCTTATCTTCATCTTCCCAGGATGGTTTAAACCTAACGTCTGACCATTCAAGCAAAAACTGTTTGGTTGGACCTACTTTTCTTTGTCTCAAGATTTTGTTTACACTGTACCACTTTCCCTTTGGAACCTTTTTACCTTCAGTTTGTTCTGTATGATGCTCATTTTTCCCAGTTTCATTTTTCGTTGAATCCCTGTTAACTTCAAGTTCATTGTCATCATTTTCGTTTGGGTCATAGATTATGGTGTCTGCATCACTTTCTGATTCATAGATGTCATCTTCAGGTGGTTCATACCTGTAGTTTTGTGGGTCATAATACCTTTTTAAGTCTTGAGCATTTATAAAGTTTTTTACACATTTATCGTTTCGGCAATCTGCAATTTTGTACGTGTCGTATGGTCCTTTATCTCTTACATAGAAAGGGCCGGTGTATTTGTCTTCAAACTTTTTCGTAAACCCTGGTCTAACTTTATGAACTTTAAGTAATACCTGTTCTCCTAGAAGGAAAGTGGACTCCTTAGCTTTTACGTCATGTTTTGCCTTACTTTCAGTTTGGGCTATTTTAGTGTTTTTGGCAGCTTGTTCGTGTACCAATTTAAGCCTATTTATAAGCTGTGTCACGTGAGCTTTTGCATCTGGGCCTAAGGTTTCTCTGGGAATCAGAGTGGTGTCAAATGAAAGCCGCATTTCGTCACCGAATAACATTTTGAAGGGACTGTAACCCGACGATTCAGGGTTCGGGGTTGACCGTATTGACATAAGAACGGTTGGTAGCAGGAGATGCCAGTTGTTTTGATCCTTATTAATATACATTCTGATAGTTTGGGCTATTGTAGCATTTTGACGCTCCACACACCCATTGGCTCTAGGGTTATAGCTGGCAGTCATATGCCTTGACACCTTGTATATTTCACAGACAGCATTGTACAGCTTTGAGAGAAAGTTTCTACCCCTATCTGAGACTATGCTTACGGGAGCACCGAAGCGACAGAAAAGCTCGTCATGAAGGGCTCTTGCAATAGAAACAGCAGACTGATCATGCAAGGGGAAGGCTTCAACCCATCGGGAAAAACTGTCCACACAGACCAGAATGTGCTCATGACCTGCTGTTGTTTTTGGCAGTGGTCCAATCAGGTCGATGTAATCACTCAAAAACATTCGCAACTGGAAGTGGGTTTAAAGGGGTAGTGTTTGGATGGGCATCTCGTTTTGCTCTTTGACATCTATCACATGACTTAATATAATCATTTATCTGCTGGAACATGTGAGGCCAGTAGTATTTAGCCTGAATTGCAGCATATACTTTCTTAAACTCAAAGTGGCCATTGTTGTCATGGAACTCCTGTATTGCCTTCAGTCTCATCTGCTTTGGTAAGGCTATTTGAAAAATGAATTTTTCATCCGTTGGCTTCTTTTTAGACCTAGGCTGATATCTGTGCATTAAGATCCCATCAAGGAGGTCGTAATATTCCTTTTCAATAAGGGTTGTTCTTCTTAATTTTTCATCAGAAGGAAGCTCATTATTTGCCAAATAATCGTAAATGTGTTTGAAGTCCGGACACTGCTGTTGTTTTAAAATTATATCTGGTACCTTTTCTTTCGTCTTATTGTCATTATCCCTATTTTGATGCATCTCCAGTGAGCTTACTTTTACTGTATTATCAGTCAAATACCGCTTCTAACCACTTATTTTGGCTCGTAGTTTTAGTGTCTTGGTCGTTTGGGGATGCACAGTCTGCTTCACCTACCGGAGCTATGTTACTTGATATTGTTTTTGAATAAGTTTGGTTCAGTTTGGTTGCACAGTGTGTTTCAATTTCTGCATTTAGATTCCCTAATATTGCTTTTGGGTCGGCTTGTTCACTATTTAATGCTTGCTGAGAACCCCTTTGAGAGTCACTCATTTTGTTCTATCGACTCTGTGGTTTCAGTAGATGTTGAAATGACACCTACAGTTTGGTCATTCATTTTTGAATCTTTATAATCTTGTGATTCTCGAGTTAGCCTCGAGAGCGCGTCTGCAGTGTTTTCCTCCCCCTTTCGATAAATAACTTTATATCTGAAGCCTTGTAGAAAGAGAGCCCATCTTGCCAGTCTGCCATTTGGGGAGTTATTCAAAGAATTTAAACAAGTTAGGGCTTTATGATCAGTGACTATAGTAAATGCAATGCCAGTGGACAGGTATGCTTTGTATGCTTTGACGCCCTCTACTATAGCTAAGCATTCCAATTCGGAAACCGTATAATTTTTCTCTGACCCATGAAGTGCCCTACCCCCAAATTCTATTACTCTTTCCTTTTTATTAACATCTTCCTGCCCTAAAATATATCCTAGACCCGACCGAGAAGCATCACAAGTAAGAATGAATCCCCTGTTCATATCTGGAAATGCTAGTATAGGTGCAGAAGTCATTGCCTGTTTTAAGGTATTAAGTGCTTTTTCACAGTCTTCAGACCACACAAAGGGTGTGCCTTTTTTCAGCAAGTCAAACAATGGTGAACATATTTTACTGTACCCTGCAATAAACTTTTTATAATAATTTGTTAATCCCAATAAGCTTTTTATTCCTTTCTGATCTTTAGGTGACCTTAAATTAACAATTTTTTCAACCTTTTTAGGGTCTGTTTCAATCCCTGACTTGCCTATCAGATGACCTAAATAATGTAGTTTCTTTTGTGCAAAAAAGCATTTATTTGGGGACAGTTTTAGACCTGCATTTCGTAATCTTTTAAATACTTCTTCAAGGTGTTGTAGATGGTCACCAAATGTAGCTGAAAATATGATGACGTCATCAACATAGCAAAGCACATATTTCCAGGAAATGCCACGAAGAACCTTCATCATTAAATGCTGAAACGTAGCAGGAGCTCCTTGGAGACCAAACGGCATAGTTTGGAATTCAAAGATCCCATCATAAGTGATGAAAGCAGCACGTGACTTACTTTCCTCACTCAACGGGACTTGCCAAAAAGCTTTGCCAAGATCTAGCGATGAAAAGTAGTGTGCATTTGCCTCGCCTATGGCATCAAAAATATCTGAAAGTCTAGGAATAGGGTACGCTTGTGACTTGCTTATTTTGTTAAGCTTTCTGTAGTCAACAGCGAAGCGATATTCATCAGAATTTGCCTTTTTCACTAAGACTACAGGAGAGTGCCAGCTTGAGTTACTCTCCTTAATGACGTCATTACGTTTGAAGTCTTCAATGTATTGTTGTGTAACCCGCCTCATTTCGGGAGTTTGCTTGTAAGGAGGTAGTTTAACTGGAGGTGCATCCCCGGTGTCAATATGGTGAGTTGTCAGGTGAGTTTTACCTAAATCATGCAATCCTTCAGAGAATATATCACTGTTTTTGTTTAAAACTTCGCGAAGTTGGCCCTTTTGTTGTTCGTTTAGGTCTGCACTGTCCAAATCAAAGGTAAATTTTTGGGGCGTGACGCTACAGTCTTCTTTTGTGGTTTCGGTTTGGTCTGTCTGACCATCATCTAACATAAAAATATTTGCCTTTTCCACCTGAGAAACTATAGCTAGCACTTTATTTCCCTTAATCTGAATATTCGTTTCTGTTGGGTTTATCAATCTCATTACTGATTTGCCTTTATTAACTTTTACTAAACACTTAGCACCCAATAGGTTTTCATTTGCTAACCTAGCCAGTGGTTCGAGTAGTACCTCATCAGAAGTGTTGACCCTAGCTATTTTTACTTGTACGTCAATTTCTGAGTTGGCTGGGAGATTTATTGATTTCACCGTTCTGGCATAGCCTGTATTTGTTTGTAAGCTACACACTTTAACATGATCTTGTATTATCATTTTTTTCCCTCTAATATCAAGCGTTACACTATGTGCTTTTAAAAAGTCGTGCCCTAGAATGATAGAGTAATGTAATTCTTCAACAACGTAGAACGGATATGTAAGGCCTAAAGTTCCAAAATTTACGTTAATTTCAACCACACCCAACACTTGGTGATTAGTACCCCCAACCCCAACGATGTACTTCACGTGACACGGGTTTATGTTTGGTTTATCGTTTAGAAAAGCTTTATCGAAAAACTGTTTTGAAATGCAAGATACTGATGCACCCGTGTCACATAGGGCACTACTTTTTCTGTTGTTAATAGACACATTTACTGTATTTTTAGTCATATATGCTGTAAATTTAGCACATACATTTGGAAAAGATGTGTTTTCTTTAGTTGTTTTGCCATTTTGTTGGCCTCGAAATGAGTCTGTGGTAGAAGTACTTTTATTTAAAAACTGTTTACTAGTACTTTGATTATTTTCAGCTTGATAATAGGGCTGTACCTGGTTTGCCTTATTATTACCTTGACTAGGGCTGTTTTCAGTTGTTCCACTCATTGTTGGCGCAGCTCTGCCATTATATTTACAGTTTGACCTAATAGATTTATCATGATTTACAATACCATTTATTCTGTTATAAGAGCTTGGTTCACTTATTGCTGAGTTACTTATAGCATTTGTACAATTTGAACATTGAGAGGGATGCTTAACTGTACTATTGTAGGAGAATTTACTATTTGTGTCAGTGTTAGGTTGTGGAGTTTGCTTAAGCCTTTTACATACATCGTGTGAGCAAGTTTGGTGGGGTAGTTCCAAGTTCGCCTGAGAATCCAATGTGTGCCCATCCACTGGAACGAATGAATCCTTCCGATGGATAGGCGCAAATCCCTATTGTGGGTACCCCTGGTACTGACCATGGCGAGGGCCCTGGTACTGACCTTGGTTGGGGCCCTGGGGCCAATGCCTTTGCTGCTGGCGTTGTCGAGGGGGCCGAGGTTCGTTCCCATAAGTTCGACGTTGTCGAGTGGTTTGGGGATCGGACATCTTATTACTTCGGCACTTGTTGCCAAAATGATTAGGTTTGTTACATTTGTAGCATATTTTACCCATGGCTCTGCAATTAACAGAAGAAAAGCACTTACCGCCACACCTTGGACAACTCTCGCTGGTAGCCTCTTTTCCTTCCATCGTAGCTGCCAGCTTTGCCACTGCCGCCGTAAGTACCTCCACTGTTGTCTCCAACCTTGTGGGAATTGTTCCTGACGCCGCCGCTGACGCTCCAGCCACAACAGGTTCTGGCTGTTGAATAGCCGCCATCCTTGAGGTTAGTCGTTTAACCTCGTCGAGGTCTTTTGGTGAATGCGTACTTATTGCCGAAGCAATAGTTTTATCCATGCCATTTAGGGCTATTTGGACTTGGATACTGTCACTTATTTTGGTCTTAAATGTTTCAGCTTCAAGTCTTCTGAGGAAGTTATTAACACTTTCGCCCACTTTTTGTTTCAGTGTATAAACCTGCATGTTCATTTCCTCAGTCTCTTTGAATTTTGTTTCTAATGCAGTCTTTAAATCCGCTAGTGAGTTTGGCTGAGTAGGTAAGTGCTCAAACCAGAGCCTAGCAGTGCCATCTAAATGCCATGCCAATGTAGCAAAGGCCTGCTCGTCGTTCAGTCCCGTGCACGTTTTATATAGATCAAACCTTTTCAGGTATTTTTCTACATTTTGTGTCCCATCGCCCTTAAAGGACTCTAATCTGAACACACTTGTTGTCATATTTACTACAGTATTATTAAGAATGTCACCGTTAGCCGGTACCTGTGCTCCTGGGTTTTCTCCTATTTTTTCGGGAACCGGATCTTCTCCACTCGCTGAGTTTTCACCAAGGGAGCGCAGATTGTAGTTCGATGGTTTGGATTGAATAGCATCCGAACCATCGTTGAAATCTGGGGAACTCGCTTTGGTTAGCTAAATCGAGAGGTTGGGACCGTTCTTTCTTCCCACCACGTGTCCTGCCGTTGGCTGGGCTTAAATGGGATTTATCCTAAAAAGATATAAAAAGAACTAAATCCGAGTCCAGGGTTCCTTCGTTTTATTTTTCCGTCTTATCACAACCGCGGTCTGAGTTACGTTCTGCGATAACATATACAAGTAAAAAGTAAAACGTTTACTCCCATCGAACGGCAGTCGCTCTGGAAATTATGAACCGCCATGCGCATGAGCAGAAGACCCCGCAAAAGGTACCACGCCTCTAGAGGAGCGAACTAAGGTACCCAGATCTAGGTCTACTGCGTGCGCCAACGATTCGGCGTAACCAATGCGGTTTGCTCGTTCGATGTTCATACTGTGCAAGACCGTTTAACAAAACCTCTAGAATTTTATTGTTATTGTTCTTTCATGCGTCCGCTCACATACGATGTTGCCACAGCAGTATCGTGTATGTGCCCTGTATTTATCTTGCGATTTAATTTAAATGCTTTGCACTATTACATGTATTTAGTACACAAGTAAAAATGTAAAACTGCATATTTTTGGTAAACAAAACAAACCGATACTGTGTAGCAGCACTCACATATACTACAAAATCATTCACAAAGTAACAAACATGCATAACAGAAGTTCCTTAACCCTAGTCCTGCTGAACCCGGATATATCCTGCCTTTGCAAACAGTGTAGATCCAGATCAGTTGGCTTCTGAAGAAGCCAACTGATCTGGATCTGCACTGTTTGCCATTAAGTATGTGAATTTATGTCAACAATCTAGATAAAGTCATCTGATTAGCTGAAAATTAGAAATGGGCGTGGCATCTTAATTTCTTCAGCAGGACAAGGGTTAGCAAGCTTCATGAATGCACATGCAGGCTGGGACTTTGCTGCCTGCATATGGCATAAAGGCCCTTTTCCTCAATAGAACTTTTGTTTTATTGTGACTTGTAACTAATTTTTCCACTTTTCCCAAAGTGATTGGAATATCCGGGTTATACTGTTTATTTTCATGTTATAGTTTTATGACTATGCTAGAAAGATAATCACATTTTCCCTATCTTGTAATCTCTTATCTTAGCATAATTACCATTTACACGATCTGTTCTTTACTTTTCTCACTATGTTGCACTGCATCTGTTCATTTACATCAAAAGAAATGTCTGCATGTTTATGCAGTGAAAAAACTTAGAAAGCATAATTCTAGACTGTATTTATGCCCCCAACTTCGAAGATTCGAAGAAGTTGGAGGGGCATATTGCTTCTGGGGCATTCGTCTGTCTGTCTGTCCGTTCTTCACGCTTTTTGATGTATAGTATAACTTTAGAACCATGCATGCTACTGTTTTGAAATATCTTATCTGGATTCCTTATGAAAAAATAGCTGACATGTATTTTTTTCTCGACAAGATTATGCCCTGCCCTTTGAAAAAATATGGATGCAATCTTGTCAGCAAAATGTCTCAAAAACTATTGAAGCAAGAGCCTTGAAACTTGATGGATAGACTGGTAGTGATGAGTAGATGACCTGATTAACTTTTGAATAAATTTTAAAAAGTACTTCATGAATTATGGCCCTTTGTAACTTTGGACATTTTTACCTTGTCAGCAAAATATCTCAAAAACTGTTGGAGCTAGAGCTATGAAACATGGTGAATTGATTGATAAAGATGAGTAGATGACCTGATTAACTTTTTAGTAAACTCTGAAAAATATTTCATGAGTAACAGCCCTTTGTAAATTTGGGCATTTTTAGCTCACCAGAGCTTTTTAAAAGCTCAGGGTGAGCTATTGTCATCACCCTATGTCCGTCGTCCGTTGTCGTCCGCCGTTCGTCGTCCGTCTTCGTCGTCAACAATTAGTTTGTTAACACTCTAGAGGTCACAGTTTTGACCCAATCTTGATGAAACTTGGTCAGAATGTTTGCCTCTATGAAATCTAGGTCAAGTTCGATACTGGATTACTTGGGGTCAAAAACTAGGTCACCAGGTCAGATCCAAGGAAAACCTTGTTAACACTCTAGAGGCCATAGTTTTGACCCAATCTTGATGAAACTTGCTCAAAATGTTTGCCTCTATTAAATCTAGGTCAAGACTGAAACTGGGTCACTTGGGGTCAAAAACTAGGTCACCGGGCCAGATCAGCAGAAAACCTTGTTAACACTCTAGCAGTCACATTTTTGAAACAATCATCATGAAACTTGCTCAAAATGTTTGTCTTGATGATTTCTAGGTCAAGTTCGAAACTGGGTCACTTGGAGTCAAAAACTAGGTCACCAAGCCAAATCAGCAGAAAACCTTGTTGACACACTAGCGGTCACATTTTTGAAGCAATCATCATGAAACTTGCTCAAAATGTTTGTCTTGATGATTTCTAGGTCAGGTTCGAAACTGGGTCACTTGGAGTCAAAAACTAGGTCAACAGGCCAAATCAGCAGAAAACCTTGTTAACACTCTAGCGGTCACATTTTTCAAGCAATCATCATGAATCTTGCTCAAAATGTTTGTCTTGATGATTTCTAGGTCAAGTTCGAAACTGGGTCACTTGGAGTCAAAAACTAGGTCACCAGGCCAGATCAGCAGAAAACCTTGTTAACACTCTAGTGGTCACATTTTTCAAGCAATCATCATGAATCTTGCTCAAAATGTTTGTCTTGATGATTTCTAGGTCAAGTTTGAAACTGGGTCACATGGTGTCTAAAACTAGGTCACCAGGCCAAACCAGCAGAAACCATTGTTTACACTGTAGCGGTCACATTTTTGAAGCAATCATCATGAATCTTGCTCAAAATGTTGGTCTTGATGAGTTCTAGGATATGTTTGAAACTGGGTCACGTGGCATCAAAAACTAGGTCACCAGGCCAAATCAGCAGAAAACCTTGTTAACACTCTAGCAGTCACGTTTTTGAAGCAATCATTATGAATCTTGCTCAACATGTTTGTCTTAATGATTTCTAGGTCAAGTTCGAAACTGGAACACCTGGGGTCAAAAACTAGGTCACCGGGCCAAATCTGCGTAAAATCTTGTTATCACTCTAGCAGTCACATTTTTCAAGCAATCATCATGAAACTTGCTCAAAATGTTTGTCTTGATGAGTTCTAGGTCAAGATCAAAACTGGGTCACGTGGGATCAATAACTAGGTCACCTGGCCAGATCAGCAGAAAACCTTGTTAACACTCTAGTGGTCACATTTTTCAATCAATCATCATGAATCTTGCTCAACATGTTTGTCTTGATGATTTCTAGGTCAAGTTTGAAACTGGGTCACTTGGGATAAAAAACTAGGTCACCTGGCCAAATCAGCAGAAAACCTTGTTAACACTCTAGCAGTCACATTTTTGAAGCAGTCATCATGAAACTTGCTCAAAATGTTTGTCTTGATGATTTCTAGGTCAAGTTTGAAACAGGGTCACATGGGGTCAAAAACTAGGTGACCTGGCCAATCAGCAGAAAACTGTTAACACTCCAGAGGTCACATCTTTGAAATAATCATCATAAATATTGCTCAAAATGTTTGTCTTGATGATTTCTAGGTCTAGTTTAAAACTGGGTCACTTGATATAAAAACTAGTTCACCTGGCCAAATCAAAGGAAAACCTTGTTGATGCTCTAGAGGTCACATTTTTGAAGTGATCATCATGAATCTTGCTCAAAATGTTTGTCTTGATGATTTCAAGGTGATGTATAGTTTTCTGTCCAGAGACTCTCTCACGTTTTTCCATTTAGGTCAGTTTCTCAGTAATTATTGGTCCTACAGAGTGATATTTGGTACTTGTTAAGTGTTTGTGTTTAGGTCAGTTTCTCGGTAACTATTGCTCCTACAGCCAGTGATACTTAGTACATGCATACATCTTAGCATGGCCTCTTGAGTGCAGTCATCCATATTTGACCTTGACCTTTATTTCACAGTCCATTAGACATGTTACATTGTCTTACTTGTTAATATAATCATTTTGAACTTTGATCAGAATGTTTGCCTTGATCAGTTCTAGATCAGGCTCTCAAAGTGCTGTGTTGCTCAGGTTAGCGTTACAGGGCGATCATGGCCCTCTTGTTTCTCTTGTCAGCAAAATACCTCAAAAACTATTGGAAGCTAGAGCCTTGAAACTTGATGAATAGATTGATAGTGATGAATAGATGACCTGATTAACTTTTGATTAAATTCGGAAAAATATTTCATGAGATGGCCTTTTGCAGTTTGGACCATTTTTACCTTGTATTATCTTTAGAAGCAAGCATATGGTTGGGTGCATAGTGTTTTACAAACACAATTTCTAGTTTTGTTTAGTTTTAAAACTTTTTGTACCTTCATGATTGTCTAATAACAAAATCAAATTGCACTGAGGAGCTGTCAATAAACTGGTACCAAATTCATATGAACAGCACAAGCCATGCAGGCTGATTTAATGGGCCATTACTGGTTGCATAGGGTAGAAACAGGCTTTTAATCCTTGTCATGCTGAATAAATTAAGATGCCACGCCCACTTCTAATTTTAGGCCGGTCAAATTACTTGATCCAGATTGTTGATATGAAGTCACATACTGAATAGCAGTCAGTGCAGATCCAGATCAGTTGGCTTCTTAGAAGCCAACTGATCTGGATCTACACTGTTTGCAAAGGCAGGGTATATCCAGGTTCAGTAGGACCAGGATTAATACAATGTCGTTGGGCAGTAGAAATTATGCCATTGCAAGAATAGGTTAGCTGCAACATGAGAAAATATACCTTCTGATGTATGCACCCAACAAAGACTCGAATCAGCCTGTGCATCCACTTATTCTGGGCCCAGTTGTTCAAAGCGTTGTTAGCTTAACAAGCTCTTTAAGGGTCATTTCGTTAACTGTTTTAGTGGATTCAATACACAATATTCTGATATTTTTGCTGAAAAAATGTGAGTAGCTTTTGCACTCACATTTTTTCTGCAAAAAATTTCAGCATATTTGCGTATCACTCGATTAAAATTTTAACAAATCGTTAACTAACGACATCGTTAGTTTTGAACAACTGGGCCCTGATCAGAATCTTCATTATCTGCATAAAGAAATGTTGCATCTTTGGTTATCCAAAATGTGCCCAGTGAAGATTCTGATCAGACTGTGCAGACTGATCTGAATCTTCTTTGATTGTACATGTCTGAAGATAAGTTTTCTGACATTGCCGCTAAAATCTTTACCTTCCCCTGTATATGGGAAAGAGTTACAGATAAAACCAGCTTTATCAAACTGCCATATTTTAACAAATGATTTGAAAATTTCTCTGTCATGATAAGTATTTGTCAATATTGATTTGCACTTTATATGGAGTGCATTGCAGTGCATTTGAAATTTATTATGGTAATAATATAGACATTTCTTTTGATGCTTATATTTCTGTGAACACATATTGCACAAAGCATTTGGTTATTTTGTTTGGTATGTTGAATTTAATTGTTCAAGTGGCCTCACACAAAAACATTCTAAGCACATGAGTGACCAGTGAAGGACAAATTGATTTGTGCATACATGCAGTCTGACCAGGACAACATCTGTGCAAGCTGAAAAGAGTTGCATTCATGCTTTGCAGTCTGCAGCTGACCAGGGTTTTACTTGTTAGCTCAACTGAGCCAAAGGCTCAAGGGGAGCTATTGTTATCACTCACCATCTTTCTTCTGTCCACAATTTCTTGAAATGATATCTCCTCTTAAACCCCAGAGCCAATTTTAACCTAATTTCACAGGCATGATCCTTGGGTGATACTGACTGAACATTGTTCAAAGATTTGTAATCCATGCAGAACTCTGGTTGTCATGGAGATCAAAAGAAAAAAAACAACAAAAAAACAAAACAAACTAAAATCTTGTCAGAAACCACTTAATTGATTTCAGTATAATTTGGCAGAGATGTCTCTTTGTTGACTCTCTACCAAAATTGTTCAAGCCATCATGATTCATCATAAAACATGGACACCAGGGGGCAGGGCTTATTTTCTGTATATATCTATAAAAAAACAAAACAAAAAAACTTCTTTAAAAATCTTCTTGTCATAAATCAATGGACCGATTTCAATATAATATGGTAGAAGAGTTTCTTTGATGACCCTCAACCAAGATTGTTCAAGCCATCATGATTTTTCCAGCAAACATGGCCACAAGGGGTTTGGCTTATTTTCCCTATATGCCTATATAGAAAACTTTAAGAATCTTGTCCGAAACCACTGGACCAATTTCAATTTAATTTGGCAGAAATGTCTTTTATGAGCCTCTACCAAGAGTGTTCAAGCCATCATTAACTGTCAAAAAACATGGCTGCCAGAGGAAGGGGCTTATTAGCTCAGCAGAGCACAAAGTGCTTAAGATGAACTCTTGTGATCAGTCAATGTCTGTTGTGCGTCATCCATCCTGCGTCGAGGGGCATCAACGGTTTGTTTAAAAGCCTTGTCCTCCTACACTCCTGGGCAAATTGACTTGAAACTTGGTAAGATCAAAAATAGATAAAATTGTTCCGATCGGAAATCAAAGCTGGCTGCCATCTTGAAAATCTATTTTTCACTTCTTCCCCTGAAACGAAAGACCGATTGACGAAACTTGGTAGGAAACTTTGGGGTGACTTGTAGATCAAAAATAGCAAAAATCATTACGATTGGAAATCCAAGATGGCCACTATGGCCACCATTTTGAAAATCTATTTTTTGCTTCTTCTCCTGAACTGAAGGCAATTGACTTGAAACTTGGTAGGAAGCATCAGGGTGACTGGTAGATCAGAAATAGCTAAAATTTTTCCGATTGGAAATCCAAGATGGCCACCATGGCCGCCATCTTGAAAATCTATATTTCACTTCTTCTGAACTGAAAGGCCAATTGACTTGAAACTTGGTAGGAAGAATCAGGGTGACTTGTAGATTAAAAAAATAGATAAAATTGTTCCGATCGGAAATCCAAGACGGCCAAAAAGCCAATTGACTTGAAACTTAGTAGGAAACACGGGGGTAACTTGTAGATAAAAAAAAGCTAAAATCGCTCAGATCAGAAATCAAAGCTGGCCACCATGTCCACCCTCTTCAAAATCTATTTTTCCCTTTTTCTCCTGAACTGAAAGGCCAACTGACTTTAAACTTGATAGGAAGCATTGGGGTGATTGTAGATTAGAAATAGCTAAAATCATTCTGATCAGATATCCAAGATGGCCACTACAGTTGCCACCTTGAAAATCTATTTTGAACTTTTTATCCTGAACAGAAAGGCCCATTGACTTGAAACTTGATAGGAAGTATCGGGGTGACCTGTAGATCAAAAGTAGCAAGTATCGTTCTGATCTGAAGTCTAAGATGGTCGCCCCAGCAACCATCTTGAAACTCTGTTTTGAACTTTTACTCTTGAACCAAAAGGGCAACTGACTCAAAACTTCATTAGTATCAAGCTGACTTCTAAATCAAAAGTAGCTAAAATTGTTCTGATTGGAAATCCAAGATGGCCGCCCTCTTGAAAATCTATATTCTTCTCTTGAACCGAAAGGCCAATTGACTCAAAACTTGTCTGGTAATCAGTGAGTGATACAGGGACGCCTTGGTCCTCTTGTTTTCCCTATATATGAAAACTTTAAAAATCTTCTTGTCAGAAACCACTCGACCAATTTCAATATATGGCAGAAATGTTCCTTTGGTGACTGTCTACCAAGAATGTTCAAGCCATCATGATTTTTGAAAAAACATGGCTGCCAGGGGTGGGACTTATTTTCCCTATATATGAAAACTTTTAAACATCTTCTTGTCAGAAATCACTGGACTGATTTCAGTATATTCAGTATGATTTATCAGAAATGTTCCTTTGGTGACCCTCTATTAAGATTGTTCAAGCCATCATGATTTATCAAAAACCTGGCCACCAGGGGGATGTGAAGGGGGGTGGTGGCTTATTTTCCCTATGTATCTATTAAAAATAACAAAACAAACAAACAAAATTTTAAAGTCTTCTTGTCAGAAACCACTGGACCAATTTCAATATAATTTGGCAGAAATGTTCCTTTGCTTACCCTCTACCAAGATTGTTCAGGATATCATGATTCATCAAAAAAATTTGGCCGCCAGGGGGTCGGGCTTATTTTCCCTGTTTCCCTGCTTAGAAAACTTTAAAAATCTTCCTGTCAAAAACCACTGGATCGATTTCCATTTAATTTGGCAGATATGTTTCTTTGGTGACTTAACAAGAATGAACAAGCCATCATGATTTGTCAAAAAACATAGCCACCAAGGGGGCCAGGCTTATTTTCCCTATATATCTGTATAGAAAACTTTGATAATCGTCTTGTCAAAAACCACTAGACCGATTTCAGTATAATTTATCAGAAATTTTACTTGGTGACCCTCTAGCCATCATGATTTGTCAAAAAACATGGCCGCCAGGGGTGGAGCTTATTTTCCCTAAATAGAAAACTTTAAAAATCTTCTTGTCAGAAACCATTTGGTGACCCTCTATCAAGATTGTTCAAGCCATCCTAATTCATCAAAAAACAATGGCCGCCAGGAGGGTGGGGCTTATTTTCCCTATATATCTACATGTATATAGAGAACTTTAATGTCAGAAACCATAAGACAGATTTCAATATAATTTGGCAGAAATGTGTTGACCCTCTGCTAAGACGGTTCAAGCCATCATGATTTGGAAAAAAAAACATGGTCACCAGGTGGCAGAGCTTATTTTCCCTATATATCTAGATAGAATACTTTAAAAATCTTCTTGTCTGAAACTAAAAGGCCCAGGCCTTTGATATTTTTATGTAGCTTCATCTTGTGGACTTATACAAAGATTGTTAAAATTATGGCCCCACTGCAGGTTTCACTTGTTTCAAATAAACTCATATAGCAAAAAAATTTAAAAAAATCTTCTTGTCTGAAACTAGAAGGCCCAGGCCTTATATAGCTTTATCTAATGGACCTCTATCAAGATTGTTCAAATTAAAAACCCGAGGTAAAAAATGGCCTCGCCGAGGAGGTCACTTATTTCACATACACCCATACAGGGAAAAACTTTAAAAAAAATCTTCTTGTGTGAAACTAGAAGGCCCAGGTATAGGCCTTTGATATTTGGTATCAGCTTCATGTAATGGACCTTTACCAAGGTTGTTCAAATTATAGCCTTGAGGCCAAAAATGGCCCCACCACAGGGTTTAGTTATTTTAGATAGACCGATATAGGGCAAGCTTTAAAATTCTTCTTTTCTGAACCCAGAAGGCTCAGGCATTTGATATTTGGTATGCAGCTTTATTGGACTTGTTAATAGCACTGAGGGTCATTTGTATAGGATTATCATATCACTCTTGAACATAAAGTTTATACAAAAATCTTACAGCAATCTACTTGTGCGAAACTTCAGTATTGAGTGAGCGATAGAGGATCATCATGGCCCTCTTGTCTGAGGGAAGCCTGATAATCTACAGCCTTCAAGTGAAAAATGATAGACCTTGCCCGAGATGCACAGGCTGATTTGGACCTTCACTGCTAGCATCTGCACTGATGTCCCTTTTTATGTGTGTGGTTTCAGGCATAGCTCTAGGTAAGACGGCTATCCAGATAAACATTTTTTTCTTATTTCTGCATGAAAACATATGCAGTGGGTATTTACTAGAGTGGCAGGGTGCTTCTGATTAGTACTCACAACATGTTTTCATGTAGAAATAAGAAAACTTGAATATGGTTTTAATGAGAATTACATAACGAAAAACACGCCTATTCAAATATATTGAAAAACTGCAAGTTTTCAGATAAAATTCTGATATTTTTCATATTTCTGCTCAAAACATAGATTGTGGGTGCTCATTAGAACCACCTCATTGTGGTGGTTCTAATGAGTACTCGCAATCTATGTTTTTGAGCAGAAATAAGAAAAATAATGTACACCCCTGTAAACTCCAGTTTTACTGCATAAAAAATGGGTTTAAGGGGGTCAAAATTAGGTATGTTTTCATAATGATACACTTTCAAGGGAAGCAGCTTTGCCAAAGTTATTTGAGCCGCCCCTTTTAAAAGGGGTCTACTCTCAATGGGAGAACTTTTTTCCTTTTAGGATAGATGCCTTTTTAGAAGGGGATTGTTTACAGGAAAACAAATAGGAAACCGCAGTAGTTGTCTCCCTTCTCGAATGGCAGAAAATCTACAAAGTCTAACTAGACACCTTCAAAAGCTCTTTTTCTAGAGCTATGTCCACTGAAAATAATGTCTGGGCCCAGTTGTTCAAAACTAACGATGTTAGTTAACATACCGTAAAAACTTTGATCACTATATATGGCAAATACGATAATATTTTTGCTGAAAAAAATATGAGTAGCTTTAAAGCTACTCACATTTTTTCAGCAAAAATAACTGTGAATTAGATATTGTACTTACTAGAACAGTTAACATTTTGACCACTGACGAGCTAGTTAAGCTAACGATGCTTTGAACAACCGGGCCCTGGTAAATAATCCATGTTATGTTTCCTAGTCTTATTTTTGGTGTTTCTTATTTTTAATTCTAATTTTACACAAGCTTTGTTTTTGAGAACAAATTATTTAGTGCTTCAGTTTCCTTTGATTTGGGGTAGAGGAAGTCTTAACATTTTACTATATATAACAGGAAGGCCTAGAACAGACACAAGGCTGTTTTGTTTTTAGCTCAGGGCCCTGTCTAGCCAGGACCTATCATATTTATCCTACATGTTGATTAACCTTAATTCCTAATCATATTTCACCTAACATAAAATTTGATTGTGCATTTGGCCATCTGGTGATGTACAGTTAAACCTTGATGACTCGAACACCGATGGCTTGTTTAACTTGGATGATTCGAACTTGTCTTTGAGTCCCATACGAAAGTCTTTCCATAGCTCAAGGAAACAAATATTTAGGGATTTTTTTTCATAAAGTTGTATTTTGTGTGTACTCATTGGAATTGCCTCATTGAGGTGATTCTAAAGAGTTCACTCGACATAACAATTATTGTATAGAAGATAAAAGACTTCCCTAAATAATCACCATTTGCTTCCTGGCCTGGTGCCATGGTTAATGCTCAGGGGCTTGAACTACTCATGTCGAATAAATTTCCATGGTCCCAAGGGTGTTTGAGCCATTGAGGTTTTACTGTATCCAGTAAAGTGGTGATTGACTGTTAAATGGTGTAAATCTTGATCAGATGCCACATTCTACAATATGTCTATCTGATATGATAATTCTACGGTACTTATTCTTAAGCCTTTTCAAAATTCCTAAACTGTTTGTAGAAACAGCATATCGGTATCAATTGATAATCAGAGCTTTCATTTTTTTAGTCTAAAATTATTGATATTTTTCTTATTTGTCCACAAAAACATACATTGTGAGGTACTCATTAGAAGAAGTGGGTACTTACTGGAACTGAAGTGAATGCAGTGACTAGCCACAGCAGTTTCATATATCAACATGGACTAGTAATAAAAAAAGTCACCAAGGTGATTTCAGTGAGTACATAATAACCCGAACAATTGGGGTATACAGACCTAAGCAAGCAGTGTAGACCCAGATCAGATGCCACAGAATGTGGCATCTGATCAGAGTCTACAATGTTTGCCACTCAACCAACAGTATTTTAGACACATCAACAGTAGCAGAATAGACTTTTTCAAATTTCAGGACAAACACGATAAGGTGTCCCAATACTTATGGTTAACATCGTAGACATATTTTGTGGAAAAGAAAAAAGAAATAGTTACATTCTTTCGTTCAGATTTGATGGTCATTCTCCCTTCTGCTGACTCAAGAAGGGCAGTTGTCAGTTTCTTGCAAACCACTCAGAGGATTAAGCCTGCCCAGTAAAACTTACGCAGTTAAACTGACCCCATTGGGTTGACTGGGCGGTAAAACCTCAACACAAACAAACAATAAGAAGTATGTATATGGTTATTCCTTTTATCTAGTTGTATGAGCTAATCAGTCTCTGTACATGCAGGTCTAGGCCTTTGATGTTTCAATATAGTATGTGAGTTTTCAATGCCCTTGTTGTTTGTTTTCTTTGTTTTGAAATTGTTTTACTTCTCGAGGGCCAAAAATGTTAATGAATGTTGTTATGTCTTATATTGTTTGTAAATTATCTTAACTGAGGCTTAATGAGGGGAAACCGGCTTTATTTTAGTTGCAACAGCAATCACACAGATCAGATTGCATGTTCCTGTGGTCTAATCTGTGACTGACTTTGCTCATCTAAAAGCCTGCATGTATATCATGAAAGGCAAAAAGATAACCAGGCAGTATTATTGTGCAGCTGGTCTGTGTCTTTTTTTCTTGAGGCTTGCCATGCTATACAGAACAATACCTTTTGATATATTTAACCTTAAAAGTGCCAATTACAACTGCTGCAGAAACATTTTGAAATGTTTTTTTTTTTTTTACTATTTTTGAGAAAATAAGGATTGACATCTTGTGAATCATCTGCCATGCAGATGATTCACATGAAATGTCAAGCCTTATTTTCTCTGAAATGTAGTTATCTACTACAATTTTGCTTGGCCCTTTAAGAGTTAAAGGGTAATGACTGGGACCAGCAGTGCACATGTACAGAAATAGTCAGGGCCTTCACTGTTTGCAAATGTGATATGAAATCTTGTAGAAGCTGAAAGAAGGCCTACATTGGACAGATTCAGAAGCTGATTTGGACCGTCCCTGTTCATGTTGCCATGCTGCCACCCATAAAAAGTAATAAACCTGGTTTCCCTGCAGTTTGTCTCAGTGACCTCCCTTATTAGGGCTCTCACTGGAATGTAAAAATATATGGGATAAACCCAGACAGCACCTTTCTTTGTTGTTCTTTATATTCATAAAGTTAAAGATTCAATATTGTTAACTTCACATTTTGGTGTTCCCTGAGATCCAGAGTTGCATTTGCAAGCGTTCATTTGCCAAGTTTCTCCAGGAGGCTTGCAGCTAACTTTTAACAGTATCCAACAGTTCTTCAGAGGTGGATTATAGGCTGGCCTTGATGGCTCAGTTGAATGCATGTCCAGTTGGTAACCAGGAAGTGGCGGGTTCTATCCCTACAAGGTTCAGCAACATGCTTTCATGGAGGAGATTGATCATGAAATATTTATGCACCTATAATTATAGTTGCCGCTTTGTCCATCTGTCTGTCCTCCATCCTTCGCACTTTTGTCCGCAGCATATCTCTAAAAGTATTGAAGGTAACATGAAACTTGATACACTGATAGAGGGCCATTAGGGGAATTGCAGAATGCAAGAATCATAACCCTGTCACCAGTATTTACGGAGTTACTTCCCTTCTTAATTTTTGCAATACAAAGCTTGTCTGGAGCATAACTCTGAAAGCATAGAAGGAATTAAATGAAACTTGATACATTGATACACTGCCATCAGAGGAAGTGCAGAGTGCAAGAACGGTAACTCTATCATAAGTAATTACAGAGATATTTCCCTTCCTAATTTTTGCAACAGTAAGCTTGTCCAGAGCAGATCTCTAAAAGTATTGAAGATAAATAAATGAAACTTGATACAGTGATAGAGGGCTATGAGGGGAAGTGCAGAATGCAAGAACCATAACCATATTGTCAGTATTTATGGAGTTATTTCCCTTCCTAATTTTTGCAATATTAAATTTGTCCAATGCATATCTCTGAAAATATAAAAGAGAATCATATGAAACTTGATACATTGAGAGATGCATCAGAGATAGTGCAGAGTGCAAGAACTGTAACTCTGTTACAAGTAGTTACTGAGTTACTTCCAGTCTTAATTTTTTCAATAATAAACTTGTTCGTAGCATATCTCTTAAAGTATAAAAGGGAATCAAATGAAACTTAATACATTGATAAAGGGCTATCAGAGAAATTGTGAATGCAAGAACCATAGCTATATCACAAGTAATTATGGAGTTATTTCCCTTCCTAATGATTGTAATAATTGGCTTGTCCGGAGCATACTTCTGAAAGTATCGAGGGGATTTGAATGACACTTGACATATTGATAGAGGGCAATGAGAGGAAATGCAGAGCTCAAGAACCATAACCCAATCACAAGTAATTACTGAATTATTTCCCTTCCCAATTTTTGCAATGATGAGTGTGTATAGGACCTCCATATTTTACTCTTTCACTAACATAACCTCTTTCTTCCCTGTCCCTCTCTTTGATCTCTTCTACTATCTCTTCTATCTCTTTTCTCTCTTTGTCTGGGAGACGACACAAAATGACCCATAAGGGTTGACGTGTTGTTAAACCCCAACACAATCAAAAAAACCCTCCAACTACTACGCATCTTCAGGGAACATCCTTCGGTTTCACCGATTCTCTTGTTTCTATAGTCATTCTCCCCCTTCCCCTGATTATACCCCCAGCATACAAAGTATGCAATGGGGGTATATAGTTTTTGTCTTTTCTGTGTCTGTCAACATTTATTTTGTGTCAAAGATATCTCAGGTACTACTTTACCTAGAAACTTGAAATTTTGTACACATGACAAGTATGACTAGTTGCATTGTGGGAAAGAAAATAAGGGCCATGGGGCTAGGTCCCTTAGAGTTATTTCCCTTTGTTGTTCTTGCTATTAAATTTTGTATTTTTGTTCTGGCTATACTGATGGCCATGGCCGGGGTATTAGTGAGCATATGCTCACTTCATGGTCTAGTTCAAGAAGTGCAGTTGTCAGTTTCTGGCCAACGAATGTGCACAAGTATTGGTTAGAGGATTAAGCCTGCTGAGGAAAAGTGGTTAGGTAAGCTGATCAGCTCGATATGACCTTAAGTGTTGACTGGGCCATTAAACCAACAAACCAAAAGAGGTGGATTATAGGTTTTTGCTCCATACATCTAACCAAGATAATTGTCACGGGCATACTCTGAACTTAAAATTGAATAGCTTACACCGGTGCTAGTGGGTGTATGCAGCCTTGCAAACTATATTGTTCCATATGAAGAGAGCAGTTTCCAATTTTCATTCTTTTCTGTGTTCTTTGTTTCCAATGGCAACTTTTGAGATGTTTGCTCAAAAGCTTCAACAATTTGCTTTAAATGACTCCTCCTACATCCCTACTCCTCCTACACCCCAAGAGGAGGGGAGCATATTGTTTTTGGTGCAGATCCCATCAGCGTCCCACTTTCTTTCAGTATCTTGTGAACTTCTTACCAAATTTTCATAGATATTGGGACAAAACAAAGAAATGACTAACCCTAATTTTTATCACAGCAGTAGAAAAACTGAAAATTCATGGCAGGGGGACATCTGTTTTCTCTGAAAATACTGTTACTACATGTAGTTTCAATCACAGGAATGTTGCCTAGGTGATTCTCTATCAAAATAGCTAAAATGGTTCCACGTCAATGAACAAAATGGTGGCCATCTTGAAAATGTATTTTGAAATTCTCCTGAACAGAAAGACCAGTTGAAGAAAGTATCAGGCCCTGCAACTTGTAGCTCAAAAATACATGTAGCTAGAAGTGAGCAAACAGTGTGAAACAGAGTCTGCACTGTCTGCTATTCAGTCAGCACTTTATAGATACCAAATACAAATTACTCATGCAGACAGTCAAATTTTAGGATAAGTATGGGCCAGGCTTCATAGCACAGCATCTAGTGTGTCTGACTGCAGATCCTAGCTCGGCCACATAACTTCCGTTAATATTGATCATGAAGTCATTTCTATGGCCATTATACCCCTTCCGCTGATTCAAAAAGAGCAATAATCAGTTACTGAGTGAAGTATGTGCACAAGTACTGGTTTTCCACTTAGAGGACTTAGCCTGCCCAGGAAAGTATGATTAGGTTAACTGACTAGCTTGACATGAACTTAACAGTTTTAAGTGTTGACTGAGCCATAAAACTCAAACTTCACAAGACTAAATATGTTAAGTAATTACAATGTTGGAATAGGTGGGGTAATTACGATGTGATTGTTCACATACACAAAATACTGAAAGTGATGTGGGTCATGTATAACCCTGGCAGGCACCAATCTATCAATAGGCCTTGATAGCATAAAGTCTTAAGAACTCTGATACAGATGTCCACTAATGACACAGAAGGAAACACAAACATACATACACATGAACAAAGAAACAGAAAAGTGAAAAAAATATACCTCTCGGCATACGTGTATGCAGGGAGTATATTCAGCAGGCAATATAAGGGCTGCTCACTTGCTATAAAACTCCAATAAAGACCACAAAAAAGTAATTTATTCTGGACTTTACTTCAAAACAGATCATAATTAGCACAAAACAATATCACTGATGTATATCGTACCATATTTGCCCTATACATTGGGACACCTTAACTTCTTACCATACTAAGTCTTGTTCTAAAATCTGAACAGAACAAGTCCATTTTGCTACCTGATGATGATTCATAACCCTTGTCCAGCTGAATAAATTAAGATGCCATGCCTATTTTCAATTTTCTGGGTTCAGCAAGACAAGGGTTAAAATTGCTGAATTGAGTGGCAAAAAGTGCATACCTTGATCAGATGCTACATTATATGCATCTGACTGGGTCTACACTGTTTGCTTGGGCTAATCTGTCCCAATACTTAGGGTTGTTATGGTAATTAAAACATTTGTTCAAGTGTTTAAATGAAAGCACTATTAACAATGTTAATAAAAACTTCCTGAAGTTAAATAATTCAGGCACCATAAATCCTCTTAAGAGGAATGAATACACCATCAAGGGCAATAACTCTGACATGGAACTATTAATCTCCCTTCTCATTTGGGGCCTATTCTCAAAGATTCTGAATAATTATGATACTGTGAACAAAATACTACTATCTTTGCACTAATAACAAAGGTTTGACTAGAAATATGACCAAAGTACACAGATGCCCCTGCCTGTTTTTTTTTTTGGTCCTGTTGTTTAAAAAGTTCAAAGCCAGCAGATGTAAGTAGGTCGATGCTATAGAGAATCAAAGTACACAATGCTATAATCCATGAAGCCAAATGAGCCGGGACACAGCATTTCCTACAAGATTGCATGTGGGCCCTGTGAAGACTCAGCTTGCAGACTGTGCATGCATGCAGACTGATCAGAGTCTTCATTGTCCACCTGAAGATATTTTGGATCCTTGGCTACCCACAGAGTGCTCTGCAAAGACTGATCAGACAGCGTGGATGTGCAGGCTGATCTGTCTTAGCTGGGCACATATGCAATCCTGTAGGAAATGCTGTGCCCAAGCTCAAATACAAAAGCTACAGAGAAAAAAATCAGAATAAACAGCAAAAGAAGGGACTTTTTACCAAATACTTAATGCAAACAATTTAAGTGTGACCTTGACCTTGAGGTCATTAGTAGATGGATGCTGTATTGAATCAAAGTCTATAATGCAACAAATCAACAAGATGAAATACAAATGTAACCACCCAGAGGAAATTGTTAAAGAAGTGTTTCAACAAACCCAAAGCACAAAATGTATATAAATAAATTCAGCATGTGACCTTGACCCTGCAGTCATGAGTAGGTGGATACTTAATAGACTCCAAAGTCTACAATGCTACAAATATGAATCCATCTAAAAGCTACAAAAGAAACTAAATGGGGGACTTTAACCAAATGCTAATTGCATAATAATCAATTTATAACCGTTCAAGCACATGACCTTGACTATGCAAAATTAATGCAAGCATATGATCTTGAAGTCCTTGGTGGCTCAGTGGCTGTTGGTTATAACCAACAAAAGGAACTGTAGCTACAAAGCGACCAACCCAAATATCAAATCTGTAGAATGAAATAAGTCAGAGGATATAATTAGAACTTAAAGTGAATGCCCAGATGAACAGAACATCCAGAACACACCAGACAGACAGAGGCAAAATACAGTACAGCTCCCACCAAAGTGTTGGCAGAGGCATGAAAAATAGAACATCAGAACCAACAAATTGTTAATCTATTTTACAACCATTCTTGGAATTATTTTTTTTTTTTTGGTCCTGTTGTTAATTATTAAAAACTCATCCTTAATGCTTAGCACTCTGGGTAAAATTTTCAGCTGATGACATATTGAAATACAGTTCTTATTTTTCTCAAAAAACAGGTTTCAACATTTCATTCAAATTGTCTCCAATGGAGACAATTTGAATGAAATGTCAAATCTTGTTTTCTGGGAATAAAACGTGAAACGATAACACCCCACCATTATTGTGTCATGGGCAGATAACTCTGTCAAAATGGAAAAAAAATTCTACCATTAGCAATCCCAAAGCAGATGTCTACAATAGCAATGCACATACCAAGTTTGGTAAAAATCCTATGATATTTATGAAAGTTATTGTTTGTTTGTTTGTGTTGAGGTTTTACGGCCCAGTCAACCCAATGGGGTCATGTCGAGCGCGGTCAGTTTACCTAACCACACGTTTACTGGGCAGGTTTTTTCCTCTAAGCTGTTAACCAGTATTGTGCACATTCTTTCACCAGAAACTGACAACTGCCTTTTTTGAATCAGCGTAAGGGAGAGAATGACCGTAGAAAATATTTCGTGATCAATCTCCATGAAAGAATGTTGCCGACCTCGGCATGGATCGTCCAGAAATGAAAATATGGACATGTCCCAGGCAGATAACTCAGTCAAAAATTGACAAAATTTGCCCATCAGCAATCCCAAACCAGATCTCTACAATATAAATGCACACACCAAGTTTGATGAAAATCAATTGATATTTACTCAAGTTATCATCTGGAAATGAAAATGCAGATCTGTCACAGTCAGAAACCTCAGTCAACAATTAACGAAATTTGCCCATTAACAATCCCAAACCCGATCTCCATAAAATCAATGCACACACCAAGTTTGGTGAAAATCCATTGATACTTACGAAGTTATCATCCAGAAATGAATATATGGACGGATGTATGATGGATGGGCAGACACACAGACAGCCAACGTTACACCATAATGCCATGCCACTATCATGTGGCAGGGTATAAAAATAAGAAAAATATCAATTTGTCATCTGCTGAATTAGCCCAGAGAGTGGTAATGGTTAAAGTGCCAATCAAAATTGCAGAGACTACCTTCTAATAAAAAGCTTGAAATTTTATGTGAATCCTCTTTTACCTAGCAGATGATTCACATTAAATGCCAAGCCTTATTTTCTTGGAAAAGTAAAAACAAAATATTTTAGAACATCATCTACTGCCATTCTCAATGGCACTTAAAATGCAATGTGCTTTGCAGGAAACAATAGATTCCATGTGTGAATAGTGAAGAAACAAATCAGTCTGGTCAGGATTTTGGTGATTTGCTAACATTGGGCATGCAATAATAAAACCAGTGAACTGCATATTAATGAACATTTAGCATTTTTAGTCGATATATATCAAAAGAAGTACATATTTATTAATTAGTTGTACATAAAACATATCAATTAACAAAATAGGTCTATCCAATAACATATAACTTCTCTGGTATTCATCAAGCATACATGTAAATATTCAACAGGTTAAAAATTCTTGGCTTTTTTTCCTAAGACTGGAGTAATGGCAGGATTTTGGAGAAAAAAAACAAAACAAAAACAACAAACACAATGAGACAGGATAAAAAAGACATTTTTGGACCCACAATAATGGTATTTATCCCCATGCTTTTTTAAAAGAAAAATGATGGGGATATTGTGAATGCCTACGTCTTATCATCCATCTGTCCGTCTGTCAGGCCATCTCCTAACCACTCGGCAGAATTTAACTAGACTTGCTACTTGACTTCGCCTCATGGTAAAGGTGTGCGACAGCAAGAAATATTTTTCTGTCTGTCTGTCCATCTGGCATCTATAACACCATCTCCTCCTAAACTACTGGGAGGAATTAAACAAAACTTGCTACATGACCCCCTTGTGGTTATTATTTTTATATCTGTCCATCTGTCTGTCCGTCCATCATGCTATCATCTCCTGAACCACTTGGTGGAAATTAACCAAACTTGCTACATGACTTCCCTGCATGGTAAGAGTGTGTGAGATCAACACTTTTCACTTCCCTCTGCTTAGTGATGAAAGTGTGGGGATTTGCGATGGTTTGCCATTGACTGCGCTATCTGGTTTTTCTTATCCCTGCATACAAACGTGTAGGTACTAATTAGTCTAATAAGTACAAAGAACATACAGTAAATGTTCTAAAATTTCAAGCACTTTACTTAATACTTTTTCTCTGTTTTATATGTATGTTTTTTACAAAATACTTGGTGGATGGTAAATGGTGTAGACCCTGAGCAGACTGTGCCTGATGTAGCAGTCTGATCTAGGTCTGCACTGTTGGCATATGCCATTTTGTCAGAGAGCTTGGTGTATGAAATTTTAGGACAATTATCATATACAGTCGAACCTCGTTATCTCGAACTCGCTTATTTTGAATTACCGCTTATCTCGAAGTGAAAATCTGGTCCCTGTTTTAACATGAAACTATGACAACAGGTAACAAAATAATGTGGAAAAGAGGAGAAATTGCTCCTAAGGAGCAATTTCTCCTCTTTTCCACATTATTTTATATATATATTTCTAACTTCAGAAGTCAAATTACACATTCATTTGTTAAATGTGATTGTTCAATTTATTGTTTCCCTCACTCTCTCAACTCGGATATGTCGAGGTACGGATATCTCGAAGTATTTCAGTGAGTCCCTTGGAATTCGAGATAACGAGAGTCGACTGTATGTACAGAATGTACAGATTCCTCAATTTGTTTTGTTAGGCCACTACATCCTTTAGATTTACATTTTCTACATGCTAATCATTAACTCTTACACTGCCACAGGCGATAATAATAGGCTTTTGAAAACAGCATACCCAGATCCAGTGTAGATCCAGATGGGACGGCTTATATGAGCCGTCTCATCTGGATCTACACTGTTTGACACTCAGTCTTTCAAGTTTATGTATAAACTTCTTTTCAAGCAATAGTTTGTTAAAAAAAAGAAAAGCAGACGACAAATGTCGTCTGAAATTTGGCACTGAACTAGTTAATGCAAATGTAAACAGGTAAGGCCCTGATCAGCCTGCATACCTGCCGTGTCTGATAATGTCCCTTAGCACTTGCTAATCTTACATGATTCTGTAAGCAGAAAGCAACAGACTCTGATCAGACTGTTTCGAGAGCAGATATTTTCATCACGAAAACATGCTTATATAATTTTGACCCCCTTAATCCCCTCTTTTATATAGTAAAACTGGGGTTTACAGGGATATACATTATTTTTCTTATTTTGCTAAAAAACATAGGTTGTGGTACTCATTAGAACTGCCTCAGTTTTGTGGTTCTAATGAGTACCCACAGTCTATGTTTTGTGCAGAAATATGAAAAATATCAGAATTTTTCCTCTTTTGGTTGTAAATTTTCAATATATTTAAATAGGTGTGTTTTCATAATGGGTTGATTTGGGCCAATGCATTCTCCATAAGCCCTATAAGCACATTTTCGTGTGGCTAGTAAATATTCTGCAGGCCCTGATCACATTCCGCACTTGCAAAGGTTGGTCAAAGCCTTCAGTTTTCTCAAAATAAGGCCACATTTCATGATGCAACCCACATTATGCTGCATGTAGATTACATTAATAATGCATTCCGGGTCATATCAGCAGATCACAACTTGAAATATTTTTATCCACCTGTTTTTCTTAAAAAAGCAATGTGCATATTGTGAATATTGTCTGTCCATCTGTCTGTCACGCTATCTCCTCCTAAACCACTGGGCGGAATTTAATCAAACTTGCTACATGACTTCCCCTCATGGTAAAGGTGTGCAAGAGCATCACTATTTTTTGTCTGGTGTCCATCCATCTGTCAGTCACATTATTTCCTCCCAAACTACTGGGCCGACTTTAACAGCACTTGCTATATGACTTCCTTTCATGGTAAGGGTGTGCAAGAGCAAGTCTTTTCATCCTTCCATTATGCTATTAGCATGGAAATTTGCAACGGTGCGACATCAACTGTGCATTATAGTTCTTATTTTTCCCAGAAAAAGCATTTGACATTTCATGCATATTGAAAATTGTCTCCAGTGGAGATCAGGCTGCAAGGATGTAAAAACTGAGCTAGGGGTTACTATCATATGCATTATGATGAACAGGTACACTTCTAAGTCCCAGCACTCTAATACAACAGTTTTGCTTCCCTTTTCAAAGGCAGATCAATCCTGCAGAAAACAATTTATCATACGTCGCTTCTATTAGGGGATAACATCGTGTCATAAAAATCGTATGAACACGTTACTAATTATTTTGGCATGTACATGTGATGTCACAATGCCATCCATGACAATGTTGCATTTTTTATTGGAATAATGTCCACTTTTAAGACAATAAAATCCAGTTTAAAAGGGTCATATGAAACAGAACCACTTATGTCATTTCATATGAAATTTTATGAAACTTGCCGAAGGCTCTTTTCATATGAAATGACCACTCGTGTAAGAACCTCTGTTTACTTCTCCGGTAAACAAATCCCCCTAAAGTGGAGTTACACTTAAAAGAATTTGTTGCCATGTGGTGCAAATTTGTTTCATTTAAGAGTAGCTCACTTTGAGAAGGGAGGCAAATACTGTCTGGTCAGAGTGATCACCCTTGAAGGTGTATCTATTCACCTTTACCATTACCTCTCTCTGGCCACATTCAGCATAAGACAAACTAATGGCAATTTTCTTATTTGTCCCAGAAAATAGGCTCTGACATTCCATGCAAAATTTGTGCCAAATGCGAAAGTCTGTTTTCTGTGAAAGATAAGAAAAATATTTCAAAATGTCCTCTACTGAAATTTTTACTGAGCATGCTAAGTTTTTAGCACCCTTTTTGCCTACTGCCACTCACCATTAGAAGATATATCTGACATTAATAACAGAATACATAATAAACATTAGCATGAGAAGGTTATATCCTTTAAAGTCCCCCAAAAATTGTAGCAAGCAACAGTCTATTTTTTTTTATAACTATTTTCAGAGAAAATAAGGCTAAACATTAGTACCTGGCAGATGATTCACATAAAATGACCAGCTTTATTTTCTCTGAAAAATACAAAAAAAAAAAAAAAATTCAAAATGTCATCTGCTGCAGCTGTGATTGGCACTAACAGTTAGTTATACAGTACAGCATCCCTAAAGGTTGGAACACTGACAAGACTAGAATTAATACACATATATTGACAAAATATCAGGGCCTAGTTGTTCAAAGCTAACGATGTCGTTAGTTAACGACTTGTTAAAATTTACATCGAGTGATACGCAAATATGCTGAAATTTTTTGCAGAAAAAATGTGAGTAGCTTTTGCAGTGCAAAAGCTACTCACATTTTTTTCAGCAAAAAATATCAGAATATTGTGTCTTGAATCCGCTTAAACAGTTAATGAAATGACCCTTAACGAGCTCATTAAGCTAATGACGCTTTGAACAACTGCGTCCAGATAAGTAACAGAAAACTAATGTCCAAACAACATGAGTGATACACACCATTTGTGCATTCATTTTTCCGAAGCATTATTAATACATTCCCATGATCCCTGAGATGAAGACATCATGAAAACATGCCTATATAATGTTGACCCCCTTAAACTCCACTTTTATATTGTAAAACTGGGGTTTACAGGAGCATACATTATTTTTCTATTTCTGCTCAAAAACATAGATTGTGGGTACTCGTTAGAGCTGCCTCACCGAGGCAGTTCTAACTAGTGCCCACAATCTATGTTTTGAGCAGAAATATAAAAAATATCCAAGTTTTTTTTATCCAAATATTTTCATTATTTTGGTGGTAAAATGTTCAGAATATTTGAATAGGCTTGCTTTCATAATGGTAGGATTTGTACGGTAAATTACCTAAAATTTTGTACATAAAAATATCTGACAAAATGGCATAAGCAGACAGTGCAGACCCAGATCAGACTGTTCCTGAAGAAGCATTCTGATCAGGGTCTATACAGTTTGCCATTCCTATCTATCTTCGATTACTGTCTATGCCCTAGCGAGCATTTTTGGCATTCTACAGAGTGTTTTTAAGAAAAAAAAATACAAAATTTAGGCTAATGAATAAAGTGCTCAAAATTTTAGGACATTTACTGTATTAAAATTTTTGCCATTTCTTATCCTTTTGGCAATTTACACAGATACTTGGCATTCTGAAATATTTTTTTTTTTTTTTTCAAATTTTACCCTTAAACAGGCCATAACAATATTATGCACTATAGTCTAAGAAAAATTAAGGGATACACCTTTAAGAGTCAGTCAACAGACTGAAAAATTTTATCTCTCTTTACAAAGAAAAACCACTCTAGGGTAAAAGGATAGGTTACCATATTATTTAAATCCCTTCTCGAATGAAGCCTACCCTGACACAGAAAAATGCTGCCAGCGAGAGCAAATTCTTCCCTTCATGAGTAACCCACTTTGAGATAGGAAGCAAACACTTTCAGATGAAAGTCATAGCTCTTGATAAGGCATAAGGCACTTTTTTCAACCAAAAAAATATTGATATTCTTCTTGCGTCTTCAGGAAAATGTATGTTGTAGTACTCATTAGAGGCACCTCAGTGAGATGCTTAAAATGAGTACCCACAATGTATGTTTTTGAGGAGAAACAATAAAAATAGTTACCTGATACCCTCTCTTGTCTAGAGCTATGAAAGTGATCTCCCTCCAAGGTGTAACACTTCACCTTAATATCATTCATCTGTCATCTGGGAATTTCACATATAGCAAGGTAAAGAATACTGGCCTTTCCAGAGTTTTGATGTTATATGATGTATGTTTTTGGAATGTTTTAAGCAAACTGAATGTGATATGTATTCAAACTATCTGAACACATAAGCTTCCTGGAACTTTTAGATGTTGACCCAAAAAATACAAGCAAAACACAAACAAACAAAATGGTTCAAACAGCAATGCTGTGTAATAACATATCATAACATGGAATATCAAAATGTACATAATAATATGCAACAGGTTAACCTTTAAAGTACTCAGCAAAACTGCAGTAGATGAAATTCATTTTTTTTTTTAAATTATTTTTTGGAGAAAAGAAGACTTGGCATTTCATGTGAATCATCTGCTAGGCAGACAATTCACACAAATTGTTAAGCCCTATTGAAATGTTAAGTCTTATTTTCTCTGAAAATACAAAAAAAAAAACAAACAAACAAAAAAACATCAGTATGCCATCTGCTGCAATTGTGATTAGCACTTTAAAAGGCTTTAGGAGAACTGACATATTTTCAGGGAAGACAATTCTATCTAAATTGCTTTGCCTCTCATTTGAAAAGTGGTCTAATCTAAAAGAATACGACTTGCTCCCCTTTGTCCCCTCCCTTTAGAACAGATCCCTTTTTAAAAAGGGCTTTGTGTGTAGCAAAGTAAACAGGAAAGTTGTCTGCCTTGAAAAATGGCAATGTGTTTCAAAGTCAAGAACATTTTTTCAAGTATTCAAAAACTGGATTCCACAAAATACATGTACATGTATAAGCATTCTTTCAACCATTCAATAGTAAAATAATAACAAATTCCACATACATGTATTACAATCGTTCTTCATTGCTGACAACAATTTCCATAAGTTGCATGTACAAATAGTCTTTCAGGTGTCTAAGAGGAATGGATACATTGCCAAGGAAAATAACTCTGACATGGTAATATTTGCCTCCCTTCTCAAGGGGTTTATTCTTAAAGGAACCTTTCAAAAATAGGGGCTACTCTGAAAGGACAGAATTTGCTCCCAGTGGGAAGAAAGTACACTACAACCTCTTTATAACACTATTGTTGGGGTCCATAGCATAAACCATGTTAGTTAAACAACCTTGTTATATCCGAACAAAAATGTATAGATTATATTGAAAAATGACCATTATGGTCATTTTTCAATATAATCTATACATTTTTGGGATCCATCTTTGAACCGTTTTATATCCAAAACCGTGTTATAATGAACCGTGTTATAAAGAGGTTGAAGTGTATATCCTTTAAGAGTAGCCCTCAATTTTTGAAATGTTTTAAATACTAAAGAGGCAACTTCCTGTCTGCAGTACCATCTTTCAGGTGGATCCATTTACCCTTATAACTGATAACTGAGCTGTAAATTACTACCATATGTATAAACATCATAGACCTGGATCAACCCTAGTATCTACACAAGTTACTGCTGAGATTCTACAAGGTCCAGCTTTGGGTAAGTAACATGCCGAGGCTTTGATCAGTCGATGTTGATCCTGGCCTGTACATTTTAAGAATTGCAATGTGTCATTTTAGTTGTCATGGTAAAACTCTAACCTTTAATCTGCTGGATTGAAACAGCAGTAGATAACATTTTTAAAATATTTTTACCAGTACTTGTTTTCCCCAGAAAATGGGGTTTGATAGTCATTATGAACTGTCTTCTAAGGAAACATTAAAATTTTGTATGAAATATCAACCTATTTTCTGGGAATATAAGAACACTGCCATCAACATGTCCTTTGCTGATTTCTGATTTATCCAGGGGCAGGGACAGATAACTCTAGAGGCCAAATTCATACTGCAACAAAAACCTTTGTTTACGTTGTTATAACTTTCAGAAAAATTACTTTTAAAAATTACTTTTAGCTGTGGCTTTATTATTTAAACATGTTAATATTCTACATTCAAGGCTGGCTGGGGAAGACCACCTGATGGGGTAATTACTTTGATCATTCTGGCTAGCATTTATTTCAGTCATTTGCTGTAAATTTCGGAAAAAAATCTGACATCTGTGGTTTTATGTGTTACGTTTTACAAAATATAACACTTGTATATAGCTCCGGAGTTGGGACAGTCAGCACCCAGAGGACAAAATTTGACAATACCTTCAGCTAAGGTGAGCTAAAATCCTTTGATTGTATAAACACAGGTTAGTAGTCATTAAGCTATAATATGGCTTTTGCTTGAAACAGATGAAAGTTAACACATATAAAACAAATTTAACATTTATAAGGGGCTATTATTCAAGTCAGAATCAATGTATTAATGCCATTTTCAAACCAAATGTGTTTAATGGCCACAAAGTCAGTATAGGAATTTCACCTGAATCAAACAAAAGAAACTCAAGATATCATGGAGAAGCAAAATAAAGTGAACTGACAGATGGGCAGAATAATGAAATGCCATGAAAACAGCTGTATCCCTTCCCTACCACACATTTTGTGTTTGGAGGGGAAGTAGGAGATGTTGGAATTGGGTGTAAATATCTTAAAATCTTGTCTACTAAGGTCTAAAAGTAATAAGTTACAGACTAAGACATGCATTCAATCAAAATACAGCAACATAATCTCAGTAAAATAATCACTGGTAAAGAAATGATCACCATGATTATCTAAAAAACACAATAACAGACACACTAATACTTTAACTGTTTTTAGAACAGTTCCTTATCTGGTTCCATTTCCATAGTTTAGTTCATTTTTTTCATCATTATCAGAGTTAATTTTAGTAAAGTTTTGCAAAGAAATCAGCCAGTGAATATAAAAAGCCTCACCAGATATTAACACAATTTATCCTAAATTATTACCAGCAAAATACTAGTAATATCTCCTAATCAGACTGCATGGATGATCAGGCTGACTTGGGTCTACACTGATTACACGTGATAAGGAACCATTCCATCTGATATATCTCACATAGAGTGAGGCCCACTTTCGGAAAACCACCATTTCCCTCTTGTAAACAGCAAAGATAGAGCAGAGGTCCATATAAAGATAACTGTTTTGTTCCAAACATATTAGCCTCCATCAAACAGAAAATGTCCTAATGACATATGCTACCAGCAACCCAGCTCAACCTACGCATCTGTGAAGTATGATTAGGGTCTACACTGTTTTCACTGAGAAATAAGAACAAAATACTTACCTGAATTCTATAGCTCAGGGTAGAAGTTTATTTTTCCAACCAAATATATAGATATACTGTATTTTTCATATTTCTTCATGAAAGCATGTTGTGGGTACACACTGGATTTGCCTGAATAAGGCAATTTCAATGGGTCTCCATTACATATAGTTTTAGGGAGAAATAAGAAAACTAATTATACAGATACCCTATTATCTTCGGCTATGGAATGCCATGTCTTTAAAACTGAAGCACCAGCATGGTTAGTTTCCCCATGCAGTGCCTCAAACAATATTCACTGAGCCCAGTTGTTCAAAGCATGGTTAGCTTAACGTGCTCGTTAATAGTCAAAATGTTAATTGTTCTAGGAAGGACAATATCTAATTCACTGGTATTGTTTGCTGCAAAAATGTGAGTAGCTTTTGCAAATGTAAAAGCTACTCACATTTTTTCAGCAAAAATGTCAGCGTATATGCAATATTTATTGATCAAAGTTTTAACGATACGTTATCTAACAATATTGTTAGTCTTGGACAACTGGACCCTGGAATTCTTAATTTATCACAGGCACTATTGTCTCATGTAGCATATTTCTTTGTCATTTCCCGAGCATTGGAATTATATTTTTGTCTATCTTTAACCCACAACCTGGCTATATCTGGCATTAATGGATCGTCTGGATTGGGGTCTGTTAGTAATGTCAGTATAGATAGTAAAACTGAAATAAAAACATAAAACATTTTGATATAATTCAGTCTCTTTAAGGGGATTGGAGTCACATAGCAAATGTTTTGCCATTTTTGACAAGGGGGACAACTTTTGTAATTTTCTGTTTGCTTTCCAGCATTTCAAGCCCCTTCTTGAAAGAGATCTGTTCTAAAAGGAAAGGCTTTGCTACTAAGGGGAGCAATTTTTTCCTTTTAGTGTAGACCCTTTCTAAGAAGGGATGGAAAACAAATTTGAAAGAGATGCCTCTCTTGAAAGCGTATCCCCCTAACCCATTGTAGTTGGGACACCCCTAAAAGGGTAATTGGCAAACAGTGCAGACCCAGATCAGACACTGCAGAATGCGGCATCTGATCAGGGTCTTCACTGTTTGCAAATACTTCAGCCATTTTACTCCAGGAATATCTAACTCTCATAACCTGTACCTACAACTGAAATTGGACTCTTCCAATTTATAGTGTGGGGAAGTCTTTTCAGTCTACAATGGGTTAAACAGAAATCATTGCTCTAGATAAGGCACATTTTATATCAAACAGTACTGACACATTCATATTTTTCCATGATAACATATATTGTGGGTACTCATTAGAAGTGCTTCTTTGAAGTCAATTAGTTTGAGTATACACACAACATATTTTTCTTCCTGAAATAAGAAATTTTTTCCTGTTGTCTACATCTACAGAGTGTGTGAAATTATCCATATAACAGGTGACTAGCATAACTGCAGACAAACTTTGATGATCAGGGTCTGGGTTTATCTTTGGCTGATCTTAGTCTTGCCTGGTCATCCAAGGAACATGGAGGCAGCATCAAATGTGTTACGTGCATGCACTTGTTCAGCCTTGCTTTCAAGAATCCCCCACACACACCTGGTGCCACTGTCTGTCACTAAACGCCTCAATGTTCACTTTATACTCAATCCAGGGCATGCCCAGTTCAAACTAGATGTACCAATGGTCTGAAACTTTTCTCCACCCAAGCATGTTTTGAACCAATGTACCTTTGGCATGCAAGTCAAGAACACTAACCACTAAGCCCACTGTATACTTTAGGCAAAAAAATTCAAGGAATATTGTGTTCAATATTTAAGAACTTTTTACGGTGACTGTATGAGGAGGGTTCTGTCATATAATACTGTAAAATCATAAGAGAAGTTTACAACTTTCAATTTACCTTACTTTTATCTTTACCAACTTGTCGATGTTGCCCCTGTACCTGCACATTCATCAAAAATCTGAAGACGATGATTACAACAATGGATAAATCTTGAAGGAAAAACAACTCTGCCTGGAAGTATTTACTTCCCTTCTCACTGGGGGATACTCTCACAGCAAATTCTTTCCTTTAAAAGTAACTCCTACCCTTTGAAATGATTCATGTACTAGTGAACTAAATTTTTGCCTGCATATGTATCTCCCTGTAAAAAATGGCAGCAAAATCTCCAGGTGTATCCATTCACCTTAAACTGCCAATCACAAAAATTGTCGTCTGCTTTGCTGTCTGCTTGTGATTTTAAAAGTCATTTTTGCAAACAAAGGGGACCCAGATAAGACTGCTCCTCTAGGAGCAGTCTGATCAGGATCCACACAGTTTGCCTGTATGCAAAAATAGGTTTGAAAAGTTTGCAAGAATATTCAGCAGACGACGTAAACAGATGACATTTTCAGATGCAGGTTTTCTTTGCATTTTAAGGGTTAAGAAGACCTGATAAACCTGGCAGTTTTTTCTGCCATATTTTACAAGAAAGACAACTTTTGTGGCTTGCTGTTTACTTTCCTGCACATCAAATCCTTTCTGAGATAGGGTCTACTCTGAAAGGAAAGAATTTGAATTCTTTCCTTTTAGAGTAGACCCCCTTTTCAGAAGGTTGGCAAATGAATTCTCAAAATGCTGCCTCCCCTGAAATGGTATTCAGTCCCCTTAAAACAATGAACAAGTATGGAAGCACAGGTTATCCTTACCTTTACCAACTGTTAATGCTGGGGACCACTGAGATCGTAGTATATCAAGGCAAATGTTTCCATTACTGTTGATATTCGGATGGTAGATTTTTGTTGTAAACATGACCTGTAACAAGACATGAAATATTGTTTCTCTGTGTTGAGGTTTTACGGCCCAGTCAACCCAATGGGGTCATGTTGAGCGTGGTCAGTTTACCTAACCACACATTTACTGAGCAGGCTTAGTCCTCTAAGCGGTTAATCAGTATTGTGCATTCTTTCGCCAGAAACTGACAACTGCCCTTCTTGAATCGGCGGAAGGGAGAGAATGACCGTAGAAAATATTTCATGATCAATCTCCACGAAAGAATGTTGCCGACCTCGGCAGGGGTTGAACCCATGAGCTCCTGGTCTCCAGTCGGATGGTGCATCCAGCTGAGCCAGACAAGAAATATGAACATATCAACAAGGTTCCAGATGAAGGCAGGGGCATAGCCAGGAGGAAGTTATGAAGCTAAGGCTTCAACAGAAATTGGCAATTTAAACTTATTTTCACCTAAAACTTGTTCAGATGACATGAACTTTCTGAAATTTTAAAGATATACAGTCATTTTTGCACTGACCTCAATAGTGACGTTACATAAAATTAGAATTTTAGGTTCATGGCAGGGGTGGGTGTGGTATTGTATAAAAAATATGGACCAATATCTACCAAAAGGCCGCCTGTGAACTTAACCCTTATCCTGCTGAATAAATTAAGATGCCACGCCCACCTCTAATTTTCAGCCAATCAGACTACTTGATCTGGATTGATGCTACAAATTCACATACTTAATGGCAAATAGTGTAGATCCAGATCAGTTGGCTTCTTCAGAAGCCAATTGATCTGGATCTACACTGTTTGCAAAGAAAGGGTATATACAGGTTTAGCAGGTCAAGGGTTAATCACATGAAAGGTGTGGATAATATAAGTTCCTAAAAACTTTCACATAAAATCTTAACATATGTGATGCCAATGTAGGGGCTAAACTCTTCCTGTACATTCGTACAGGCAAGCTCATAATGAAGTTTTTTGCATACATTAAAATATATTTGTCTATGGTGTTTTCATTAATGTGAACTTTAATTTGGCACATGATTTTTGTTATTAGTGCATGTAGCAAAATAGCTGAATGAATAATCTTTAGAGTCCTGGGCCCAGTTGTTCAAAACTAACAATGTCGGTAGTTAACATATCGCTAAAATTTTGATCATTAAATATGGCATATATGCTAATATTTTTGCTGAAAAAATGAGAGTAGCTTTTGCATTTCACATTTTTTCAGCAAAAATACCTGTGAATTTGGTATTGTACTTCTTAGAACTGTCAACAGTTAACTTTTTTACCACTAACGGGCTCGTTAAGCTAATGACCCTTTGAACAATTGGGCCCTGACTGTGGACACATTAGTTCACCTGAGCCACACAGATCGAACTGAGCCAGTTTCAGCTCAAACTTTGCTATGTATAGTGAAGATTTCCTTACCTTTGGTGGTTTAAAAGGATAATCTGTTGGAAAATTCATCTTTAAGAAAAATACACCGCCGTGGTATGGACTACCTTCCTGATGAAAAAAGAAAGATATAATACATACAATATGTATAATATGTTTGAAGAGAAAAAACAATCAAAATATAATTATCTGCTGAGTGCTATATTAGCCCATTTACATCAAGTGGACTCTTCTACCACAACTCTTTGGGCCAGTCTTTTTGCAATAGCAGTATGTCAGGTTAGCTTTTATTATTACTATATGTTTTATAGAAATTCTTGTACTTAACCCTTGTCGTGCTGAACAAATTAAGAAGCCACGTTTATAATTTTCAGCCAATCAGATTACTTGATCAAGGTTGTTGATATACATGTAGATTCACATACTTAATGGCAAACAGTGCAGATCCAGATCAGTTGGCTTCGTCAGATGCAGTCTAATATATACAATATGTATAATGTATAATGCAGTATGTGGCAGCATCTGAACTGGGTCTGCTCTGTTTGCCCGTAACTCTTTTGTGGGTTTACATGACTAAACTGGGTTAGTATACCATGTCCTCTTTATAACACTATTGCTGGGATCCAAAGCAAAAACCATGTTGTATCCAAACAAACATGTACAGACTGTATAGAAAAATGATCATAAATGGTCATTTTTCTACATAATCCATACATTTTATTTGGATACAAAACTTTTGTGGTCCACCTTTGAATCATAAATGATCATTTTTCTGTATAATCTAGATATTTTTATCTTGATACAAAACTTTTGGGGTCTATCTTTAAGCAGTTTTATATCTGAAACAGGTTTCAGTGTAATAGAAAAGATTAACAAATGATTACACAGAAATGACATTTACAACTTTGAAAATTCCAGCACTTCTGTAAGGGACATATAAGAATTTTGTAAGTCAATCTAAGATCTAGTAACTGTTTAAAGTGTAATCAAAGTGGTTCAAGGTGTGTGTGCCTATTACAAAATTCAATTCACAAAAATCAACAGGCAACAAATTATAACACATGTTTTTTTTTCTTCCTTTTTTCCAGTAATGGGGCTTGTTAGCTCATTTAAACTGCTTCTTTGAGTCAAGTTTAAGTATCAAGGCCTATTTTCTGGGTGAAATAAAATCTTTAATGAAATATTATCAACTAACATACAAGTATGACATACTAAAGGTTTACTTTGGCATTCCCTGGACAAATTTAGCAATTGATAAACTGCTAAAATATTTCCTTATTATATTTGGTAATATTTTTCTTATTTTTCTTATTTTCTACAGAAAAAATAGGGCTATCAGTATCATAAACTTTATGTGAAAATTGGTCAAATGGTTTCAGAGTAGAAGATGTTTAAAGATTACACAATTTTATACAAGTACATAGCATGAGGGAAAGGCCAGAGAACCACAAAATTTTGATTGTAACTAAAAAGTTTTACAACTTTAATCACTAATTTTATTGTCAACACATATTTGCAGAGTTTTACCCCCTTGAAGCGTTAAGTAAATTTGTTGCAGAAGCATTCAAAAATTGATTTTGTCATTTTTCAGAGAAAATAAGTCTTGACATTTCAGGTGAATCATCTACATCTACAAGCCTTATTTTCTCTGAACAATAACAAAAACATCTTGAGTATTGTCTGCTGTTGCTGTGATTAGCGCTTTAAGGGTTCACAGATATGAAAGAGATTTAAAAAAAATACTTACTGGACCTGTTAGTGATGCCGACCAGTTGAACACTGAAAAATAAGACAACAGAATTACTCTACATTATTTTATCCTGCACCACAGTTGTAGATTAGATGTTGCTTTTTTTCAACCAAATGTAGTTATATTTTTCCTTTAATTTCTTCATGGAATTAGATGGATTCAACATGTTGAGTTCCCAAGTGCTTGCCAAATAATGGCGCTACATTTTAATCCATCTTTCGAACCTGACAGATACTGCATTCTCCTGCATCTGATCTGAGTCTACACTGTTTACTCAGGCCTGTCAGTCAAAATACTAAAGGTAAAAATGGTATCTGTACATATTTGTGATAACTGAAATAAAATGCGCAAACTACTACAAAACATGTAAATTTTAGCTAGCAAAATTTGGAGATTCCCCACTGCTCATTCACGCAACTACTTCTGATGATATTTTTCACATAAGCCAGGGAACAGCATTTCCTACCATATTGCATGTGTGCTCAGCAATGACTCAGATCAGCCTGTGCATCTGTGCAGTCTGGCCCTGAGGTTATAAAAATTTTTTCATGCTGAACTCAGCGGAGCATGAAAATTTCTCTGCTAATAAATATGAAAACGCCAACTATTGTTGGCGTTTCCATATTTATTAGCAGAGAAATGTTCATGCTCAGCTATGTTGAGCATGAAAACAGTTTTATAACCTCAGGGCCTGATCAGTCTTTGCAGGGCACTGTGTGTGTATCCAAGGATCCAAAGCATCTTCAGGCAGACAGTGAAGACTCTTGATCAGCCTTAGCAGATGCACAGGTTGATCTGAATTTTTTCTGGGTACACATTTAACCCATTATAGTCTAGAGACCACTAAAAGGGTAACTGGCAAACAGTGCAGATCCAGATCAGATGCTGGAGAATGTGGTGTCTGATCAGGGTCTCCGCTGTTTGCTAATGCTTCTGCCATTTTTCTCTAGGAATATATAACTCACATAACCTGACATACCTAAAATCAAAATTAAAATCTTCCAATATATAGTGGGGGAGAGTTTATTCAGTCTACAATGGGTTAATCTTGTAAATATTACTGTGCCCCAGCTCATATATTATATAAAGGCCCTTCCAAACACTGCAGCAACTTTGCACTGACTTTGTAAAATTCAGCACAGCAAGAAGATATCATTTAATTTCCTAAACTATACAAATTATAATGTCAAACTAAATTAAAGACAAGAAAAGAAAGATTAGGCTTTGGTTAAAAATTAAATACATGTATTCAGTATTTGTTTTTCTGAAAGGATTCTGTATATTACTCTTAGTATTTGGAGAGACATGCTGAGAAAAGAGTGCATACCCCAGTCAGATCCCACAGAAAGTTGTGTATTTTTTTATTCCTAATATTTTAGACCTTACAATTATTTTTTAGAACTCCCTAAGTTTATATTAATATTTTATAATACTTTACTTTAAATGCCTCCTTTTTAAATATCTACTACTGTTGCCAAGCAAAATTTGACGTTTGCATTCAAATTGCAATACCTTTTGTATATAATATTTTAACATGGCCTTGTCACTTAATGCATTTTCAATGTTTACCCTGAAAATTGTGTTGCCAACATTTTACTGTTAAACTTTGTTTTAGAAAGGTCTGTTGCGGTACTTATCCATATTATGGAAGGTTTTTATGATGCATAAATATTACAATGCCTACCCATACCTCAATTATATTAACCCTTGTCCTGCTGAATAAATTAAGATGTCACACCCACTTATAATTTTCAGCCAATCAGATTGCTTGATCTCGATTGTTGCTATAAAATTCACATACTTATTGGCAAACAGTGCAGATCCAGATCAGTTGGCTTCTTCAGAAGCCAACTGATCTGGATCTACACTGTTTGCAAAGGCAGGGTATATCCGGGTTCAGCAGGACAAGGGTTAAAATACAAACTACCACATACAAGTGCTGAATCAAAACAATGAGTATGTATTATATGTAATTTGTAATGTACGATAACTTAAAATTGAAATTTCTGTTAAATTTCTGTTACTATCTTATATGATTTCACATAGAGCCTCATTTTTTGGGGAAAAATGTGCCTGCTGAACTTGTCATCACTGTCCAAAGGGACTGTTACAAAACAGCTGAATACAGAACTATTTCAAACATTCTGATGACACACAAGCTGATCTAGGATTTTACTGTTCATAAGCTAGGTAATGTGAAAAATGTCAATTAACCATTAAAAGACATTTCTTTGCATGGCCCAGCCCATCTGATGAGCACAGACCCGTATCATACATTAACCTTTGCCATGCTGTGGGCAAATTCAGCAGATGATGTTATTTTTTTTTCAGAAAACAGGCTTTGACTTTTCATGCAATTTGTCACCTTAGGAGACAATTTATATCAAAAATCAGCCTTTTTTTTTTTTTAAGAAAAAAAAAAAGAAAACACAACAAAAATCAGAAATATATTTCAAAATGTTATCTGCTGAATTTTTTACCCAGCTAAGCATCAATATCAATATTCTTGTCTCCTCATATTGCCAATAGCGTACTCAAGGTTAAACAATTTTAACCTCTATCATTCTCTGGACAAAATCAGCAGATGACAAACTGAGATTTGTTTTTCTTATTTTGCCAGAAGAAGGGTTAGACAGTTCAAGCAAATTGTTTCTTGTGATGACTTGACAATTTACATGAAATGTGAAAGAGAAAATCTGCATGAAATGTCAAATTCTATTTTCTGAGCGACACATAAATAAAATAATTAAAATCATCATCTGCTGTAATTTTTACTCAGCGTGCCAAACTTTCACCCAAAAGAACATCCACACCCATAGTCTAACTGGGACCTGGCAATGTGTGCAGATAGCAAAGGCCCTGAACAAACCTGACCCATTTTCCAGACAGTCATGTGTTTCTTTTTTCTCTCATATATCATCTGATTTTTATTTAACCCTTTAAGCATGTTAAGCGCTAAGTACAATTGCAGCAGACCTTCATCTAATTTGTTTGTTTGTTTGTTTGTGTTGAGGTTTTATGGCCCAGTCAACCCAATAGGGTCATGTCAAGTGCAGTCAGTTTACCTAACCACACTTTTACTGGGCAGGCTTAGTCCTCTATTAAAGCAGTTAACCAGTATTGTGCACATTCTTTTGCCAGAAACTGTTTAACATTATTTTTCAGAGAAAATAAGACTTGACATTTCATGTGAATCATCTACTAGGCAGATGATTCACATGATATGTCAAACCTTATTTTCTCTGACAAATAAAAAAAAAGTAGACAAATCAAAATGTTGTTTGCTGCAGTTATAATTAGCACTTTAAACTAGAATTTGTTTTTCAACAAAAACATAGATGTCTCCCCGCTTTTTGGTGTCATATTGTGTTGTACATTCAGCGAACATTTATATTATCTAAAGAGATTTGAAGGGAAATAACTAAAAAAAATATAAATGCAGTTCTTGCTCTTTGCACGACGCCTAATGTTGACTGATATTCATATAAAGTTTCATATCTTGAATGGTTTTCAAGTTATAAAGTGGACAGCTTTTTTTTTTGAGGAAATAACTCAAAAAGTATAAATGCAAGAGTTATGGTTCTTGCACTCTGCACATCATCTAATGTTGAATGATATTTATATGAAGTTTCATAAAGATAGCTTGAATGGTTTTCAAATAGAGCAGACACGATTTTGTGACAGTCCAAGAGAAATAACTCAAAAAGTAGAAATGAAAGAGTTATGGTTCTTGCACTCTGCATGTCATTTAATGTTGATTGCTATCCATATGAAGTTTCATGAAAATAGCTTGAACAGTTTTCAAGTTATTGAGTGAACATGAGTGTAACAGACAGACAAATGCCTGGGGGGAAAAAACAATGTCTCCCAACCCTAAATGGGCAAGACTTAATTTTAAGGAAAATATAAAAGAGAAATAATTACAATCTTTATCTGAGACTGGACCAGCTGAACATCCTGGTGGTGGGTCATTCATGATGTCATGGAGTTCCTGAAAAAAAAATATATTCAGCTGTGTCAAAATTCCAGATAACATATGATGGGCAGACAAATGATTAAAGAAGAGTATTTGATGATAATTATGGGATTATTTCTCTATAAGAACATTTGTTGTAGATACTCACTGGAAGCACCCAGTGAGGTGCTTCTAATGAGTACCCACAACATATGTTTTTATGGAGAAATAAGAAACTATAAATGTGTCCACAGTACATGGATGCCCCTGCCCCGACCCCTAGCCCCGCCCAGGGGCATGACCCTGGGGCAGTGGTACCATACATTAAAAGGTCTTGATGTAGGTAAGTGTCATACAAAGTTTCAACTTTCTAGCCCAGAAGATATATAAGTTATTAGTTGCAAGAGAAACGCGGACATAAATTTGCACCTAAACTTGCAGGTAAACTTGAACCTGGTCATGAACGTGACATACACACGTACGGACGCAACATCAAGGCAAAACGCTATATGTCCCACTCCTGCCAAGGCAGATGGGCAGACAAATGGATAAAGAAGAGTATTTGGATAATTATGGGATAATTTTCTCTAGTTCTCTATAAGAACATTTGTTGTAGATACTCAGGAACATTTGTTGTAGATACTCAGTGGAAGCGCCTGGTGAGGTGCTTCTAATGAATACCCACAATATATGTTTTTATGGAGAAATGAGAAACTAGAAATGTGTCCACAGTACACGGATGTCCCCACCCCAACCCCTAGCCCTGCCCAGGGGCATAACCCTGGAGCAACCGTACCATACATTAAAAGGCTGATGTAAGTGAGTGTCATACAAAGTTTCTAGCCCAGAAGGTATAAAAGTTATTAGCTGCAAGAGAAACATGGATGTAAATTTGCACCTAAACTTGCAGGTAAACTTGAACCTGGTTACGAACATGACATACGCACATCACAGCGAAAAGCTATATGCCCCACTCCTGCCTAGGCAGGGTGGGGGCATAAAAATATCCCAGAATTATCACAAATACTCGTCTTTAAAAAGTTCCTTGATGGAATTTTAAGCACTTGTTTCAAGTGATAGCAGAACCTTTTGGCCAAAAGACCAATGATGGCACTGAGCCAACGAACTGAAATTTTCATAAGAAACAGGCACCACCCTACTACCCACAACAGGCCTGTATGAACAGTGTTGCCATAGAGTAGATCAGAATGCTTTCTTGGTAAGTTATATACATGTATACCAGAGTAGACTTAAATCACTGACTGGAGCAGTCTGATCAGGGTCTGCACTGTTTGTTATTTCTGCCATATACTATTTTAAAACTATAATTACCATGAATATTTGGACAAATATCTTTTATCAACATTTCCTTTAAAACTCCTCTAAAACCCATGCTAAACCCCTGATAAATCTCCAGTTCATGGACAATCATAAACTACCATATTTAACCTAAATATTGGGACACCTTAACTACTTAACATACTTGTCCTAAACTTTTAACCAGAGGACCAGTGGTCCTAAACCGCTCACCTGAGTGCTTTTTTTTTAATGAATTTGGTCATTATAGAAGACAGTCCCATGGACCGTTATTATGTTTAATGGAAGCCAGGCATGTTATGGGGCTTTATGCCCCTCCTTAGGATCATGAACCCAGGCGTCTGTACCATGAGTTTATTTGCTGATTATGTTAAACTCTGTGCTAAGGTCGAAGGACAAGGAGTGACCTTGATCTTTGATACTCATGTACAACAGTTTCCAAAACATTAACCATTTCCACTTTTTCCCATGCAAAAGCATATGTGACCAAATTTGACTTTGATGTAAACTGGGTCAAGGTCAAGCCAGTCATCATTTGAATAAACTATGATGGCCCCCCGAGACCCCAATACTACATACCAAATTTCAAGGCAATCGGTCCATTGGTTCCGGAGAAAGGTTTTTAAATGATTTTACCATATATGGGCATGGCAGCCATATTTGTCATGTAACCAAACTCATATTTATTAATAATTTTCATTTCCTTGTTCCGAAAAGTTTTCCTATGAAATTTGGTTACAAATGGTCAAGTGGTTTCTGAGAAAAACAAGTTTTAATTTTCATATCTGAATGACCTTGGGCCATGGCTGAGGAATGACCCTGACCATGAATATGTAGTTTCATTTACTTATTTAGCTACCTGCATCTACAAGTTTTCAAATAAATAGTTTTGACTTTTTCCCATACAAAAGCCTATGTGACCAAATTTGACCTTGGCCTAAAATAGGTCAAGGCCATCCAGGGGTCATCATTTGAATAAACTATGATTGGCTTGAGTCCCCAATGCTACATACCAAGATTCATGATAATCAGCCCACTGGTTCCTGAGAAGAAGATTCTTAAAGAGTTCTGACTTAATATGGGCATGGCAGCCATATTGGTCATGTTGACCTTATATGGGCATGGTGGCCATATTGTTCAAGTGACCAAACTCATATTCATTAATTTTGAATTTTTTTTTTTTTTTTTTTTTTTTGTGTTGAGGTTTTACGGCCCAGTCAACCCAATGGGGTCATGTCAAGCGCGGTCAGTTTACCTAACCACACGTTTACTGGGCAGGCTTAGTCCTCTAAGCGCTTAACCAGTATTGTGCACATTCTTTCGCCAGAAACTGACAACTGCCCTTCTTGAATCAGGGGAAGAGAGAGAATGACCATAGAAAATATTTCATGATCAATCTCCACGAAAGAATGTTGCCAACCTCGGCGGGGGTTGAACCCGCGATCTCCTGGTCTCCAGTCGGACGGCGCATCCAACTGAGCCACCGAGGCCTATTTTGATTTTCTTGTTCCTAAAAAGTTTCACATGAAATTTGGTTACAAATGGTCCAGTAGTTTCTGAGAAAAACAAGTCTTAATTTAAATATGTGAATGACCTTGGGCCAAGGTCAAGGACCTTGACTTTGAATACTCATAAAGTTTCATTTACTCATTCAGCTCACTGCATCTACTAATTTTCAGGCCACAGGCTGCAACAGATTCTGAAAAATACAAGGTTTTATCTTTTTCCCGTACATAAGTCTGTGCAAACAAATTTGACCTTGGCCTAAAATAGGTCGTTCATCAAAGTGCCATCATTTGAACAAACTATGATTGGCTGGAGTCCCCAATGCTACATAACAAGTTTCATGATAATCGGCTTACTGGTTCGGGAGAAGAAGCTTTTTGAAGGGTTTTTTATCTTATATGGGCATGGCGGCCAGCTTGGTCAAGTGACCTGGACCCCGTGAAGAGACTTTTGTTCCCCCATCCCATGGATGCTCCACATGAAATGTGACTTCAATAGGCTTCAATCCGTGGTTTCAGAGGAGAAGATGTTTGAAAATGTTGACAGAAGACACACTACAGACGATGACAACAGAAGCATTTTAAACAGGATTAAGAATGAATTTATGTATTAATTAGCTTGAAAATGGCCGGTTTATTCCATAGATGATAGTTTAAGAATATTTTGGTTGAATTTTTGGAAGTGAGTAAAAAACTTTATTAGCTGGACTTCCAGAAAAAAAAGATAGGGAATCCCAGGACTTCCAGATTTCTACAGTTAGGGCAAGCACTGGTTTCAAAATTTTGAATTTTGTAATTTTCCAGTCACCTAAATGGAAACTTAGTCAGTCCGTACCACAAGAACAATTTGGCCATTCCATTTCTAGCCCGCTCTTTTGAGTATTGCTATCTTGATGAGTTATTCAGTGGAAAATCTTAAAAGTTTATCAGCTACTTGTTTTTGAATAGAAAATGTCAAATTTACCATCTATGGAGATTTAATCCAAATGGTGGCCAGTAAGAATTTTGACTAGTATATGAGCCAATGCATTACAAAACCAATAATAAGACTTGTGTTACCCGGAAAGACTCATGTCAGCCTTTACATCCACTCAGTATGGCAATGGGTCTTGTGTATCCCTTTTTGGATAGCCTGGCGGCTGTAGAAGGCACATGTAATCAGCAAAGACTGAGCAGAGTTTTACTGATCCATGCAGTTGGATCAGAGTCTTCATTGGTCCCACAAGTCTTATTGTAGGTATTGTCTCGCACTGGCTCATATACATATTAGCACATTTAATATAAAAAGTAAATTTAAAGTGATGTAACCATGGGTACACTTTTATGTTGGTACATCAAGGAATATTGTCTGAGAATTTAACCCTTAAAATGTCAAGCAAAACTTGCAGCAAATGACACTCTGATTTTTTCCTCTGAGAAAATACATGTATGTCTTGACATTTCATGTGAATCTTCTGCTTGGCAGAAGATTCACATGAAATGTCAAGACTTGTTTTCTCTGATAAAATAAAATAAAAACTGTCATCTTCTGTAGTTGTGATTGCACATTCTGGGTTAATAACTGTTGGTCACATTATGTGACATATGTATATTACTTGTCACAGATTATCTGTATGGTAAGTTGGACTTAAACATGGTTTCACCTCTAATGACACTGAAAGCTACTAATAAAATGACTCTTTCTCAAAATTCCAGCCAAAAAAAAAAAAAAAACAAAAAAAAAAAAAAAAACTCAAACTAAAAGACTTCTAACAAGTTCAGCATGAATTGTAAAGATTTTTTAAATATTTAATAAATTATAGTAATTACTATAAAGTATAGAGAATGTTTCAGGAATGTGCTGGTGCCATGGCAAATAATGCAGACTGCATACCCTGATCAGACTGCTCCTAATGTAGTTTGGGTTTCTATTGCTATAAACAGCATAAAATGAAAGCAGTCTGATCTGGGTCTACACTGTTTTCTAAATGATGAATGTTTATCAAACTATTTATGGTAATTACTGCTTTAAATACTGACTTTTCATTTATCTAACCCAGATCCTGATCATATCATGACTATTATATTATACATGGCATTAAAAAAACAGCTGTGATATTGGTATACACTATTTGCTCATTGATTGTGTTGGGGTTTAATGACACATCAACCCTTGTGGGTCATTTTGTGTTGTCTCCCAAAGAAAGGGAAAAAAGAGATAGAAGAGATGAAAGTGAGGGACAGGGAAAAAAGAGGAACAGGAATGAAAGTGAAGAAACAGAAGAAATAAAAACATTCCCCCTCTACCCTTACCTACTACAAAGGATAGCAGGCCTTGCCCAACTGTAACTGTTTGCTCATTCAAGCCTGGTACCATATGATTAGTGCTCCTGATCTGATATGAGTCTACTTGTTTCTTGCATATATACTGGCCCCAAAAAAGAAATGCAAAGGAAAGTAGAGTGATATTACCTTATTTTCATTCACTTTTTATACTATCTATTTAGACAAGTATTATGATAATGTATTAGTCATCATTTCTCTTGCCATTTGGTAATTAAGTAATGTTGCATTCCTGATTTTGGGTCAGAGAGAGAGAGAGAGAGAGAGAGGGAGAGAGAAAGAGACTGATTTAATGTACATCTTTAATTTCAACCAGTTCAACTATTACACAGACATAAACTATTACATAGACATTAGGCAGAGAGAGAGAGAGAGAGAGAGAGAGAGAGAGAGAGAGAGAGAGAGAGAGAGAGAGAGAGAGTTTAGGCAGTAAATCTATTAGTGATAAAGTTAAACATTCGCATTCATAAATAATTGGGCCGTTTTAGACACCCAGCAAAAAGATCGTTTTTTTTTAAGGGAATTTTAGACAATGACTTATGCTTGAGAATAAAAGACAGCGTAAGAGAATTGTCTACATGTATGTTATTCCACTGGGTAATCTGGCAAAGGAGAGAAAGAAAGAAAGAAATGATTGGGAATATTACATGATGTATACAACCCGGAAACTCATAAATGATTAAGCTAAACAAACAAGCAATAAAATACAACCAGCAGTTTAACTAAATGAAAACTAATAATAATAGTAAATAAGATCCCACCTTTGTAAGCCTTTTTAGGGCCATTGCTATCTCTCGATTTAATAAAAATATGTTGACACTGACACTCTATGTTTTCTTGTTTCCGCAACCTAACAACATTTTCTAATTAGACGACAGCGGAATAATTTTCTATCAACTCTACTTGCTTTACGCATCTTAAGTTTTGATAAAGGGATTTAGCTTTAAAATATACTGTTGCTCTTGTATTAGGTTAACTGTTCAGAAACAACTGTTCTACAAATCTTAAACCTTTTTATTCTATAGCCAAAAAGATGAAGAGTTATTTTCTACAGCGCATGAAGTTAATCTAATTGGGTAAGGGAAATAACTGTAATTTTCTATTGTAAACGAAAGTAGAAGTTTGTAAGTGTTAGCTTTTATAAAAAAAGCTGCTGAATTAGCGAGTGCACAGAATTTTACTGGTGACACGTCCAATGACATTCATTCACCAGGATTCAAAAGAGCAGCATACAGTTCCACATTTGAATCTGCTTACCCTGATTGGAATAATTAGCCACTGAATTTTAATACCAATATATATATTATGAAGCTACCCAGGAAACGCCACTATCACGAAGTACAGCCTTACCGACGAGTCACCGAAAGATGGAAGAGGTCGAACAAACAATGACAAGGCACAACGGCACAGTTGCAACAACGACTATACAAACAAACTGAAGAAGTGCGACAGAGGAACCCCATTCGAACGGCCAACAGAAAACTGTTGATTGCAGGTGGGGCGGAGGCGAGGATGGGCGGGCGGGGTGGTGGAGGGTGTGGGGGTTAAACTATTTTACCATCGATCTTGCCCTTAATTCTGATACAGTTTCAAATAACATATGTTTTCGTTCCGCGTAAGGGCCTCTTCTTCATCACTGAAACACCATAGTAAAATGAAAATAATCACAAAACTGTGACGAAACAAAGTAGATGGCTCTATGACGATTTGAAGCCAGATCTTAAGAAAGCCACGAATTGGACAACGATGTGCACGACCACAGGCAGCACTAGACAGACGCCAACCATCTGAAACAGACTGAAAAATGAGTCGTCATTCAGTCTGAGGCCCGACTCATCATAATGTAACTAAAGAGGGGAGCAAGTTCTCAACCAAAATTAGAATTACAACCATGCATGCAGTTAGCCTCATAGCATTTACCCCGGAAAGTTAACACTGTCTCTGAAATATCTGGAAATATTTAATTTTCTGTGAAGGAACACACACACACACACACACACACACACACACACACACACACACACACACACACACACACACACACACACACACAAAATAACATCGGCCATTGGTACATCAACCTCGTAGTTGTTATTCATTATTTTATTTTATCATATACCTAGCAGTGAACTATAGGGATTTCTCATTTAGTTCTCTTCTATAATTCAGTGTGGTGATATCATATCAGTAACTAGTGAATTATTTCACAGTGTCGGAATTGTTCTTATAGACTGCTTCCCGCGTTATTGCATTTCATCTTGACATCCTCGGCTGCCCAAAAGGGACATGCACCCGACCAAAATGAATCAAGTTCCCATAACGCCATCAAATTGTTGACGTTACGTCATGAAGTGACATCAACGTTTTAATAAAGGACTGACTAATGCCATTTTCTTACGTTGTTTATTGTTCTCCCGCTCAAACTGATACACTTTTTTTGGCGCTTTCAAGAAGACAGTACTAGCCAAAAGGTATATAATAAATAGAATAATCAATAGTGTTTGCTTGATATGAAAAATCTGTTACTCAGGAGCGTGGATAATTCGGTAAAAAAATTGTTCCTCTGGAACTCGTTTTAACCGAATTACCATGTACGTTCCTTCGTGACAATTTTTTCATATCAGTCAAACACTGTTGATTATTGTCTATATATAGCAAATAGCCACCCGAAGTTGTTACAGGAGTGGTCACTTCATATGAAATTTATGAAAATAGCGTTCGGCGAGTTTCATAAATTTCATATGAAATGACCACGAGTGTAAGATGTTGTTTATCATATGACCATTTTAAATTTGATTTTATCGCCTATAAAGTTGACAATTGTTCAAAAGAAAATGCATGGTTGAGATGGACGTTGTCATGATATTTCTTGTACCCGCCAAAGCGTTATGTAACGTGTGGTCATATGATTTTTATGACCTGACGTTATCCCCTAAATAACAGAGACGTCATATGATAAATATATAGAGGATATTTACTCTTTTGCTGTGAATACCATTAATATTTTCATCGAATGTAATGAACACATCAGTATTTTCACGAGTGCGAAGAACGAGTGAAAATTTAAATGTTTTCATTACACGAGATGAAAATTTTTATGGTATTCACAGAAAAAGAGTATATTTTCTTTTTATTTTATTGTTAACATGCAAATGCGCGCTTCTGACGTCATAACTACGTCACCAAACAAAACATGAACGTCATGGCGTCGATGTTCAAAGCGCTGGACACACACACACACACACACACACACACAAATCGGCAAATTAAAATAATATTATTACCAAAATGCTCATTACATTCTAACTAAGAAAATGCATACCAACACTTTATACGTAAGTTTGTTCTGAAACAGAGAAGTTAGAGGAGTTCAAATAACCGAAGCGGGATCCCAGCAAACATGTATATATGGGACCCATATGGGCAGAATCTGGGCATTTATCCCATTCGGGTCCTACATGGGCCCCATATAGGCTTTTTCGCCCATATAAGACCCATATAGGTCCCATATTGGTAAACTTCGACCAGCAAACGTGCATATATGGGAATCATATGGGCAGATTCTAGTCATTTATCCCACTGGGGCCCACATGGCTCCCATGTGATACAGATATAGGACTTCTATGGCTCCAATATTGACCTCCCATTACTATATGGGACCCAAATGGGTTCAATATGGGTATTAAGGGGAACAACTGTACCACATTTTAAACATAATATAAAAAAATGGTAAATTTCCTGACATAAATGCAAATAATAATGAAAATAATAAAATAAAAATAATCGTTTGATCATTACAAAATGAAAGTTTCTATTAAATTTATCTTAACTATTTTCCCGACATGGACGTCAATTCATGGTCATGTTTTTATTTTAACTCGTATGTCCCTATTACTTTTAAAATTGAGAGGTAATATATAAATACGCATGAAGCCACCATTCCCAACTGTTAAAAAAGACGTCTATAGCTTTAAGGCATCTTGATTGTACGCATGTGCAATAACTTGCACGTGTACATAGGCCTCTCTCATTTGGGACCTTACCAGTCCATCAAATGGACTGGGACTTGGAACATAATCATTTGTGTAAAAATGTGTGAAAGATTTTTTCGTTTTGTATTTTTTTTTTCTGGAAGGTAAATATGGGTTGATTTTTCCCATACTGGACCCATATAGTTCCCACATGGTTCCCACATTGTTTTGCCCATGTGGGTCCAACATGGAACCATATTGCAAATCCCTCATGAGTCCCTTATGGGTTGCCCATATAGGACCCATATAAATACCCATTTGGGGCCCATGTGGGTCCTATATTTTTTGCTTGCTGGGATCGGCATCTGTAAATGAAACAAAGAAGACAACCGAAGTAATCCAAAACGAGGAGTGAAAATAACATCGACTTGTTATTTTTCACAAGTGAAAATATCATATTCTTTCACATGTGAAAATATCATTTTTATTCATTTCGAATATATACTGAACCAAAAAAGAAACTTTCGCGAGACTTCAATGGGACTATTTCCACATATGTGTATATTAACAGTTTTTATTCGTATTTGTTATTGCACAACAATTTAAAATCAATTCATCAAAGTTCATTTACAGTCTGAAAATTATCAATGTCATTGGATTTTTCAATTTCATTTGAGGTAGGTGTCGATTCAATTTATTTTTTGGCTTTAGTAACGAGTATGCCCACCGCGAGCATTGCTAACAGCTTGGCAGCGACGACGCATTTAGTGGATGAGGTTATTAATTTAAGCCTGGGGTATATCATTCCACTCTTCTAGCAAAGCGTCACGGAGCTCATTGACGTTACCAGGCGGATTTTGACGTTGCCGTACACGTGTGTCAAGATTATCCCAAAGGTGCTCGATGGGATTTAGATCCGGGCTTTTTGAGGGCCAGTCGTCTATGAAATCAATATTGTTGTTTCGCAAGAACTGGATATTGTCACGGGCGACGTGAGGTCTGGCGTTGTCTTGCTGAAACACAGAAATAACGCCGTGATTTTATGAGAGAGGAACAACGTGTGGGGCAAGGACACGGTCTCTATACTTCTGAGCGTTCAAATTGCCATCAATGACTACTAATTGGGTACGATACCCATAACTTAAATTATTCCGGCCCAGACCATCACGGAACCCCCACCGCCAAAACGATCCCGCTGAAGAACGCAACAGTCAGCGTAACGTTCATTCCTACGTCGGTAGACCCTGATCCGACCATCACTTTTGGACAATGCAAACCTGGATTCATCTGAAAAAAGAATGGTCCGCCAGTCTTGCCTTGTCCAGTTGATGTGTCTATCAGCCCATTGAAGCCTGTCACGGCGATGACGATCCGTTAATATTGTTTCGACGTAGGGACGACGTGCACGTAAATTGTTCTCAGCCAAACGATTTCGTACGGTTTGAGCGGAAATCCTGGGGTTATGAGTACCTGGGGTGACAGACGCTGTAGCTGTCGCAGTTAAAAAACGATTTCGTAAATGTTGGTTCAAAATATAGCGGTCTTGCGCCGGCGTGGTCACACGTGGTCTACCGCTACGTGGAAGATCTTCCGTGCTTCCGGTCTGCACAAACCGCCGTCTCAGACTTCTATCTGCCTGCACAGATGATCCAACTGGCGCAGCAACATCTTCCGTTGAAGCTCCTGCCTCCAGCATCCCAACGGCTCTCTCTCTTAAATGTTTCGCAATTCGAGGCATCGAAATTTTGCCCAAATTGTATCGATATAAAAGTGTTTAGGTATTTTTATGACTGTAGTCGTCAAGTGCAATAATTTGCAGTGAAAAAAGTTAACATATGTAAACCAGATATGTCCACCCCGTGCGTGCACGTGAAAATGGAGGTGTTGTCAAAACAGACGATATCGTTCGACATGAGGTGATTATCTGACCGATTTCCCAAAGTAGGACGTCAGTGTAAACTACTACATATACACATTTTTCTACATGTTGTATTTAACCTTATAAGTTTAAGACCTACTTTGCGAAAGTTTCTTTTTTGGATCAGTACATTGATTTCACCACTTGAAAAAAAAAGATATATATATATATATATAATATATATATATATATATATATATATATATATATATATATATATATATATATATATATATATATATATATATATATATATATATATATATATTTTCATCGAGTGTCAACGAAAACATCAGTATTTTCATCGAATGTAATGAAAACATCAGCATTTCGAAGCACGAGTGAAAATTTGAATGTTTTTATTACACGAGATGAAAATTTTTATGGTATTCACTGAAAAAGAGTAAATTTCCTTTTTATTTTATCGTTAACAGTCCAGTGCGCGCTTCTGACGTCATAACTACGTCACCAAACAAAACATGAACGTTATGGCGTCGACGTGTAGTGCTTTTAAACATGTGAAGCGCTGGAGAGACAAAAACAAAATCATTTATCGGCAAAATAAAATGATCTTGCTACAAAATGTTCCATATATTCTTAATAATAAAATACAGCACTTTATAGTTTTGCTCAGAAACAGAGAAGTTAGAGCAGTTAAAAAAAACCGAAGCGGGATCGGCATCTGTTAATGAAATAGAAGACAACCGAAGTAATCCAAAACGAGCAGTGAAAATAACATCGACTTGTTATTTTTCACTACTGAAAATATCATATTCTTTTACATGTGAAAATATCATTTTTATTCATTTCGAATACACATTGATTTCACCGCTTGCAATAAAATAAATCATATATATTTACATTCTTTAACAAAGCGAAACCTCAATTCGGAGACAGCCTTTAATGATGTCAAAAAAGGTAAGAGAAAAGTCCAGGGAGTGCCACAAACACAAAAAAGGTAAGTAAAAAGTCCAGGGAGTGCCACAATCACAAACCGCAGCCCTTCCCAGACCCCAAGAGGAAGAGGAAACCGACAAATCTAAACAAGCACAAACCGAACAAACGTACGAAAAGCACTAAGATTAGCTCTCTCTTCCCCAAGCGAGGTAATCGCAATACTAAAAGGACTGAAAACACAAGGATAAAATGACACATGGAAAGACATACAACAAATCGCCTCGTAGAATAAACCACAAAGCAACAAAGAGTAAGACTAACACCGGGACCACCGCCTTAGAACGGTCGGTAGAACAAACCACCGGGGGATTTAAAGCACTTTTACAGCTAGCTAACTTCACCCTGGGTCCCGATTCTACTCTTAATACAGAAATACATAAAAATTCAGTTCGCATAAAGGCTCCCAACTCAGTCAATGCATCAAAGCGAAAACATAAAAAATCAAATTAATCACTATAATAAACAAAGACGAGTACTCATGGCTAATTCTACTGTATGCCAGAAAACCAATAGTTGAACCACGACGGGCCAAGCCAAAGACATATCGTCAAGCCCCAACCCACTGGTTTAAGTTTTACGAAGAGGCCGTCATTGAGTCTGAGGCCCGAACCGCCGTCGTGCAATTAAAGAGTGAAGCATAGCCATCAACAATGATTGGGTTGACAACTAGGCATGCAGTCTGCCGCATAATATCCAGGCTATAGCCAATTCTTTTATAACGGTTAATAAGTTTTCTGAACTGCTCCGAAAAGTTAGATTTACCTACAATTTTTTAAATCTGTACACTAAGTCACCGTAAAATTCTGGTTCCGATATACTTTGTTGCATAAGTGTTTTCAGACTGACGCTATATTTTTCTAACAAGGCACTGTGTCTGCGATAATATTTCGAAAACGCCTTACGAAGTTTAAAATAACGATAGCCCTGCCTAAGAAGTTTGGCAGTAAGGGCTTTATTACGGCAGTTAAAGTCATTAAGATTTGAAGAAGCTCTGGTGAATCTTATAAGTTGAGATATGTATACCCCATATGAGGTACGCCGGGGGAAATCGCCATCCAGAAAAGGGAAATTGACTATATCAAAATCAAAATCGTCCCGTTTATCATAAATTTTGGTGGAAACTGTACCATTAGATATACATAGATTCAAATCCAAAAAAGGTGCCTCGGTATCGGAAGAATTTGCTCTATTTAACTGGAGTTCTGTAGGGTATATCCGGTCCACCATTTGGTCAAAGTAAATATCGTCAATATCTAATAAATCATCAAGGTATCTTGAAGTTGAATTAAAAGCCTCAATAATGTCAGCGTGATTTTCACGTGAGAGAGACTTCATGAAATCTCTCTCATAACAAAAAAGAAACAAATCTGCAACAAGAGGAGAACAATTAGTTCCCATCGGAATACCAATAGTTTGCCTATAAAGTTTAGTTCCAAATCTAATAAAAATATTATCCAAAAGATAAACAAGGGAATCACAGACATTTTGACACGACCATAAATTGTGATTATTGTATACATCAGAAGTGTTAAAAGCACATTCTTCGTTGCAAGCGAAGTATTGGGTATTCTCCCGAATAAACGTTCGGTTAATTAAATCAATAAGTTTATCTTTTATAAGATGATGAGGTAACTTAGTATACAGTGTAGAAAAATCATATGTAGACAATTTAGAAGCCTGCAAGTTTTTAGATTTAAATTTATTGAGAACATCATAAGAATTTTTTATTGACCAAAAATAATTAATTCCGTCCCTTTCGTAAACAGTATCATAGTATCTAATCCAATGTTTTTTAACAGCAGTAAGGCATGAAGTTAGCAGTTTGGACAAAACAGTAGTCGTACATGAACTAGAATTAGCAAAGAAACGTGCTTTATAAGGTCGTTTATGAAGTTTCGGTAACCAATATAACGTAGGAAGTCTTGCTTTTCTTTAATACTCACTGCAAACTTAGCAGTTGGCAATCTTTGAACTATCTCAAGTATTGCACCTACCGATCATCTCAGTGGTACACTGTATATGCTGTAGCAAAGAAACGCTGACTACAGTGTGTTTATAACTTAACTGATCCTAGTTAAACCCGGTAGCCATCAAATAATTTACACCAGATGCTCTACTCTCCAACCGCGACCTACTCTTCCCATTAGATACATGGTCCTGTTACTGAATCGACAATCTCTGATCATTTACCGAGAAAAATGTTAAACGATCTAAAGATCACACCTTACCAATAAATATACGGACACACAGGCCTCAGGAGTATAAGCAAATATGACGTAAGCTAGGAGTGTGCTCCATTCATAGTTCCAAGGATGATGCAAATGTTCTATACATTCTGTGGCCAAAATCCATTTACATAGTATGACGAAATAGTCCAAACCATTCTATACTGCTTGTTTTACTGCTAGAACAAAGCATGTTTATAACCCTTGCATCACTGACTATCCCGCCCCATGAAACTACACTATAGTGAAGTACGGAGAGACTTTATACCACCGCCACGCAGTACTTAACACCAGATGTTTTGAAGGTAAATAAATTCATTCTGAACAGACAGATCTTTTCGAAGCATGTGCCGTGTATCTTACGTCACCTGGGCGTCCAACTGATATTGGCTTACAGTTGGGCAAGGCAGATAAGGGTAGAGGGGGGAATGTTTTTTTTATTTCTTCTGTTTCTTCACTTTAATTCCTGTTCTTCTTTCTTTCCTGTCCCTCTCTTTCATCTCATTTTCTATCTCTTTTCTCCCTTTCTCTGGGAGACGAAACAAAATGACCTACAAGGGTTAACGTGTCTCAAACCCCAATACAATCAATTAAGTCCATTTTTTCGAGGGGAACAGATACCCCCTGGGAGGGCCTCGATATTCTGTTTTAGAATAAATCAAAATGAGCTCAGTGTTTGCGAAAGATCAGAAAATATAAAGTACACTGAAATGAAGTACGGGGATTCGTTTTACGGCTACCAGTTAGCATTTATTTTGTATACATGTATTAAACTTTTATTTAACCACGTTTCAATAAGCCGAATGTATGATAAGCACATATCCATTCGTCTTATGGAAAAAATAAAAAGAGCTGCCGAGGGAAACAAATTCTTTCCTTTTTAGAAGGGGACCTCTTTTCAGAAGGGGATAATTAGTGTGCAGAGAAACGAATAGGAAGACAAGCTTTCTGCCTTGTAAAACATTATGGAAAAATCTACCAAGTGTATCAAGCCCCCTTAAACAAGTAGGAATACATTTATACAACCGTTTATCTTTTGTTTTAATCAAATGCCTAAAAGTAAAAATGTGTGACAATCCACTGTCCTTTTTATTCCGGTGCTCTTTCTCCGCCACCTCTACCTTTTTCGCAATCTGGGACCACCTTGTCATTCGTCCGTTTGTTAACACTTCTAAACGACACCTCAAGAACTACCAAACTGATTTGAGCTTAATTTTGTAAAAATGGCTGGCGGGATTCAAGTTTGTAGATCTTTGGCCATTTGGTCATTTCATTTGGTTGTCAGGGCAGCCGAAATGCACAATTAAAAATCACTATGGGAACATATCGTTATAAGACATCTTCTCTGCAACCACTGAAACTTTGAATTATATTGGTCATATATGTTTACTGTATGATCCTCTACAGATTTTGTTATTTCATATGCTTATCGACTGTTTTGATAGGGTTGCCATGACAACCAATGGTTTAAAAGCATAAATTCTTTAAAAAGCATATCTATACTAGGGACAATATTTAAGGGAACCCCCAAATTCAAGTAGAAAGAAGCAAAAGTTCAATGGCATAAGGAATATTTATACGCAAAGCGGATCAGATCTGTCCATGCCCCGCGAGCATTGATGAATGCACGACACCTTCTGAGCATGTTAGCGATTGGGCGGTTTCAAAAAAGCTTTGAATTTTCACGTACTCTGAGAAGTCATGGGGTTCCCTTAAATATTGTCCCCAGTACCACTGATAATGGCAAAAACAGTAGGTGCTCAAAAATGTCATGAAGATGAACTTGCCACAGCCCTGATGGAAATCATCATAATCAGATTTATTACACATTGGTTTGGAAACGCTTCCAGTCTGGTGTATAAATTTAACCGCCAAAACACGAAGCTTTCCAGGAGAGGACATAGGCGGCAACCATGAATTATAAATGATGACTTTCAGAACTCTGCTTAAGAAATCCAGCAAGGCAACCCAAACTCGGTTCCGATTTGACTTGAAGAAACTGAAAGACCCAGCTATTGTAGACGGTTTCCAAGCATAATCCTGATGTCGAAAACACCGATTCCATGATTGCAAGCTTCAACACAGCAGTAAATGATACAATCAAAGAAGTGTTTGAAACGCAACATCACGAAAAGAAACCCTGGGCAACAAATGAAGCGCTCAACCTCTGTGATCAAGAGACAGGAAAATGAACTCAGAGGGCAGTAAAATACAAAGCCATAAACAGAAAGATATGAAAGATGATGCAAGCAAATGAAAACGAGATAGAAAATCAGTGTGAAGATATTTTGACACGCCTAAGTAGGAACTACACCAAGAAAGCTTATCAACTGATGAAAGATCTCACAAAGGAAAAAAACAACAACAACAAAAAACAAACAAACAAAAAACAAAACAAAAAAACTAGGAAAGCCTACCACGAGACAAAGCAGAAAATGTCCTAGGCCGATGGACTGAATACTATTCGGAGCTTTATAATTACAAAGCTGGTGGAGATCCAACACTACATACAGCAATGTCAGGACTACCGAAACGTCGGTCACATTAGTCATCCAAGCAAGGTAATTATAGATAATCCTGAAAAGAGCCCGCCTCAGGTAGAAGAGATAATTGCTGGAAGAAACACTACAGAGCAAATATTCCCAGACACCTGGGCGAGAAATACCTTCAGCATTAGCAAGATCTCTGTCATGTCTTTATAGACTACAAGAAAGTCTTTGACATGGTCTGACATGAAGCCTTGTGGACATCTATGAGGAAATATAACATCAATGCCGACCTGGTCCATGTCATTGAGCGACTGAACGATAAAGCCACCATTGCAGTCTGGCACCGCAGGCAAGTGGTTCAGGACGATGGTTGAAGCGGGGCAGGGAAGTCTCCTATCACCAACACGTACACTTCAACATCTTCCTCAAAAGGATAATGGTCGATGTCTTAGCATATGATGAAGAGAATGTTAGCACTGGAGGCAGAGTTATTGTCAACATCGGATTCACCATCGTCTCGACAAACCGCCAAGACCTACACAATGGAAAACGGGCTAGAGAAGACAAACATGATGACAAACAATCCAGATGAATTCAAGTTTGATATCATGGTGAATGACTCCAGTAACGAGAGTCTAACACCTATGATTCATCATATCTGATGATGGCTCCAAACCAGAGATTCTGTTTAGGCTGGCTTAGACAATTGCAGCACTAGCAAACTAAAAGTGATATGATATGACATCAGGCTACTTCAGAAATTAACTTGATGCGTCCCCTTGTCACATCCCTTGTGAAACCAGTTGCATTACGAAAACACCCCTATTCATATATATAGAAAATTTCACCTCCAAAAACTGAAAATTTTGAGATAAAAAAATCTGACCCAATCGATCGGCTCTTAGCTGATGTATATACCTAAATGATCGTGTAAAGTGTTGAACTCTACCTTGCAAAATTCACATGTTTGATATACACTGGTTATATAGGACGTCATAGTACGCCATCGTTAAGGTTGACGTCATTGAACGCAATAACGTCACTAAACGTCACGGTATTGTCATCACAATATGGCGGACGTCTGCAATCAAAATTACTGCATTATTAAAAATTCACTTTTAGAAATGAAAGGTATGCAAGAAAAAGAATCTATCATGGGTGTGAGGGACAAACAGAAAAATCCGTCCCTCGGGATCAAAGTCTGACATCACTCGGCAAGCCTCGTGATGCCAGGCAGTAACCCTCGGCACGGATTTTATTTTCTATCTACCCCTAACACCCATGATTCTTATATTATTATATATCTACGAAAAAATACTATTGCCTGCTAGCAACTTTCCGACACAAAAATACAAATTCCTTTATCATATAACGTCGCTGTTATTCAGTGGATAACGTCATGTCATAAAAATCGTATGACCACATGTTACATAACACTTTGGCGGGAACAAGCAACGTCATGACGTCGTCCATGTCAACCATGCATGATTGTCAACTTTAAAGGCGATAAAATCGAATTTAAAATGGTCATATGATAAACAGAATCTTACACTCGTGGTCATTTCACATGAAGGCTCGTTTCATAAAGTTTCATATGAAACGACCACGAGTGTAAGATCCTCTATTCATCATATGACGACGCTTTTATTCAGTGGCGTAACGTCATGTCATGAGAAATACTGAAGTAACTTGATCTGGTGTACTGTAACACGTCTCATAGATGAGCTGATATCATCGCTTCGCGTCTCTTGTGATCCGACGACATCAGCTCATCCACTCGACTTGATACCGTCCGCAAGATCAAGTTACTACAGTAATAATGTGTATGTCTCAACGTTGCGAGCCCGCTGAGTTTTTTACTCGCCCACGTATTCTCCAAATGTGCAAAAATGCATTTTTGTTTACACTGCAACAGGCTTGCAGAAGTATATCTTAATTTTTTTTCTTTCATATCTATTCCCTCGGTCAAAAATGGTTCTGTCCTTACTGATCTATATTCCTCGAGAATATAAACAGTGAAGCCAGGTGATCGATTCAGGCCCATTTAGTCCTTGTGTGTTTTAAATGTTCTCACTAAAGTCTACGCTCGATCTATATTTGGGATATATTTGTTTTGGTTTCCTGGTCATAGTATGACACAGCTTCTATTTTTAGCTCATATGCGCCACGCAAGCAAATTGTGCTCCACGTTGGAGCTGATTTGGCCTTCTCCTCTACTTTCGGTTTCGCTTGAGCACATTTCAACAAAAATAGAACAGACGTGTATTTAAATCCGCAGTAAGAAATAACACATAAGTTTTACTTAAGAAGACAAACATTTGAAAAAAGAATTGATAAAATTCTGTTCCTGTTAACTTCAACAGACTGTTTCAAGCCATTTGAATAGAAAAAAACGCTTTTAGCAGTATAACAAGTCTACCAGCTGTAGATTTAACTTAAATTCATCCGCCACGCGAAATAAATTGCATGCGTTGTTAGGTCGCTAAATTGTATATAAGGAAGACTCCGTCTTCGAAATACTTAAAAAGGAAAAAAGACAAGAAAATTGTTTTACTGTAAACAGTACCGTATCAAAATGTCGACGAAGAGGCTAACAAAGGTACGTGTCTATTATTATTGTTATTATTATTTCTATACTTTGAACAGCAACAATATTTAATTTAATTATTCGTTAAGCGTTCTCGCTTTTAAAAAATATTTTTTTATAGAAAAGAATATGAATGTGGACCTAGGCGTTTAGTTGGACTGGTCTTTCTTGTACTGTCATTCCGTTTTATATACTGTGTATACAATTTTTATTAATATATTAACATTTATTGTTTTGTAAAAGAAATAAAGCATAGATCTACATGTAATTCACCAGAAGTAAAAAGAATGAACTAGAATGTTGAATGTAACATAAAGAAAGTAAAGGAATGAACTAAAATAGTATAAAAAATACTGAAATTTATAAATAAATTTATTTATTTTATTGCCGTAATAAACTTAAGACAAGTCTGAGCAAACAGTGTAGACCTAGAACAGACGCAGAACGCGGCGTCTGATTAGGGTCCACACTGTTTGCAAATCATCCAGCATTGTTTGATACATTAACAGGTAACAATATGTTTTAGGACCAGTATGGTAAGGGGTTAATGTGTCCCAATATTTTGGGAAAAACGGTAATCAATAAATGAACGACGAAGTGCATTAATTGGATTTTGTTTTCTAGCAAATAAAATCGTCAATCAGTGGCTTAGTCAAAACAGAATTATTTTAACATACACCCAGGAAAATTGTAGAAAAAAAATCTCTCTGGTATCGCTTTAACAACAGGAGCTATTTTTACTCTTAAAAGAAAGAATTTACTCCAGAAGGAGCAAATTCCTTCCTTTGGAGATGATTAAATATTTTATGTTAGATAGCAAATATGTTTTTTTTTTAATCCTACATCGTAGTAATAAACGCTACGCCCATATCAACAATATAATCTCATCCTTCATTTCTTTCATTTTAGGAACTTTATGACATGATGAATGATCCGCCTCCAGGGTGTTCAGCAGGACCTGTATCCGATACCGATCGTAATTATACCTTTAACCAAGTAACATATAAATCTTATAAGCTCTTGCTTTAACCCATTTATTACGAGTGGATTCTTCTACCTTAATGCTTTGGACCGGTCCATTTCCAGTAAAGGAGTGTCTGTTATTATTACTATTATTATTACTACCATGTTTTACAAAAATTCCTGTACGTAATGCAAACAGTGTAGACCCTGATCAGAGGCCGCGTTCTGCGGCGTCTGATCTGGGTCTACACTGTTTTCCAATGTTCCTTTTATAGGACGCTAGGCATAAATGGGTTAATTTATTCCTTTTGTTTTCATTTAGACGACAGTTAATACGCAAAAAAAAAAAAAAAAAAAAAAAATTCAAATTGGTCTAAGTTGGGTATTTAGATGTTGGTCACATAATGACTATTAAGAAAAATCAGTGTTTATGCCAGTTACCTGCCGCATTTTTTTAAGCTTTTGCAACTATGTTTCGAGGGTTGAGCGCAAGACTGGCGTAAGTCAGATAGTTGTTTTTCCCCGAACCTAATCTCCTCACCATGAAGGCGTTATGAAGATTACAACATTTCTTTCTGTAAACAACGAAAATTTAGGTGCCATTGCTCGTATGAGCAATGGCACCTAAATTTGCATTGTTTACAAAGGGGTCCAAGTTGCCCCTAAACAAGGGTTTCAAAAATATGTTTGAGTTACCATAGTCTTGCGCTAAACCCTCGGTTTGATATAAAGAGTTTTAAATATGCCTGGCATTATATGTCCATGCTCCTTTATTATAAAACAACACTAAAATTATGAATACATAAGGGTATGTATTTACAGCCTGGACTCAGAATTTCGACCTTTTTAAACTGCCATGATTTACTTAATTTCCTAAATTAAATTCGTATTTGTTTAACTACAAAAAAGGTAAGAGAAAAGTCCAGGGAGTGCCACAATCACAAATCGCAGCCCTTCCCAGACCGCAAGAGGAAGAGGAAACCGACAAATCTAAACAAGCACAAACCGAACAAACGTACGAAAAGCGCTAAGATTAGCTCTCTCTTCCCCAAGCGAGGTAATCGCAATACTAAAAGGACTGAAAAACACAAGAACAAAATGACACACGGGAAGACATACAACAAATTGCCTCGTAGAATAAACCACAAAGCAACAAAGAGTAAGACTAACACCGGGACCACCGCCTTAGAACGGTCGGTAGAGCAAACCACCGGGGGGTTTAATAAATATACAAATCTTCACGTTCTAATTTCCTTTGGTCGCAATATATTTACTATTTATTATGAAGTAAGCGTTTCACATTAATTATGGTAGACAGTAGGTGTCTCACATTTTTTTTAAATTTCTATTTTAGTGTTCAACTGGTACGCATCCTTAACGGGCCCAGTGAGTATTCATAGACTAATTTACTCTCTCTCTCTCTCTCTCTCTCTCTCTGATGAGACCATTTGATTCAGAATTGCAAACGATGCAACTAACCAATGCAAATGCAAATGTTTAAATATGGGTTTATGCCTGCTTCTTGTTTTCTTTTCTTTTTTCTTTTTTTTTTTTTTGTATCTTTGTATCATACAACAGTATGTTTACTTGAATATTTATTATCCTTCATTCCTGCTTTGCAAAGTGGATAAATACGCTCTTAGTGTATACAAAAGGTACATTCAATAATTCTATATATCATAGAAGCAAAATAACAAAAATTGACAAGTTCTTGGTTTTAATGTTCACTACACGTCGGTGTTCTTCGTTCTCCTCGTTTGTTTGCTCGGTGGTTTTCAATGAAGTGCTCCCTATACTTTCATTACCATAATAACCCTAAGTATTGGGACAGATGGGCCTTTGCAAACAGTACAGACCTAGATCAGACGCCGCAGAACGCGGCGTCTGATCAGAGTCTACACTGTTTGCTATACATGCAGCAATATTTTAGACACATCAAGAGGTAGTAGAATGGACTAGTTCATTTTTAAGATAAGTATGGTAAGTAGATAAGGTGTCCCAGTACTAGGGTAAAAACGGTGCATGTTACTAAACCCTTATTCGGTGCCTTATGATGGCCGTGGTCCGCGAGTGTGTTGACCTTGCCTGAGCATCCCTCTGCTTCTTTTTACATTTATTGAAGTTAAACTAATAATGTCCTCTTTATGTGGAGGAAATAAAGAATTAATCTACTTCTGTATTATTGTTTTACAGGAAGGAAGCCCATATCAAGGAGGCGTGTTTTTCTTAAAGATGATTTTTCCTACAGATTATCCCTTCAAACCACCTAAGGTAATATCACGTTTTATTTGAAATGCTTAGATCGCGAAGACTTGTCGTTGTGTAAATTTGAAAAACTATCAGATATCCGAGAGACACGGGGGCCAGACCGAATGTTCTTATATGTGTATTTATACAGCCAGCTTTTATGGATCGCCAATGCATACTTTCCCTAAGGGCCTCGATCCATACCCACTTTATACTCAACCCTTGGCATGTCCAATACTAGTCAGAACATTTATAATTCGAGAGCTCAAACTTGATAAATAAAGAGTTTTTGGCTACTAGACCCCAAGAGGAAGAGGAAACCGACAAATCTAAACAAGCACAAACCGAACAAACGTACAAAAAGCACTCTCTTCCCCAAGCGAGGTAATCGCAATACTAAAAGGACTGAAAAAACAAGAACAAACGGAAAGACATACAACAAATCGCCTCGTAGAATAAACCACAAAGCAACAAAGAGTAAGACCAACACCGGGACCACCGCCTTAGAACGGTCGGTAGAGCAAACCACCGGGGGGTTTAAAGTACTTTTACAGCTAGCTTACTTCACCCTGGGTCCCGATGCTACTCTTAATACAGAAATACATAAAAATTCGGTTCGCATAAAGGCTCCCAACTCAGTCAGTGCATCAAAGCGAAAACATAAAAATCAAATTAATCACTATAATAAACAAAGACGAGTACTCATGGCTAATTCTACTGTATGCCAGAGTAAATGAAAACCAATAGTTGAACCACGGCGGGCCAAGCCAAAGACATATCGTCAAGTCTACTATACCTATGTTCGTTTTAACCCTGGTCCTGCTAGACCCGAAATTGTCTTGCCTTTGCAAACAGTGTAGATCCCGATCAGTTGGTCTGAAGAAGCCAACCTGATCTGGATCTGCACTGTTTGTCATTAAGTACGTGAATTTGTATCAACAATTTGGATCGGGTAATCAAATTGGCTGAAAATTTGAAGTGGGCGTGGCATCTTAATTTATTCAGCAAAGCAAGGTTGCAGTTGCAAAAGGAAACCGTCACTGTAGAAAGAGACGATTCATTAGCGGGATCTCGCTGTCCTATGTTAGGATAAAGTGTGATCATTTAACAGTTTCAGGATTTTTGAAAATCATATGATGATCACTAATGAGTACGGGGTTCGGTGTGCGCATAAGTGCAAATACTAAAAGTCTCTGCTTTGCGAAAAATAATCTGAAAATAATGTTTCCACAGCTCCGATCTCACTAAAATCATGACAGAAGAAAATTTTATGATTGTTTAGTGTAGCTTTGGTATCTGTTGTGATTATTCCATTCTAAATATTGAAGAAAATTTACTTTCTTTCTTGAGAAAATTTACCGCACAGGTAGCCTTTGTTTATTTTGAATTTCCATTGATCAGTGATGTAGGTGGCTAAATCTGTGTTGTGGTTTTGTCGGCATGTTTCTGACAGGTATTTCAACAAAAATCTTTGCAATTTTGTGTGTTCTTACACACACCATGACTGACTTACAGATCTATGACTCTAGTCCAGCTCCATGCGGTTCCTATGGGCTGGAAGTGGACGACCTAGGAATACTATGTGACAAATGTCTACAGTGGTTTCACCATGTATGTCAAAATATGGAAGATGACACATATAATTTCCATACAAACAACCCGGGCCTCGTGGTTTTGCACAGTATGTGGATCACCAGATCATTCTGTATCAGTAACGACCACACTTCTTTCGTTATTCGAGTATGTGAATAGTTTCAGTATCCTGTCCTCCGACGCTGAGTCGGGCTCAGAGTCTGTGAGTTCTCCCCAAGCTGCTCGGGTTCCTGCTGTCAGAAACAAACTCCTGGTCTCAGACATACTAGGTTGAAAGTACTGAATATTAATTTTCGGTCCATAAACAACTCGCAGACTAGGGACGAGTTTCACGCCTTATTGAACCATGTGAAGCCTGACTGTGACATCGTAGTTGGGTCAGAGACCTGGCTTAACTCAGAGGTCTATGATGCAGAAATTGTCCCCGAAGACTTAGGCTACGAATTGTTCCGGAGAGATAGATCCTCCAGAGGAGGTGGAGTTCTTATCCTGGTAAGCAGGAGATAAATAGACCACAGAGAAGAGAAGCTGGAATCAGATTGTGAAATTCTATGGGTAAAAGTCGAAATTGTAGGCTCAAAGCCCTTACACATAGCAGCTAATTACCGGCCACATGAACTGGACACTGCTAGTCAGGAGCAGCTCAGAATTTCAGTTTAGAAGGAAAGTGATGTCAAAGGTCAATTATGGTTATTGAGTGACTTCAATTTGCCAAAGTTCTCATGGGAAGAAAACTTACCCTCTTTGAAGCAAGATTGCAATTATCCCAGCCTATATGGTGACTTTGCAGATATTATGGCTGACTTCAACCTGACACAAATGATAGCTGAGCGATATGAGAACACATTAGATCTTTTCTTAACAAATAACCCCACCCTGGTCAGTAAGGTGGAGATCATGCCTGGGCTTTCGGACCACGACATTGTCTATTCTGAGGCAAATATAAAGCCACAAATAGTTATACACAAAAACCTCGCGTTATGCCGGTTTATCGCAAAACTGACTGGGATGCACTGTCTGAACACATTCTCCAATTCCGTGAATCCTTCATGATGGATCACGAAACTTAATCACTTAACCGATTATGGTTAGATTTCAAAAATGCTCTTGGCAGTTTTTACTACCGACTGTTCTAAGGCGGTGATTCTGGCATTGTTTGTTCTTTGTGTGGCCTTGTAGCTGCTTGCTGTGGGTCTTTTTTCATGTGTTGTCCCGTTCGTTGTCTTGTTGTTTTTGATGGATCATGTCTTACGCTGTGATCATCTTATTGGGAAGAGGAAACTAGTCACTTTGCTGTTTTTTTTTTGTATGTGGAATGTGCACTGTCTTGGTTTGCTTTCTCATCACGAAAATGTATTTATATAATTTTGACCCCCTTAAACCCCACTTTTATATAGTAAAACTGGGATTTACAGGGGTATACATTATTTTTCTTATTTCTGCCCAAAACACAGATTGTGGGTACTCGTTAGAACCGCCTCATCGAGGCGGTTCTAACGAGTATCCACAATCTATGTTTTGAGCAGAAATATGAAAAACATCAGACTTTTTTTCTGGAAATTTTCTTTTTTGGTGGTAAAATTTTCAGGATATTTGAATAGGCATGTTTTCATAATGTCTTGGTATAATTGGTAGGCTATGTTCTGTAATTGTGGCCCTTTCTGGACGTCTTCCATACTATTTTTAAAACATAAGGTCTGACTATCAACATAGTTTAATAATGTCGGTCTCGGTTAACACTAACAATCTATAGTAATACTAAATCCGTGAATAGGACATATAGGGCTATAGATTTATGTAGAATGCTAGCTGGGAGTATCACTTCTATTATCTTTGTAGGTAATGTTTACAACAAGAATCTACCACCCAAACATCAACAGTCATGGAAACATTTGCCTCGATATTCTGCGGTCTCAGTGGTCTCCGGCGTTAACCATCGGTAAAGGTAAGCATAAAGTTAAAAACAGAAGAAAGAAACGTCCTTATTTTGCAGATAATGCAGCCTCAAGAGTTGATATAATGCAAAGGATGACACGCCTTGGCTTCGAAATGTTTGTCACAAAAGGTAGTTAGGATCATTACTTTATCTGGAAACGTACGTTTGCCTTTATCCGCTATACGGACTCAGTGGTCAGAAGCTGAGGGCAGCTTAAGAAAGAGTTATATGCATAAATATATGCCTGAGAAGCATAGCTCCAGATAAGAGGGGGTATCAACATATTTTCTTAGTTCTTCTTGAAAAACATGTGGGTACTCATTAGAAGCGCCTCGGTGAGGCGCTTCTAATGAGTACCACATATGATTTCGTGGAGACATAATTAAGCTATATATATATATATATATATATATATATATATATATATATATATATATATATATATCTTAAATATTGGGATCCTTTAATTCATGACCATACTTATCCTAGAATTACTACTGAGCTGCTTTAACCCAGTTTGTCGCAGACTATCCATGTTGTAAGCTATCCTTTTATAGCGAGTAACAATCATTTTTCAACCTATATAAGCCTAGCGTCCCATAAAAGGGACATTGGCAAACAATGTAGACCCAGGTCAGACGCCGCTGATATTTCTATAAAATATGACAATAACAAAAACTAACCAGACACCCCTTATATAGGAAATGAACTTGTCCAAAGAGTTAAAGGCTCCATATTCCTCAAAAGTAGACATTTTTTTTTTTTTTATCCAAGAAAGGTTTAGAAGTTGATATATAGTATTAATGCGACCATAAAATGTGGCATCTGACAGCCTGGTAAAGTTTCAGTTAGTCTCTCGTTTTTTAACTGGATCAAAAATGAAATGATTTTTATCGTATCTCTGAATTAATGTTGGCAACATTTAATTCAGAGATACGATCAAAAATCATTTCATTTCAAGAACGAGAGACTAACTGATATTTTACAGGCTGTCAGGTGCCACTTTTTGATTGTATTAATACCATATATCAATTTATTAAACCTTTCTTGGATAATAAAATGGCTATTTTGGAGGAATATGGAGTCTTTAAAGTAGAAGAATCCACTTGGCATAAATGGGTTAATTTGTTCCGAAAAAATCAGTTTTGCCAACAATACTTCTGAATATACAGACAAAGTCGCCATAAAATTCGGATTCTGACAGACCTTCACACAGAAGATTTTCTAATCAATGGTTTGTTTGTGTATTTACTCAGAATGACGGTGTCAACCTAGAAAAAAATTATTGAGTTCATAGTACTGCAGCGTAAGTGGAAAGCAGGTATCTAGGCGTCAGCACCGTTGGTCCTTGACCTTTACAATTCTGTGTCAAATATGCAATTCCGACAGAAGTCACATATTCATGTTCATATAATTCTGGAAGTTGTTTTTATTTTATTTCAGTTTTGCTGTCTATTCTAACCTTATTAACAGACCCAAACCCAAAAGATCCACTAGTTCCTGAAATAGCCAGGCTATGGTTGACGGACAGAAAGAAGTATTATGCAAATGCTCGAGAAATGACTCTGAAATACGCAACCTGAGATTGTCGTTCTTCCGGTGACAGTTGTTAATGTGTGTTGCTTGCTGTATTTTCCTGATGGGACACTGGGTTTAACCCTTTCACCCCTGAGTTTCTGATGTGGACTCTTCCATCTTTGGACAGACACATCAGTTGTTGCAAATAGGGGTTTCAGTCAAAATACGAGGGGAGTTCAATAAATTCGTAGAACTCGGTATTTTTCTATACAATTCAAGATTTCTTTTTTCATTTTTGTGCAGTGTAAACCTTTGTCAGTCGAATGATAACAGCCGTTCAGTCAACACTTACATTTTTGCTCTTACTTTTTGTTTGAAAACCTATACCCTTAGGCAAAAATAGAGTCAAAGAGGCTTGGTTTGAGTTCAGAGCAGTCATAAAGTTCCTCACTAAGGAGGGTGGAAAGGCCAAAGAAATCCATCGGCGTATGGCTGTTGTGTATGGTGATAGTAGCCCATAGTATTCCACAGTGGCAAAGTGGTCAGCAGAATTTAAACGTGGGTGAGACACCTTAGAAGATGACCCAAGGCCAGGTCGCCCTGCTGATGTCATCAGCCAGGAGATGGTCGACCATGTTGAGAGACTTATGCTAAACAATCGCCGAATCAAAGTTGCCGAACGTGGTATTTCTAATGGAAGTGTTTACACTATAATCCATGAACATTTAGGCATGTCAAAAGTATCTGCCAGGTGGGTAACCTGAACATGCAAGATCGTCAGCAAAGGGTGGAGTCAAGTCAAGAACTTCTGGAAGTGTACAATGCCAATCCAGAAGACTTTCACACTCCTCTTGTAACAGGAGATGAAATTTAGCTTCACCACTGGGACCCAGATACTAAAAAAGAGTCCATGTAATGGAAACGCCCTGGCTCACCCCCACCTAAGAAATTTCATACCCAACCATCAGCCGGCAAGGTAATGGCCACGGTGTTTTGGGACTCCAAAGGGATTATATTGATAGATTACAAGCCTGCTGGTACTTCAATTACAATTCAAGCCTACAATTACAGGGGAATACTATGCCAATGTCATTAAACAATTAAGGGTTGCTATTAAAGAAAAACGAAGGGGAAAGCAAGCTGCTGGTGTCCGTCTTTTGCATGATAATGCCCCTATGCACGTCCAGAGTTGCACAAGCGGCTATTCGTGAGTCCAAGTTCGAACAGTTAAATTACCCGCCATACAGTCCAGACCTGGCCCCAAGTGATTATTATCTGTTTCGAAATTTGAAGTCCCACTTGCGTGGAAACGAGATTTCCGGACGATGATGAGCTCAAGGCTGCTACAGAGGCTTGGTTTGAGGACCAAATAGACGACTTTTATTTCAAAGGCATAGACTGCTTAAAAGAAAAGTGGGCCACATGCATTGAAGTAAAGGGGGATTATATTGAAAAATAATGTTGAAACCATCTTCCAATCTGTGAGTTAAACCCCAAGTTCTTCGAACTTATTGAACTCCCTCGTAAATACCAGAATGGCAAAAAACAGTGTAGATCCTGTTGAGATGGAAAGCCGTTTCATTTGGATCTGTACTGTTTGCAAAGGTATCTGAATTGGTCTGTAGGGATGAAAGAGTTAAACTTTGACTTGATCTTCAGTATATATTTGAGAGGCACATTTCACTGAGCATCTGCTCGGATATCAATGTTTGAGAAGTAGGAAAGATTTGTCATAAGAAACCGATCAATCCAGTAGTTGCCAGAGTACTTCGGAATATTATGAAATGAAGAAACTTGGTATAGACCTATGTGCATTTTACCCATTTGTGTTTAAGCATACAAAATGCGTTACACATTTTTTGTGAAACAATATTTTTTTTTTTTAGTTTTGCTGGTGTACCATTGCTTGTACCATTGTTTTGTATTTTATGTTGAAATCCAAATGCAGTATAAAAGTAATCTGCGATATTTCCAAACCTGTTCTTTTCTCATATTTATATGCAAACTGACAGACATTGCCAGTTTTGAAAAGCAAAATGTTTATCAATCCAAACGTGAATGTAAAGTAAATATAACTGCATAACGAACTAGAGCATTACAGGATGATAACATGCTTCATGAGACTTCTTTCATTTCTTTGTATGGTCTTTGTTTATTTTTTTTAATGCACGGAACGGGCCTTAATGCAATTTGCGGACAACGCAGTCTCTGATCAGCCTGCGCATTTGCGCTGACTGATCGGGGCCTCCATTGCCCGCTGCTTACAGAATCAATGGATACTGTAGTACGTGCCAAATAGAGAATATCTAGATCTGGGACCTGCCCTGTTCGCATGCCGTACTAAAGGCAAATTACATGAACTGCAGTAGTCTGTTTTATAGCAGTGTAAAATAAAGAGGCAAATTATTCTTATTCTTCTTTGAGAGAGGTCATATGCAGTAACAATTGGTATGTTGTTGACCAGTTTTAATGGAAATGCCCTTGTTATTGTTGCACCTGTGTTAGCATAGCGACAAAGGTGTGCAAGTTTCTCTCTGTGTACATCAGTCCACCCTAGTGTCCCTGCTAAATGAGGTCGAAACCGTTTGAAATATTTTAATGATACTTGGTAGGATAATAGAATAGGCTGAGGCAGAGTGTCATGTACAAAAAGAATGACAACTCTCATGCTTTGTGTTTTCCGGTCACCCCCCGCCCCCACCCCCCCCCCCCCCCCCTTCTATATAGACTTTTTCGTTTTCAGTCTAGCTCGGAAACTGTTTGAAATAATTAAATGATACTTGGTAGGATTACAGAAAAAGGCAAGATGGACTGTCACAAGAATGAAAGCTCTCACACATTTTGTTTTCCAGTTAGCCCCACTTTTATATCGACTTATTTGTTTTCAGTCTAGGACTCAGAAACCGTCTGAAATATTTTAATGATACTTAGTAGGATTACAGAACAGGGTGAGGCTGAGTGTCATATACAAGAATGACTAACTCTATGCATTTTCCAGTATATTTTCTGTGATCACTGGGTCCATTCCAGGGTTTTTGAAAATCTACATAAGGGTCATTGATGAGGCATAATGACATCTCTTGGAAAGACATTTTTCGCTTGGCGTTTTTTTTTAAATGAAAATAGTTTGTTCTGATTGACCATATCCTATCAGAAACCAAATAAATTTTGTCTTTTCTGTTTCTGTGTTTTGTTGTCAAATAATTACCCTAAAATTAAATTTACAGCCAAATAATTGTCTGACCTATGCAATTTCTATAGAAAAGTGATTTTTTTTTTATTTTTTTTTTTTTTTTTTTTTATTTTTGTCTTAGATAATATAGTTTACTTTTCTTTGCTGAGTTTGAATTATTGATGTTTCACACCAATATTGTGAAAATTTAAGAAAAATTGAACATACGGAATTTGTTGAAAATCTGCCTCCAAGTTACCTACCCTACACATTTCTGCGCAGTTTGCATTCATTTCTGCTATGGGAAAAAAATGATAATACTTAATCTTTTTAAAAACAAATGACAAGAATAAAACTTTTTGTGCATAGATAGTTACTACATGGTTTTTCATTAAATCAGGACAACATTTTGCAAATTTACTTCTTCTGTGTAAAGCGCCAAGCAAAAAACGACTTTCTGGAAGATGTTGAAAGCATAGTAGTCTGGTCCAGAAACTGGACACTTCAACTGTTATCAGTTTTTTGTGTGTGTTCATTGCTAGCACATTGTCCCAATGGTCATTCCTTTTAGAACCTATTTGTTGAATATTAACCCTTGCCATGCTGAATAAATTAAGATGGCACGCCCACTTCTAATTTCCAGCCAATCAGATTACTTGATTTGGGTTTTTGATAGAAATTCACATATTTAATGACAAACAATGCAGATCCAGATTCAGAAGCCAACTGATCTGGATCTACACTGTTTGCTAAGACAGGGCATGCCGTGTACAGTAAGAGAAGGGTTAGAATTATGAAAAGCCAGTTCAGCTTGCATATATGCATAGTCCGATCAGATTGTGCCCATTATTCACACAGTAAATAGACTATCTGGCCTTGTATGATCAACTATCAAAATACTTGTTGAACATTTTATTGAGCCGTACAGATTACTAGCAAAGGGTCTCTCATTTCATGTATTCTACCAATGAATATTGTTCAGCAGCATATATCACAACTTTGATTGAAATGCTAATATCTCTACTTCGCAAGATTTGAGTATCATCTTGAAATTACATATTGTGCTGACATAAACACACAAAAATATAAATGAATGCATCAAGGAAAAGCTAAATCACAAAATTCAACATTCCCAAGGCTCTGAAAGTAAAAGAAATGAGGAATGAACAAAAAGTCAATGACGCATTTGCAATAACCGACACATTTGCAATAACCAGCATACTAAGAAAGATGAACTGCAGTAGAAGCGCCACAAGTTTTCATTTATCAGAAGTGCAAGTTTTAGTCATCGAGATGACCAAGGGAGCGCACTGCCAGAGACATATATATATGCAACAATGTTCACACCATTTAGCATCTGCCTGTTCGATATTCTGTTTTCATTCGAGGGTTGAGCGCAAGACTGGCGTAAGTCAGATGGTTGTTTTTCCCAAAACCTAATCTCCCAACCATGAAGGCGTTATGAAGATTACAACATTTCTTTCTGTAACCAATGAAAATTTAGGTGCCATTGCTCGTATGAACAATGGCACCTAAATTTGCATTGTTTACAAAGGGGTCCAAGTTGCCCCTAAACAAGGGTTTCAAAAATATGTTTGAGTTACCATAGTCTTGCACTCAACCCTCGATATCACTGGTCCCAAAGAACCAGAAAGTACAAACTATACTATGCACAGGTATGGGGAACCTTTTAACAGCCACCACATAGCACTTAACACTGGCTGCAATAAATGTAAATAAATTCTGAAAAGTGTACTGCTTAAAATGACGCTAGAAGGTGTGAGCCCCATTGCACATTACTGCTCATGAATCGAGTTTGTGTCATGTCTCTGAAGGATCTATCCTTATAGAATTATTTAAAATCTTGCCAGTCCGGAAGTGCCCAGGTCTGGCAGTATTATTGTGTTGGTAGGAAACCTATTACAGTACACTGCACAATGACGGTGCCAGATGGATAATGCGGATGAAATTAAAGAACAAAAACAAATTAAAATTTAAATGTTTTATGGACTGAATTTATTTTTACTACAAGGCTCCTCAATAAATAATATCATTTTAACCCTTGTCATGGTGAATGAATTAAGATGCCACACCCACTTCTAATTTTCAGCCAATTAGATTACTTAATCCAGATTGTTGATATAAATACACATACTGATTGACAAACAGTGTAGATCCAGATCAGTTGGCTTCTGAAGAAGCCAACTGATCTGGATCTACATTGTTTGCAAAGACAGGGCATATCTGGATTCAGCTGGACATTGGTTAAAGAATGACATGCCTTTCATTCACGACTGATATCTTCTTGACATCAATGCTCCAGATAGGTCAGGCATCTAGGGCCCAGTTGTTCAAAGCTAACAATGTCATTAGTTAACGATTCGTTAAAATTTACATCAAGTGATACGCAAATATGCTGAAATTTTTTGCTGAAAAAATGTGAGTAGCTTTTGCAGTGCAAAAGCTACTCACATTTTTCAGCCAAAAATATCAGAATAGTGTATATTGAATCCACTAAAACAGTTAACGAAATGACCCTTAACGAGCTCTTTAAGCTAACGACACTTTGAACAACTGGGCCCTATGAATACTCTTCTGCTTTCTCAAAAAAAATATGTGTTGAGACATCTCAAAAAGATCATCTTGTTTAGGCATTATCTCTTTGCATGCTGGGTAATTTTGCATGCTTTTTTTGTCGTCTGTGCATTTTTTTTTTTTAAATTTACTTTTTAATATCTTTCTGGAATACCATCAGTGTCAAACAGTTTGGATCCAGATCAGGCCTGACGTTTTGTCTGGCCTCATCTGGGTCCAAACTGTTTGCAAAGGTTATCAGCAAATGACAAAAGTCGCCATTAGCGGGGAAAGAGTAAAAGAAGCCATAAAATTAAATGTTTTGTAGGAGAAATGAACCAGCACATGACAAAACCAACAAAACGGCATGTGCGCCCAGCAAAGACAGATCAGCCTGGGCATCCACCCAGTCTGATCTGAGTTTTCGCTGTTGGCATGAGGAAACCTTGAATCCTCAGCTACCTGTTGAGCACACAGCGGACTGAGTGATGCTCAGGCAGATCTGGGTCTTCGCTGGGCTCACATGCCATTTTATAGGTTTTGTCATGTGCTGGCTCAAGTAAAATAAAAGAGGCACTGTGAACAAATGAGCTGTAACTTGAAAAATATACCTTTGGATATGAGTGCACTCTGATCAGACTCAGCTCTCCGCCTGCAGTGAAAGTGAAGAATAACTGGATACCTGACTATCCATAATGTGCACCAGATCAGACTGTGCAGACACACAGGCTGATTTGAGTCTTCACTCTGTACACATGGCCAAAAGTACATTTTCTCATGCTGAGACTCAAATGTTTTAGAAAGTGATGCAAACATCAATCAGCATCATTATGACAAGCTGTATCCTGAACAAAGAGTCCGATTGCATGTGCTGACACTGCATCCACAGATGCTAGGCAGTCTAATCAAAATCTTTTCTTTTTTCCATTAACCCTTGTCCTGCTGAACCTGGATATACCCTGTTTTGCAAACAGTGTAGATTCGATCAGTTGGCTTCGGAAGGAGCCAACTGATCTGGGTCTGCACTGTTTGCCATTAAGTATGTGAATTTATAGCATCAATCTGGATCAGGTAATCTGACTGGCTGAAAATTAGAAGTGGTCGTGGCATCTTGTTATTCAGCATGACAAGAGTTGAATTCTACTGTATCCACTGACTCTAAACTGAACAGAGAGGGTTCTGACCAGACCACTGAAGTTCAGGCCAATTTGAGCCAGCACCATTCAAATAAGCTATAACGTCTCATATACACGCAGATATGCAACAAGAAACCCATTTTGGACTGAATAAAGTCCTCGCAAACTATATATTGAAAGAGTTGAATTTCAACTTCAGGTACGTCAGGCAATGTGATTTTGATGTTCCTAAAGAAAAATGGCTCAACCATTTGCAAACAGTGGAGATCCTGATCAGATGCAACTGATCTGGGTCTACACTGTTTGCCAATTACTTTTTTTAGGGTCTTCAAGCTAAATTGAGTTAAACAATATGAAGTGAAGAAACAAATCTTGCTATGTTGACTTCATGTTTCTATAACTTTCAAGATCCTATCTTGCTTTTATTCCTATAAATATCAGGGCCCAGTTGTTCAAAGCTAACAATGTCGTTAGTTAACTAATTGTTAAAATTTACATCGAGTGATACACAAATATGCTGAAATTTTTTGCTGAAAAAATGTGCTACTCACATTTTTTCAGCAACAAATATCAGAATATTGTGTATTGAATCCACTAAAACAATTAACGAAATGACCCTTAACAGAGCTCGTTAAGCTAACAACGCTTTGAACAACTGGGCCCTGATATGACTTGATACCCATACACTCTTTTCAATGCCTTTTAACGCTTAGCACTCTGGGTAAAATATATTGAAATATTATTCTTATTTTTTCCCAGCAAACAGGTTTTGACATTTCATGCAAATTGTCTTCAGTGGAGACAATTTGCATGAAATGTCCCTGTTTTCTGAGACAAATAAGAAAAATATCAACTTGCGATCAGCTGAATTAGCCCAAAGAGCAGCAAAGGTTAACCCTTAAAGCGCCAAGAAAACCTGCATCTGAAAATGTCTTCTGTTTATGTTGTCTGCTGAATATTCTTGCAAACTTTTTTAACCTATTTTTGCATACAGGCAAACAGTGTGGACCCAGATCAGACTGCTCCTAAAGGAGCAGTCTGATCTGGGTCCACACTGTTTGCAGAAATGACTTATAAAGTAACGGGCAGAAGACAAAGCAGACGACAACTCAAGTAAAGGATCCTTATGCCTTATATGAACAGTGAAGGCCCAGATAGTCTGACCAGGACCACCTTTGTTAATATACTCTGCAGTATCCATTGAATCTGTAAGCAAGCAATGAAGGCTCTGATCTGACAGCACAAAGTGCATATATACCATAAATGAAAACAATACCTATTCCTTATAAATATTATTTTAATTTCAATGTAATGAACTGTCATTTGATGTAAATAATCTCTCTGTACCTAAGGGCTCTTCTCCTGCACTGTTCATTATAATGCATGTTAAGAACTGAGTCAGCATAATTTGGTTTCTTACATCTCTTTCATGCAGACAATGATGACTGATCAGCCTGCAAAAATGCACAGGCTGATTTGAGTCTTTATTAGACACATGTCAGAAGGTACATTCTCTCATGCTGCTCTTGTGCTAACAGACTAATGTCACACTGAGCTTAAAACTTTGATAATGTCTTAATAATGCTTTGGACAGCTGGGCATTAAAACAATTTCCCTTTCTCGTGAATTCTCAGAAAAGTCTAACAATCACATACTAAACAATCATCATCTTGTCATACTTTGATATGCATACTAGATATTAGTGTAATAAACTTCCATTAGGAACTTTTAGATACTGTACACACATGCCATATACATCTTCTGTCTATTTACAAGTGTGTTCATAATGTTCCCAGCTAGCATTCTGCACAAATCTATATCGGGCCGATAACGGTCCGATATAGATTAAAGCAAAATGCTAGCTGGGTTGTTCCGTTTCACATGGTATGTATCTTTTTTTAGGGGTGAGGGATGGAAAGAAACAAGACAAAAGTGCTTTAAGATAACAAAATTATGTAAAATTACATTATCATTTTGCAAATACTTCTCACACAAGCAATCTTCTACATTTTCAAACACTTGCATATTCTGTGATATATATAACCTTAAGCATTGAATGGCATGTTTTGACATACAAGCCTGCGCATGACAAAACCAACAAAATGGCATGTGGGCCCAGCAAAGACTCAGATCAACATAATGCATCCACCCAGTCTGATCAGTCTTTGCTGTGCACTTGGTAGCTAAGAACCCAGGCTTTCTTCATGCGGACAGTGAAGACTGATTAGCCTAGGCAGATGCCCATGCTGATTTGAGTCTTCCCTGGGCACACATGCCATTTTATTGGTTTTGTCATTCGGTGGCTCGTATGCAAAAACCTACATTCACCCGTCATAATTAGTTAATTACCATGCATATTCAGACATAGCAGCTCCTCATTTTGACAAAATGTCGGTAGTCTCTTAAGTCCATTTGATTAACTAATCATTTATCCAGGTGCTGTCAGACTGAATGGCAAAGAACTCTGGCCCTGATCTTACTTACTTCTGTGCCTGTGCTTTGATATGCATGTTTGAATATTTAGGACAAATACAATAATCCTGGGCCCAGTTGTTCAACATTAACAATGTCGTTAGTTAACATACCGTTAAAACTTTGCTCAATAAATATGGCATATATGCTTTTTTTTTTTTCAGTAAAATTACCTGTGAATTAGATATTGTACTTACTAGAACAGTTAACATTTTGACCATTAATGAGCTTGTTTAGCTAACAATGCTTTGAACAACTGGGCCCTGTGCATTTGTGTTTCAACTGGTCTATGAATATACAGCTAGCATATAAGGATATATAAGATGTTCCACACTAATCTTGTTTGCATTATACAATAAATGAATGACATGTAAAAGGGTACACTACTACATAATCATATGAAAATCACAGACCAGCTTGCGTACCTAAACATTCTGTGTCTAAGAATTCCGCACACAGAATATATAGTTTCCCAATGATTAGTAATACAAATAGCATATTCTAGTTTTATTGCATGGGTTTGCAAATGGAAGGGTTTCTGCTGTCCTCCGTGGACAGCAGAAACACCATCTGTTTTCATATCCAAGCAATGAAACTAGTGTATGTACCATACTATTTACATATTGGGAGTTAAAATTTTATGGCTCCGTCAACACTGTTAGATCATATTGAGCCAGTCAGTTAACCATTTAAATGGGGCATGCTTAGTCTACTAAGCAGATAACCAGTACTTGTGCACGTTCTTTCACCAGTAATTGACAACTACCCTTCTTGAATGAGCAGAAACCTAGGTAGGTGATCATTCTTGAATTAACAAGCAAATTCCATGGGGAATTTATGTCCCCCGCCTTATTTTTATTTGAGGTGTTAAAAATGGTAAAGTTAACCAGAGGACCATTGGTCCTGTATCAATTACCTAAGTATTGAAGCAGGAAACCAGTGATAAAAAATAATTTCAAGATTCTAGAAAAGCCACATGCATACTTCAGACCACCTGTAAAGTTTCAAAGGATCGGCTTAAAACTGTGGTAGGAGTTATGGGATCAAGGTACCTACTCCCTATACGCTTCTGTAGTATTAGAACTAAAAAAATGTCTAAGTTAAAAATGCAGAAAAAGTGGTAAAAAATTATTTCAGGATTCTGAAAAAACCACATGCACATCTTTAGACCATCCTTAAAACACCTGTAAAGTTTCAAAAGGATCGGACAAAAATGGGGGAGGAGTTAAGGGGACAAAGTACCTACTAAAAACTCTGAACCACGCACCACGCCCCACGGAAAACCAAAAACAGTGTCCCTCCACTTTTCTTCGAAAAGGCGGGGGACAATAAAAGATCACTACACAGCAACCTCTTTATAACACTGTTCGTTATAACATGATTTTGGATATAACACGGTTCAAAGATGGATCCCAAAAATGTATAGATTATATTGCAAAATGAACAAATATGATCATTTTTCAATATAATCTATACATTTTTGTTTGGATATAACACGGTTGTTTAACTAACACAGTTTATGCTATGGACCCCAACAATAGTATCATAAAGAGGTTGTGGTGTAGTTATTTTTACACCAACAGGTACGGTGTGACTGCTTAATTTTACAGACTTTCAAAAGGAAAGATCATTGCACAGTGCAATATGTCCACTTCAAAATACCTGTACATATGGCTATAGTTATCTTTTCAACTTTAATTTGGTATTAAAAGATGGCAAATAAAAGGAAGTAAAAGATGGCAAATAAAAAATATAAACATCCTAACACTTGGCATGGTGAGTAAAAATTTCAGTAAATGACATTCTGAAATAATTTTTTTCTCCCCAGAAATCACATTTTGACATTTTGTGCAAATTGTTTCCAATGGAGACAACTTGCATGAAATATCAAATCCTGTTTTCTGGAAAAATATCACCAATCTGTTGTCTGTTCCCATAACATGCTAAGTGCTAATCCTTCACTATACACAGTTTAACCCTTAAAACACCAAGAAAACTTGCATCTGAAAATGTCGTCTGTTAATGTTGTCTGCTGAACATTCTTGCAAACTTTTCAAACCTATTTTTGCAAACAGGCAAACAGTGTGGACCCAGATCAGACTGCTCCTAAAGGAGCAATCTGATCTGGGTCCACACTATTCGCAGAATGACTTTTGAAGTAACCGGCAAAAGATGAAGCAGACAACAATAGTTGTGACCGGCGCTTTAAGGGTTAAACACACAAAGCACCACAAACAAATTTCTGCATATTGAGAAGATATCCTGTGAAAAAAGTGGACAGTAATGACCAGGTCTGGCTGCAGGGATCAGATCAGCTTGTGCATCCATATAGTCTGATTAGGAACTCTGTTCTTTACTGACACAATCGCTGGATCATGAAGTATACATTGCTTACAACAAATGCCCTAACGGAGCAGTCTGCAGTCACATGCCAATCTAGGCCTTCACTGTTCACCTATGTCCATAAACAGTGGTTAGTTGTTACATTCTCATTTAAAGTTGGCTACCTGGTAGTCTAAATGGTCTCAACTTCAAATGGGAGTACCATACTTCAGCCAGGCAATAATTCTGCAATAAACTACATTCAGAATTAAGTTAACATTAGGTACTCCTTTAAAACAAACAATAGATTGGACAACCTGTCAAATAAAACCGGTTTGTATTTCAAACCAATGGAAACGGGAAACGGATTTGAATAAGTCTGTTGACTTTTTTCCGAATCCCAATTTGTAAACTCTGTTATGTAAAATTGTACGTTTCTATGTAAATTGTATTATGAGTTTTTGAAATAAATATGTTTAAACTAAACCAATGGAACTGAACTTTTTGACCAAAACGGGCAGCACACATCTAGTAGGCCTGTTATTATATCGTGTATTATCAGGCATCTCGGGTTTGTGACTTTCAACAATAAATAAGCTTAACAAGAATTAAATGAGCCACAGCATGAGAAATACCTTCAAACATGTATGCCCAACAAATACTCTAATCAGGCTGTGCATCCATGCACTGTGATCAGAGTTTCCATTGTCTGCATGCAGAAACTTTGCATCCTTAGCTATCCCTCACGAAAACAAGCCTATATAATATTGACCCCATTAAACCCACTTTTATGTAGTAAAACTGGGGTTTTCAGGTGTATACATCAATTTTCTTATTTCACCTAAAAAAACATAGATTGTGGGTACTCGGTAGAACCGCTTCGCCGAGGCGGTTCTAACAAGTACCCACAATCTATGTTTTGAGCAGAAATATGAAAAATACATGTATCAGAGTTTTTTATCTGAAAATTTTCAGTTTTTTGAGGTGACATTATCTATATATTTGAATAGGCATGTTTTCATAATGCAAAATATGCCCAGTGAAGATTCTGATCGGATCCCATGGATGTACATGCTAACTTGATCATTGCTGGGTGCACATGTCCAAAGCTACATTTTCTGATGTTGTGGCTAAAAAATGCATCTATTTATATTCCCATCTGCAGATCTGATGTTTGTAAGTCCAAGCAAGGTGTCAAATTATGTTTCTCCATCAGATTCTTATGTGATTGGAGGAAAAGAAATGATCTGGATGGAATTTGGTCAAACATGGTGCTGAAATTCAGTCAAGTTGGAGTTGCAAGTTTTTGTTATCACTTAGTTGTCATCATTTTTGTTACCTCAATGTAATATTCTATAAATTCAATAATGAATTTAGGATAAAACCATAAAAATGAGTGTCATAAATGAATAATTTAGCACCTCTAAACCCAAAAGAAGCCAGAAGATGGTGGAAACAAATTCACAAATTTAACACACTTTACTTGTAATTTTATATCCAAAAGCTTAAAATACATCACAATATATGCATCATATGCATGAATAAGGCTTGTAAATTTGGTCAGGTTAAATATTTGAAACTGGTCATATAAATAGGTTAAATATTTGAAACTGGTCATATAAATGTCATTAATGGTTCCAATGTGGTATAGGGCTGAAATTTGGTCACTTACTCCTACATGTAAATTTTAAATAAAAAATATAATATTTACATGTATTAGAATACAGAAAACCAACATTCCCAAACATGCAAAAATGTCATGAGGTTGGAAGTGACTTCTGTTTACAGTGGCTATATAAATGCTGTACTTCATATATGTCATGATATTAAGGTGAATAGATAGACAACAAAAATCACCACTAGTGGAGAAAGAGTTAAGGTATGGCCCTGTCAACAATATTTCATTCATGTCTTCTCCCTGAGAGAGAGAAAAGAAGAATAGGATACATGAGAAAACTCCAGAACTTGCTTCAAGTGAAGCACAAACCAATGTTTACAAGGCCAACTCTTTGAAAGTTTCATAGGGAAGGCTCTCTACCACTTACCTTTTCACAAATTTTCAAAAGATTATGGAGAGAATCTTTTTTTTTTGCTTCAATGACTGACAAACTAATAACTGCTACTTAAAATAGACATATTTAGACAAATATACCGGCAGTCTGAAATGTAGGGAAAAAATCTGCATTTTTTTTTTTTTTTATCAGTCAAGCTTCCATATTCTATCAAAGATCTTTGCTCATTCCACTATGCATTTAAATTTGATATCCTGGTCCTGCTGGACTCATATATGCCCTGCCTTTGCAAACAGTGTAGATTCAGATCAGTTGGCTTCTACAGCCAACTGATCTGGATCTGCAATATTTGCCTTTCAGTATGTGAATTTGTATCAACAACCTGGATCAAGTAATCTGATTGGTGACAATTAGAACACGGCATGGCATCTCAATTTATATTCGTCTGTTTTTGTCTTTGTGTGTGTTCATTACTCTCAAGGACCCTTCTTTTTATTATCTATATATCTTTGCCAGAATGCAGGGACTTGCCAAGCTCTCATCTTCATTGAATTAGTAAAGAAATGATGGGAGAAAAGATATTTCAATTGCCTGTTGCCACTTCCAACTGTGCTCTACTTTTTGTCTCTTTACAAACAGAGAGAAGCGTAACAGGATCTTCTTTCCCTGCTGGTGCTTTACAGATTTGTTTCTTGAGTTTTGCCATGGCAACCAAACAAAATGGGCACTGGTCATTAAACACATAAACTGGTAGACATTCATCAAATGATCATAACTGCCAAACCTGGTTCACATCACTTCACTGGTTATGAAGAATATGCAATTCAACCATTTTCCCATTATAAGTCTGTGGGAGCTTTCTGTTGCTATGGCAACCAAATCAAGAGGTAGATCACCATAATTCTAGCTATTTTTAATAGCTCTTATCCAAGCGAGGCTTGTACTGAATTAGAGTCATACTGCTTCAATGGTTTTGGAGGAGTTCTTGTTAAAAAATTCCTTTTTTCTTTAACAAACTTAATGTTGCCATGGCAACAAAACAAAATGGTCGCATCATAAAACACATAAATTTGGTAGACAATGATCAAATGCTCGTAACTGCCAAATATGGTTCACATCACTTCACTGGTTATGGTGAAAATGCAACCTAACCATTTTGCCATTATAAATCTATGGGAACTTTCTGTTGCCATGGCAACCAAACCAAGAGGTAGGTCAACTGGCAAACTTTTAACTATTTTGAATTTCCCTTACCAAAGCAATATCTGTACCAAATTAGAGTTCTACTGCTTCAGTGGTTTTGGAGGAGGTGTCATTTAAAAGAACTCTTTTTTCATTTGAATTTAATGTTGCCATGGCAACCAAACAAAATGGCCACTGGTCAGAAAACATACAAATAGGGTAGACAATCATCATAACTACCATATACAGTTTACGTCACTTCACTAGTTATGCAGAAAATGCAATCTAACCATTTTCCCATTATAAGGCTATTGGAGCTTTTTGTTGCCATGGCAACCAAACCGAGAGGCAGATCACCATAATTTTAGCTATTTTGAATTCTCCCTAACCAAGCAACATTCTTACTTAACTAGGGACAAAAAGCTTCCATAGCTTTGGTGGAGGGACCGACGACTGACAAAAATTGATCACTATAGCTCATCCTAAGCATAGCTCAGGTGAGCTAAAAATACAAGAAGAGTTGACTTTTAAAATCATTTTATTTGTCCACAATATTTCTGTCAAAGATGTTTAACCCTGTGAACTCCTAATAGTGTAATCATGCTGTCTTGTCACACTTACATTTGCCATCAATGTATGCAAAGCATAACATGCAAAGTTTACCCCTTTCACCCCTGAGTTTCTGAACCAGATTCTTCCATCTCTGCATTTGGACAGTTCCATTGTTGAAAATAGGAGTTTCAGTCTAGACTGAAAAACAGAATGACAGAGAAGATCCTGATGAGATGGCTCATTATAAGCCATCTCTCTGGATCTACAATTTTTGCAGAAGAATCTGAGTTGGTCTACAGGGCTGAAAGTGTTAAAATATTAAAAGACATTTTAGAAATATTTGTCTCATATTTTCCCACAAAAATAGGGCTTGAACCTTCCTGAAAATCATCTTGTAAGAGGATAATCTGCAGGAAGAACTTAAATGAAATGTCAAGGTCCATTGCCTTGGATAATTAAACCAATTTGGATATGGAGACCCCAAAAAGGGCAAATGGCAAACATCTGATGCCGCAGAAAGCAGCATCTGATCATGGCTTCACTGTTCACATATTTTTAGCCATTTCTCTCTAGGAATATCTAAATCACATAGCCCGACCTAACTGAAACTGAAACTGTCTACTTTCAATATACTGTGTGAGGGAGTTTATTCAGTCTAAAATTAAGTTAAGAAAATTATCTCTCACTGCGGGATAAATTTAACAAAATAATCTGCATCTCTGAATAAGAGGGGTATCCCATATTAACCGGTTTATGTCAAGTGGACTCTTCTACCGCAACTCTTTGGACTGGCCTATTTCCAAGAGGGGTGTCTGGTCAGTTTTATTACTACTGTGTTTTATAGAAATTTCTGAATAAAAGTATTTAATGCACAAGTTGTAGACCCTGATCAGATGCCACATTCTGCTACCTCTGATATGGGTCTGCACCGTTTGTCAACTACCCTTTTAGGGGTCTCCAGACTAAAATGTTTTGTCTGATTTCTTCATGACAACCTAAGTTGTGAAAACTCATTAGAAGCCTGTTGCCAAAATACCTTTTTTGAAAAAAATACCCAAAACAAATATTTTCATGAAGAAATAAAAAACTTGTTAAAGTTCTTAGCTCTTTATTCATCTTTTATTACGAAATATGCCATGCCTACAGTATTAGATGAGAAATACTTACTTTTGCTTCCACAACAGGTATATGACAAATATTGCTGTACTGTCCCCCCTTCCCCCTTTTTAGTACATATATCTTTCAGTACTTTCTAACAATGGCTTGTCCATAGCTCCAGATAAGGCACATTTTTACCTAAAAGTACTGATAGTTTTCTTATTTATCTATAAAAACATATGTTGTGAGTACTCATTAGAAGTGCCTCACTGAGGCACTTCTAATGAGTACTCACAACATATGTTTTCATGGAGAAATAAGTAAAATATTATGTGGATACCCCCTCTAATCTGGAGCTATGCTTGACCATATTAAAGGTTCATATTTCTGTTACAATAGATCACAACTGTTGATAATGGTTCCATGTCTAATGATACATCAACCCATAAGGATCATTTGCGTAAAGCCAGCCAGAACACGGCTAAACTGCAGACACTTCAACCAGGGCTGTGGAAACACCATGCCTTTGTCCAACTTGTCCCATTTCCCTGAGGACAAGTAAGTAAGTTCAATTTACTTGTCCTGAGACAGGGACTTCCTAGCTCTAGCTAACAAGAGAATCCAGATTATGAAATATTTATTTTTCATATTTCTTAGGTACTCATAAGAAGTGACTCACAGAGTACTCATAACATACATTTTCTTGGGAATAACAAAAATGTCATCTTTCGGGCAAGTAAATCTTGGTTGGACATGTGGATTTTGACCCTTTACTTATCCATGTACAAGTAATAGATAATTCTACAACCCTGCTTCAACAATTTAGCTCTGAAGAGTATTGCTTTGCTGGCAGAATAAAATCACAGGTCTTGTAGCTCCTTATCTTCTTCTGAATCCATCAATTAATCCACCAAAAGCTCTAGATAAGTCAGATTCTTATTTACCTGCGAAAATATGTGACATCTTACTGAAATTATCTTGTAGACACTTCTAACAAGATATTACTTTTCAGAGAGAAATAAGAAAAATATTACACAGCTCCAGATAAGGTGATAAATGTAGTGGTAGTTTTGGGAAGTTTTTGTTGTTAACCCTTGTCCTGCTGAATAAATTAATTTAGCTACACTCATTTCTGACTATCAACTAATCCAATTACTTGATACAATGTATTTGTTCAATTCACAAACTACATGACAAACAGTGTAGATCCTGATCAGATGGCTTCTTCAGAAGCCATCTGATCAGGATCTACACTGTTTGTCATGATGGCTTCTTCTTCAGAAGCCATCTGATCTCGATCTACACTGTTTGCAAAGGTAGGGGTCGTCGTGATCAACAGGATAAGAGTTAATGTACCAAAGCATATTGTGTGGGTACTCACTGAAATCACCTCAGCAAGGTGGTTCCAATAAGTACCCTCAAGATATATTATGGAGCAAAAATATGAAAAAAAATTATCTTTTGAACACTGTGCTTATCTGGAGCTATGTGAAAACATACCTAATTGCAGGGGACTTAAGGAATAGTTAGTTGGTGATAATTCTAAGATATTTTTTTATTATTTCCCCTTAAAAACATATGTTGTGGGTACTCATTTGGGCACTTCTAATGAGTATCCTAGACATGTTTTTATGAAGAACTGGAGAAAATTATCCTAGAATTAACATTAACTACTCCTCTTTAAGAAGTTCTCTGCTGATTAAAATTCGAATAAGACATATGTTTGGATGGAGCTATGAGAAAAATATCAAAATATTATCTCCAAAATAATAACTTATCTAGAGCCTTTGAAATCCGGAAAAGAATCCCAACTTCTGCTTATAAAAAAATACACTGCTAGTTGATATATTGGGCTAACCACCTAAATCCTTCACCATAACCTTGTCGTTTTAATACACTACACATAAAAAGTTCCATAGGTCTGCCTGGTAGATCACGTCGAGGAACAGTACCCTGAAAAACATTGAAATATTACCCTTAAATTGCTACCCACAACTGTAGCAGATGACATTCTTATTATTTTTTAGGAAAAATAAAAGTTGGCATTTCATGTGAATTGATTCACATGAAATGTCAAGCCTTATTTTCTCAGAAAAATAATGATAAAACAATAAAATCTTGTCTGCTGCAGCTGTGATCAACACTCTAAGGATTAACCTTTGTCATGCTAAGTAAATTAAGATGCCATGCCCACTTCTCATTTTCAGCTAATCAGGTGACTTGATCCAGATTGCTGATATAAATTCACCTACTTAACGGCAAACAGTGCAGATCCAGATCAGTTGGCTTCTTTAGAAGCCAACTGATCTGGACCTACACTGTTGGCTAAAGCAGAGTATATTCCAGTTCAGCAGGACTAGGGTTAACACTATACACAATATACAGATTTGACATCTTAAAGTTTCCATAGATACAGATGAGAGGAATATCCAGAAAATAATGTTGCCTTTTTTCTCCATACGTTGTGGGTACTCATTAAAAGCATCTCATTTTCATGGAAGAAAACAGAACAGTACCTAATAATTCAGGTTAAATCTAGAAATATATTTGTAAAACACTAGGCCCCCAACTTTATACTTGTCCATACAAAATGCCGAAGTTGGAAAGGGGCATAATTCTGATAAAATTAATCTGATATTTTTCAGAAATTAGTCAGGTGATCTATTCATCATCCCCGATAAGCTCGCAAAGTTTCAAGGCTCTAGCTCAAATAATTTTCAAGATATTTTGCTCTCAACATTTCATTATGTCCCATAGGCTTACAATGCATTAGGAAAAGAGGCATAATTACGGAACTGATAGAAAAAAGAAAACTCTATGGATCTGCTTATCTTCCATCCTTCTTCCATAAATAGAATTTCAAGATCCTACCTCTAACCATTTGTAATGGAATAGGTACATATAACACTTCTACAGTCTCGCTGTGGAAGCCGGCTTTGATGGAGACACTGGTAGAGTGATTAGCTTTTTACCAAGTTAAGCAACGGAGATCGCTGTTAGTACCTGGATAGGTGACCACAGTGCTTGACTTCGTAGAAGACCCGGTTTCACACTACAATGGTGGTGGGATGGAAGACAGTGTCCTTAGTGTGTTGCATAGGAGTTGCCTAAGGAGGCGTGTGTGACTTCGGGATGAAGCCAAGAGAAGTGGGGGAGAAATATAACAGCATATGTATATATAACACTTCTACAGCCTCCCTGTGGAAGCCGGCTTTTATGGTGACACTGGTAGAGTGATTGGCTTTTACAAGGTTCAGCAACGGAGATCGCAGTTAGTACCTGGATGGGTAACTGCGGTGCTTGACTTCGTGGAAGTCCCGGTTTCACTCTACACATTCTTGACCGTATGCTATGCATGACGAATGGAGAAACAGACAAACACCCAAAATCAATATGCCCCACTAACTTCTTCGAAGTTGGGGACATAAAAAGCATCTTATCTGGGCATATGCTCAAATAAGCAGGCTGATTCATGCCTTTGTTGCATGCGTGTGGCATAAGGACCTTTTTCCCTGCAATATGCATCATACGTAAAATGGTCATATTGTTTTTTTTGTAGCTATTTTACAGGGCCCAGTTGTTCAAAACTAATAATGTTGTTAGTTAATGCATTGTTAAAACTTGTGATCATTAAATATGGCATATATGCTAATATTTTTGCTGAAAAATGTGAGTAGCTTTTGCACTTGCAAAAGCTACTCACATTTTGTCAGCAAAAATACCTGTGAATTAGATATTGTACTTACTAGAACAGTTAACACTTTGACCACTAATGTGCTCGTTAAGCTAACAATGCTTTGAACAAATGGCCCAGGACTGTTCATAGCTCCTGATAAGAGAGGTATCCAGATAAATATTCTTATTTCTCTATGAAAACATACGTTGTCAGATGATGATGATGATGAGTTCAGATTTAAGGATGCATCAACCCATGAGGGTCATATATGTTGTCAGTGATGCAGTTCTAATAAGTAGCTGCAGCATATGTTTATGTGGAGAAATAAGAAAATATCAACACTTTTTGGCTGAAAAAAGCACCTAATTTGGAACAAAGAATCTGTACATTGGATGCACCTGGGTTAACATTATGGGTCAAGTGCCATCATGTCCAAACAAGCATATATGCATGTAAATATCAGGACTCAGTTGTTCAAAGCATCATTAGCTTAACAATTTCATCAGTGGTCATTGTTTGTGTTGAGGTTTTACGGCCCAGTCAACCCAATGGGGTCATGTCGAGCGCAATCAGTTTACCTAACCACACGTTTACTGGGCAGGCTTAGTCCTCTAAGCGGTTAACCAGTATTGTGCACGTTCTTTCGCCAGAAACTGACAACCGCCCTTCTTGAATCAGCGGAAGAGAGAGAATGACCGTAGAAAATATTTCATGATCAATCTCCACGAAAGAATGTTGCCGACCTCGGCGGGGGTTGAACCCGCGACCTCCTGGTCTCCAGTCGGACGGCGCATCCAACTGAGCCACCGAGGCCGGCATATCAGTGGTCATAATGTTAAAAGTTCTAGTAAGTACAATATCCAATTAACAGGTACTTTTGCTGAAAAAATGTGAGCAGCTTTTGCAAATGCAAAACTACGCACATTTTTTTCAGCAAAAAATACCGTATTTGCCATATTTGATAATTAACTAACAACATCATTAGTTTTGAACAACTGGGCCCAGTTATATATATATATATGTATATATATATATATATATATATATATATATATATATATATATATATATATATATATATATATATATATATATATATATAACATTTGTGGTACTGTATTCAAGATTAACCGAAAATAAACCTAGAATTACATACCTTCCCTGTGGTTTGACCATGTAGACCAAAGTGATGTCTGATTTCATCTTCACTTGCAGCACCGGGTTTGTCTATCTTGTTGCCAAGAATCAACACTGGCGCATTCGCTACTTGTTCATCTGTTAGTAAACTCTGTATTTAAATGAGGAAACAAACTGTGGTTCTAGACATCTTGTTACTGTATTTACACTAAGTATTCTGACAGACACTAAGTATTCTGACAGACACTAAGTATTCTGACAGATCAGATGTTGCTGAATTAAAGTATCTGATCAGTGTCTGCCACTCAACCAGCAGTTTTTGTTCACACACATCAACAGGTAGTAAAATGGACTTGGTCAACTTTAAAAAGAAGTATGTTAAGGAGTTAAGGTGTCTAAATACTTAGGATATTTACCCTAAGTATTCGGACACCTGAACTCCTTACCATTTAAACAAGTACAATTTACTACCCGATGTGTCTAAAAATTGGTGGTTGAGTGGCAAACAGTGTAGACCCTGATGAGACGCCATGTTCTGCGGCATCTCATCTGGGTCTACACTGTTTGCTCAGGCCTGCCTATCGGAATATACGCGGCAAATATGTACTTGAGGATAAAAATACTGATCTTTGTTCATCAGTCAGCTCATGACAGAGCTTGACCAGTACAATCCACTACTATTTTCTTTTACAGTGTTTTTTTTATAATATCATATGTTTACACTCATTTACACTCATTTAGTTCCATTTGGTTGGTTGAGGCAAGTTTAAAGCAGAATTGATAAATCCATGCAGCAGGAATCATAGAATTACTGTAATAACCCTAAGTATTTGGACACCTTACCTACATAGAATACTTGTCCTAAAATTTGAAATAGTCCGTTCTACTACCTGTTGATGTGTCTAAAATACTGCTGTATGTCTGACAAACAGTGTAGACACAGATCAGACGCTGCATTCAGACACTGTTTGCAAAGGCCTATCTGTCCAAATACTAAGGGTTATTATGGTATTTTCTTTGCCAACATTAAAGAATAAGCTAATTAATTCATTCTTAAAAGTGAATGTGACTTAAGAGGAAAAGGTGGTTAAGTAAACTGACTGGCTCAGCATGACCCTAATGGAGTTGACCAGGCCATTAAACTCCAAACCAAACAACCAATCAATCTTCCTGCTGAGGGCCCCCATTTTAACAAACTTTAGCAGTGCTCTCCCAGGAGTCGGATGGTATTTTAAAGACTCTTTGAGAAGTTTTCAGGGAAAAAATACTCTTTAACAAAACTCCAAATATATAATTTTTTTTGAAGTTTGAGTTAGAGTCAAAACTGTTAACCCTTAAAATGCCAAGAAAACCTGCATCTGAAAATGTCGTCTGTTTATGTCGTCTGCTGACTATTCTTGCAAACTTTTCAAACCTATTTTTGCATACAGGCAAACAGTATGGACCCAGCTCAGACTAGAGGAGCAGTCCAATCTGGGTCCACACTGTTTGAAAAAATGTCTTTTAAAATCACAAGCAGATGACAAAGCAGACAACAATTGCTGTGATTGGCGCTTTAAGGGTTAAGATCATGTCGAGCTGGTCAGTTAACCTACTCACAATTTTTCCTGGGCAGGCTTAGTCCTCTAAGTAGTTAACAAGTACTTGTGCACATACTTTTGCAGTATTTTCAATCTTTTTGGATACTTACATCTAATTCTGCTTTTGCTTCTGTAAATCTTTCTCTATCAAAAACATCTATAAGGAACACAATACCATCTACTGCTGGGAAGTAGTCCTTCCATACTCTTCTTGCTGTAGGAAATTGACAGACAAAACCATAATAAAATGAGGTCTTTGGTAACCTACACATAACTTTATATACACAGGGTTGTTGGTAAAATATACACATCCTTATTGACTTAAACTGTTTTTAGTAAAATACACTTACTGTATTTGACCTAGTTATCGCACCGTGTGCTTAGGTTTTTCAAACTACTGGAAAAAAATATATTAATATCCACCTAACAAAGGCACACTTTTAACCTTGTCCTGCTGAACCTGGATATATCCTGCCTTTGCAAACAGTGCAGATGCAGATTGGTTGACTTCTGAAGAAGCCAACTGATCTAGATCTGCACTGTTTGTCGTAAAGTATGTGAAAATATAGCAATAATCTGGATCTAGTAATATGATTGGCTGAAAATTAGAAGTGGGCGTGGCATCTTAATTTATTCAGCAAGATAAGTGTTGAAGAAACATGAGCATAGGACTTCCTGAGGGGCGTATGTTATGATGCTTTTGCAATTTTTGTCTTCTTTATAAAAGCATATATTACTGGTACTCATTTGAATTGCCTTGACTTTATGAGGCAATTCAAATGAGTACATGTGCCAAGAACATTCGCTTTTATGAATAAGTAGATAAAATTTTACAGGCTGCAATCTGAAAACTGCTTGACTGTGCGCTTATAGGGTTATATACGGTGATTAGGTCAAATTTTACAAATCAATCATCATCGGATTTTTGATTAACGTGCAGGTTCTTGGTCAACATCCACATCAGTGGGCCCCCTTCCAGGTAGGTGGCTTGCTGCACGCATGCCAGAACTCACATCAGATTTCCAGGTATGTTTATCATGAGGGTTGATAGCCTCCACTCTCTGCAATCACTCTCTGTCAGCTGCTTCCATCTTGGGCCTCCCTGAGGCCCAACGCTTTCCATCAACCTGTATGTCAAAGGCTGTCTTGACTGCACCATTGGAGTGTTCCACATGTCCATACCAGTGGAGCCTTCTCTCCTTCAGAATAAGGTCCAGATCGTCAATGCCAAGCAGCGCAAGTAGACCATTGGACCTGGTGGTGACAATGTCTTGCGGTTTGACATTGCAGATCTGTCTGATCATTGCCCTGTCATTCCACTGCAGATGCTTGAGGTTTGACTTTGTTAATGGCCAAGTCTCACTGGCATGGAGCATTGCACTCTGCACACAAGAGCTGTACACACGGCCACATGTCTTGAAAGAGAGGTGGCGGAAATACAGAACTGATAGTAGCTCCTTGAACTTCTTCCAGGCCGTTTTCACACGTGCTGTGGTTTGAAGTTAACAGCCACCGGCTGCTGAGAGCATGTCTCCTAGGTAGCAAAAGGAAGCTACCACCTCTAGCTTAAGTCCGACTTGGACTTCCCTCTGTGGTCTGCCATTAGAGGGGTGTGCAGTTCCCTGGCACTGTGTACATCTGTAATCAGGGTCCTTTGTCAAGCGCTTGAGCCAACTGCATTTCTTGTGCACCCAGTATTTACAGCCACTGCAGAAGATGCTGTTGCTGCCCACTCCAATGCGACAGACGGCGCATGGAAATTCACCTAAACTCTGCAGGATGTCCAGGCCCATACCACAGATCATGATCTTCGTCTTTCCTGCATTTACTCTCAGTCCTTTCTCCTTCATTGCTTCTTTCCAAGTTAAGAGCCTCATGGCATATTCCTCAAGTGTTTCAGCAATGATAACAAGGTCATCAGCATAGAGGTCCTCCCAGGGGACCCCAGGGCAGAACTCGTGTGACAAGGCTTCAAGCACAATGATGAAGAACAGCCGGCTGAGTACCGAGCCTTGGTGAACACCGACCTTCACTTCAAACTCTTCACTGTACCCCTCACCAACACGGACACAGCTCCGCTTATTGGCATACATCCCCTGCACAAGTCGCACAATCCACTCCTCCACACCAAGTTTTCTCATCGCCCCCACCAGATGACCTTCCGAGGCACTCGATCAAATGCCTTCTCCAGGTGTCCGAAAGCCATATTAAGTCTCTTGTTGGCAGCTAGATACTTCTCTTGCAGCCTGCCTGACAACAAAGACTGAGTCTGTTGTACCTCTGCCTGGGACAAACCCAAACTGGGAATTGTCTATTGACACCAACAGGCTTTCAAGTGCCCTCCATTGAAAAAGTAAGGATAAAGTAGGGCTAAAAAATTTGAAAAAGTAGGAATTTCAAACATGAAAAGTTGGGATAGTAGGGTTGTTCTGAGTGTTTTCAGACTTAGAAATAAATGCAATAAGCAAACAAAGTTTCACTGAACAATAACACTTCATTACCATGGAAAGGAATACATGTACCAAAATAAATGTTCCAAAAGCTGAAGTAAAATATTTTTTAAACTTGCATCTTGGCTGCTCACATTAAGTAGATCTGATTTTTAAAAACATGAGCGAGCGAAGCGAGCAAGGAAAAAGAATTACAATTTTTGGTCACTTCAACCATTTTTGGACTAAAAAGTAGGGATAGTAGGCATTTTCAGAAAATAGTAGGGAAAAGCAGGAGCACCAAAAAAAAAAAAAAAAAAGTAGGGAAAAGTCGAAATAGCAGGAAAAGTAGGGCCCACTTGAAGCCTGCACCAACTATCTGATGAGGCCGTCCACAATCCTCTCCAGGACTTTCATGACCTGCTCTGTCAGCTTGAGACCGTGGTAGTTGCCCCTTTCCAATGCATCCCAATTACCCTTGCAGAGGCAGACAATGGAATTCTGCTCCCAGTCAGAGGGTACCTTGCCATTGCGAATGATTGCAGCTGCAAGGTCATGGATCATAGAGGCGTGTGTCACCAGCTGCTTGTATCATCTCCACTACTATGCCTGATGGGCCCAGTGCTTTTCCTGCCTTCATCTGAGAGATAGCCTTCTTAACCATATCAATGGTGATTGGGATGGGCGGGCCTTTTACTGGTGATTTGTCAGACAGGTGGTCTGGGTCCCAGTCAAACTCAACATTGAGAAGGTTTTGGTAATGCTCTAACCAGGCCTTCTGCTTTGGGTCTTCGCTCAATGACATCAAGTTGTTGGTAAACTGAAAACTTAGTGAAAAGTTTTACTCAGTAGGATAAGATTAATTGGATATGACCTTATTTATTGCATAAACTGGTTGACTGTAAACTGGACCATCTTATTAGAAAGTCAGTAAGGTATTGGTTGATAACTGGACACAGTCTTATGTTACTCACCTGGTAACCTGTTGCTGGTGTGAATAGAGAAGGGTAATTTTTAATACTAGGGCAGTCTTATTCAATGGTATGAAGTAGTCAGTGGAGTGTGCCAAACCTTATCTGAAACTGGTGAAATCAATAAATGCATATGTTGCTTTTTGCAACAGCACACTCCATAGTTAAGCTGTATTTTAAATATACAGTATCATAGTACAAATATATCTGTTGTGTGAACAGTTTCATTATATGACTGAGATCTGAAACAACATTTGCTGCATCACTTAATGCTTAGCACTATGGGTAAAAATTTCAGCAGATGACATTTTCAAATAAGTATTTTCTTATTCTTTCCAGAAAATAGGCTTTGATATTACATGCAAATTGTCTCCTCTGGAGACAATTTGCATGAAATGTCAAAGCATATTTTCTATGAAAAATGATAAAATATTATCAAATTGTCATCTGCCGACTATGCCCATAGAGTGGTAAAGGTTAATAAAGTGCTTTAGAACATGTGTTATCAACAAAGATCCACATTACCATATACAGCCACATCCATTCCTGCACTTCCATAATCTGATCAAGACCTTCTTTTTGCAAGTCCCGTATTTAACCGAAGTATTCAGACTGACATGCCTGAGCAAACAGAGTAGACCCAAATGTCATACTGATCAGAGTCTACACTGTTTGCCACTCATCCTGCAGTATTTTAACCCTTATCATGCTGAATACTTTAAGATGCCATGCCCACTTCTAATTTTCAGCCAATCAGATCACTTGATCCAGACTATTCATATAAATTCACATACTGAATTGCAAACAGTGCAGATCCAGATCAGTTGGCTTCTGAAGAAGCCAACTGATCTGGATCTACACTGTTTGCAAAGGCAGGACATATCCGGGTTCAGCAGGACTAGGTTAAGACACACTTAAATATAGTGACATGGTCTTGTTTAAATTTCAGTGCAAGTGTGTTAAAGAGATAAGGTATCCAAATACACAGGGTAACTATGGTAAATTCTAAAGCATCTAGGCTTATGCTCTTGGTGAACATCAAATGACTGTCCATGTCAAGATTGCACTGAACCGAAGTTTTCTCCAAGTAAACAGTTATGACAAACATCAAACTGGGAAGCTGAATAGGCTAATTTAAACTTTTGCCTAGGCATGTTTCATTTTAGCAACACAGGTCAAATTATGATTGTAGACAATGAATAACTTACCCTGCTGATGGCCACCCAAATCAAATGTTGTGAATCTCATACCACCCATAGACAACTCTTCGGATGCTAAAGAGTAGAAAAATATAAAGTAAAATTTCTAACTGAAATAAACTAACAAGGTCTACATGTAAATTTATGTTTTTCCATCACTGAAGATACAAAGTCAGTAATAAAATTTGCAAAGGGAGGTAATTTGTCTCCTTGGGTAGACTAAGTTACTTCCCTTAAAGAATTCATCAGGTTTTTCTTTATGAAACTGAGGTTTACAGTTTGCATTTTTACAATACTGACCATAAAACAAATAACCATTTGGTATGTACCAAGAAAAATTACCACATGACCAGATATTTTTTCCAAAGCTTAAATATTTATAACAACATGTCCACAATGTGGTACATGTATATATAATAATTCAAAAATAAGATAACAATAACCTTATCATTCCAAAAATGACAACAACCATAGTAGAAATTTTAGGATAGTGATGTGTTTTGGGAAGTCAACAGCTGCTACATTTGTACATCAAAACAATTCACCTTCCCAATGCCATGAAAACCGTACAGGTACATGCTCTGGAGCAAAAATAACACAAAGAAGTATTTTTTATTTACCCCTTTCATATATGCAGCATTGTATTTTATAAACAAATTCCATGTGAGGATTGCAAACTTAGGGCACCCTAAAAGGTATGGATTTTAGTATTTTTGTGACTTGGAGAGGGTGTGTACATGTACTGCTGAAGAATGATGTAACTTGCCCCTATGTATGCCAAGCTAGGAGACCAAACCTGAAAACCAGGTCCTAATTTTCTCAAAAGCAGGTCATAGAGACCAAGTGTTGTGGAAAGCTGTGTCCCAGAGGTGTGCATGTAGCAATGAAATTTGATATAACCAGAGCTTATGGAAGATGAGCCCCAAAATATACATGTACATGTGTAATAAATTAATTTTTGAATAAGTAGGTCACGGTGACCTTTTATGGGAAGTGGCCTGGAGAGGTAGTGTGCACGCACTGATGATCTTAAGTACAGCTCAGGCCTATGGAAATCAGGGCCCAGTTGTTCAAAGCATTGTTAACTTAACGAGCTCGTTAAGGGCCATTTCGTTAACTATTTTAGCAGATTCAATATACAATTTTCTGAAATTTTTTGCTGAAAAAATGTGAGTAGCTTTTGCAGTGCAAAAGCTACTCACATTTTTTCAGCAAAAAATTTCAGCATATTTTGCATATCACTCGATGTAAATTTTAACAAATCGTTAACTAACGACATCGTTAGCTTTGAACAACTGGACCCTGGTGTTATAATTTGCAAAAAGTAGGTCCAGTGACCCCAACTGGAGTGACGGATTGCATGCACTTATAAAATTTGACTGAGCACAAGCTTATTATGCCAAGACAGGAGACTGACCCCAAAAACTTAAATCTGTGTTAATTTTGGGTATTTCTTTTTTTACCGGTATCTTATTCGATTTGGAGTTTTACTGACCAGTGAACACTGTGAAGATCATGTCAAAATGGTCATTTAACCTACTTACTTTTCCTGGGCAGGCTTAGTCTTCTAAGCAGTTAATCAGTACTTTTTGCACATACTTTCGCCAGTGACTGACAATTCACCTTCTTGAATCAGTGGCAGGGGGAGAGTGACTGTAGAAATGATTTCATGATCAGTCTCTTGATTAAAGTTATGAGGCCAAGTTGGGATTCAAACTTGTGACCTCTGGATCTGCAGTCAGATACTGGGCCCCGTTGTTCAAAATTAACAATGTTGTTAGTTAACGTATCGTTAAAATTTTGATCATCAAATATGGCATATACGCTAATATTTTTGCTGAAAAAATGTGAGTAGCTTTTGCATTAACAAAAGCTACTCACATTTTTCAGCAAAAACATCTGTTAATTAGATAATGTACTTACTAGAACAGTTAATATTTTGACCCTTAACGAGCTCGTTAAGCTAACGACGCTTTGAACAACTGGGCCCTGACTGCTATGGAGCCTGACTTCAAGATGGGAAGCTGACTCTCAAAACTTAACCCTGTGTTAATTTTTGAGAAAGTACAGAGTAGATCACACTAACCTAGATTTGTGGAAGATGACCTAGAGTGGCAGGGTGCACACACAGAGATGACTTTTCATGCAACTCATGTTCTTTGGAATCCGAGACCCTGAAACTCTATTGGGTGTTAATTTTGTGGAAGTAGGTCATAGTGACCTATTTTTGAGGCTGATGACCTGGGCTGCATGTACTGATGAAGTATGACATTCCTGACTCACTCAGCATTCCCAATCACGTACCAAAGTATGTGATTCACGTAGAGAATCTGCCATGAGCGTACAGAATTGTTGGTATCTATGTACACAAAACATACTGCAAATTTGGTGCACGTATAAATTTCAATATTCTTACATCTTGCTCGAGTCATTTAGCATTCTTTTGAATATTAATAAAGCATCGGAACACTGCGATTGCCTGCGGACAATAAAGAATGTGTACGGCCAGTGCATACAAACAGATTGAGGATCGTTACGAGGTTCACGGAATTTAATTATATTCTTACCAAGAGAGATGAGATTATTGTTCATTGGTTATTGCGTATGGTCTTTTTCACATTATCCAATCACTGATGACCATGTTGTTTATATCCGAGAGGGATATCTTGATTGTTCATTACCTAGCCAAAACACGTGGTCAGTTTAAAACGCTTCAACAAAGATGACACAAGCTAGCATTCTTCTTCGGCTCAAACTTAGCGGAGAAAGGGGTGCAAAAGTGGAAATCTACAAATGTTACTGATGGCCCCTCTGCCACCAATTCACTGAAATGCTTGGATTATAATGAAGACGTTCAGCACGAAGCTGGTGGTGATAATCAGTTCCAAACACAAAATGAAAAGGATGGCCATAAAATGGCTTTTTTATACAGCCTTCCCAGTACTATACAATGCATTTAATTACCTCAAAATATGTGTACCCTCAAAAAGTGATCTGTACCCCCAAATGCTAAACCGAAGGGTACATGTACCCCTAAATCAAAATGTGAGTGGGAATGCTGCTCACTGGCATTTATTGAGGCTAAGGCAAGAGTTTATGTAGGTTTCGACAGAGAGTATGATGGACTGATGGATGGACTGAAAATTGGATACATCTGTCACATCTGCTTACAAAAACAGGTGTGACAATAAGTACAGAGAAATTTTTCAGTAGTATTGGGTGATAATTCTGGGATATATATCTGGGATAATTTTTCTTGTTTGTCCTTTCTGAGGCACTTCTAATGAGTACTCACAACATATATGTTTTTTATAGAGAAACCGAGAAAATTATCCTAGAATTATCATCAAATACTCCTCCTTTACCTCTAAGTACAAACTGCACTTATTATGACAAACATATTGATTAATAGAAACATCAAGAGGGTGAGTAGGTATGCATAAGCACAAAGTTTATCTCTTAACATGAGCACTTCCAGGCAAAATTAGCTGAAAACAAATTATGCTATTTTCCCCAGAAAAACAAAAAGTAACAATTTGAACAGAATGTCAAGCCCTAATTCTGTGGAGAAAAAAGTCAATATGCCTGTAATGGGGGGGGGGGTGGTGGTGGGGGGGGGGGGGGTGGGGGGGGAGAGAATATAATTTGCTCAGCATAATAATTAGGAACAGAATCAAAATATTTTCTTTTCATCTTAATGCCAACATCAATTCAGAGAGACGATAAAAAATCATTTCATTTTTGATCCAGTTCAAAAACAAGAGACTAGTTGAAATTATACAGGCTGTCAGATGCCACAGTTTATGATGGTATTAATACCATACATTGTATATCAATTTATTAAACCTTTTCTTGGATAAAAAATGTCTATTTTTGAGGAATATGTAGCCTTTAAGGGGGAGTATTTGATAATTATGGGATAATTTTCTCCAGTTCTCCATAATACCCTAAGTTGTGGGTACTCATTAGAAGCACCTCAGTGAGGCATTTCTAATGAGTTCCCACAAAATATGTCTTTATGTGGAAATAAGGAAAATTATCCCTGACTGATCATCAAATACTTCTCCTAAACAAGTCCTCCGATATAAGCAGTGTTCTAATGAAACTTTCCCAACAAAAATTAATATGCTCTCCGTAACATTTCGTTGGAATCACCGACTGTAATTCTAATATTTCTTCATCATGTTCATTCTTTTTCATACTTTATCTCGAAAATTAACAAAGCAGAGGATTTGTTAAGAAGAAGCATTTGGTTATAATTCTAGGTTTATTTTCTCCAGTTCTCCCTCCCCCCTCAAAAAAAAAAAAAAAAAATGTTGTGCATACTCATCTAATTAAGATGTCCCGTTATGTCTTTTTATTCAGAAATAACAAAAATTCCCCCACAATTATCATCATATATTCTTCCTTATTGAGTTCTCTTCAAACCACACCAGTCCTGTATCCCTGCCATTTTTTTTTCTCCATAAATTAATCTAAATGAACATGTGAAACAGCTGCTTTGATTAAATGAGTAAATTCTTCATCTGCCAATCAAATACAGCCAAGTGGAAGTCTATCAATTTAAAATCCATTGATCTTGAAAAGGTGCTTTTTTTCTTGTATATTTTGGGAATTCATTAGAAATAAGGCACTTCTAATACCCATAACTTAATCCTAGTCCTGCTGGACCCAGATTATATACATTGTACCTATCCTCTGCAAACAGTGTAGATCCAGATCAGTTGGCTTCTAAAGAAGCCAACTGATCTGGATCTGCACTGTTTGCTATTAAGTATGTTTATTCTTATCAACAAAATGGAACAAGTAATCTGGTCACTGAAAATTAGAAGTGGGCGGGGCATCTTAATTTATTCAGCATGACAAGGTTAAGTTTTGTGGAGCAATAAGAAAAATATTTACCTAGATACTCCTCTTATTTGGAGCTATGAAAATCAATAAAATCTTACATAATTAAGGACAGCATGATTACACATAGCTCTGATAATAGTGAGTATCAGGTAAATATTTTTCTTATTTCTCCACAAAAATGTATGTTCTGGGTACTCATTATAGGTGTCTTGCTGAGGTACTTTTAATGAGTACCCACAATATTAGGTTTTTCTGGAGAAATAAGAAAAATATTCATAGTTTTTTGTTGAAAAAAATGCTTTACTCAAGAGCTATGAGTATTGTATAGGACAGGAATTGTACCAAGCAATGACAGACTTGCGCTATGTAAGCAAATACTAAGGCTCAGATATAACGTTTATTAAACACCCTCTGGGCTAATTCAGCAGATGACACATAAATGATATTTTCTTATTTTTCTCAGAAAACAGGTTTTGACATTTCATGCAAACTGTCTTCAATGGAGACAACACATGAAATGTCAAATCCTGTTTTTTGACAAAAAAATAAGAAAAATGTTTTCCGATATATTGTATGCAGAAACTTTTACCCACAGTGCTAAGCATTAAACTGTAAGAGAAAGCAGCGAGTTATCTTGTGAGAATTGCTTCCCTTAATCTTGGAGACAGCAAATGAACCAGCCCATGACAAAAGGGTACACAGAGCCGTTATTTCGCGAAATCCAGTATATCACAAATTGGCCATGGCTCCCAAATTTTCCATAATAAAAAAAAATTAAAATTATAAAATGTTTGTTGTTTTATTTAACTTCAGGAAAAAAAACACAAAAAAACACGTTCCACCTCCCGTAATTGATTTTTTGCACCTATCCCTACGCTAAGTCGCGTCAGGTATTATGACAAACAATCCACTTAATTAGCGTCAGTCAGCGAACACGCTGATTATAATTGGCAAACAATAAATTATAATCGCCGTTATTGTCATAATCATTATCATCATTGAGTACATAGATCTACTCAACGCTCAAACAGTCAATGATGCCCACAAACTAATTCAGCTCAACAAATGAAAACCTCCTCTTCAACACCAGCAAATTTTACAAGACAGTAGTCTTAAGATGTTTCTGTCCCACATACACACATCTTAGTCTGCTCATTTTACACTTCTGTAGCAATAAATATTTTAAAAGAAAACAACTGTGTCAAAAAAACCCCCCCAAAAAAAACCAAAAAAAAAACCAATAAAACTAAAATAAAAGTTGACGACAGTTTTTTGCGCCCACAACACAATAAGTAAAGGGAAGCAACTCAAATTATCTATGCACAACTGAAGCAATTTGAGCTACTTCCCTTTGCCGTTCCAGGGAATCCGAGTATCCAAAATGGCGTCCTAAATTGTCAACCCGATGATTTCATGTTTTCAAACGTGGTTTCAATTGAAATTACTTGCTAAATTATGTCATTGAGCAATTCTAATCCAATTTTAATTGAGAAAAATTGATGATAACATGCCTGTTTGTTTGTTTGTGTTGAGGTTTTACGGCCCAGTCAACCCAATGGGGTCATGTCGAGCGCCGTCAGTTTACCTAACCACACGTTTACTGGGCAGGCTTAGTCCTCTAAGCGGTTAACCAGTATTGTGCACATTCTTTCGCCAGAAACTGACAACTGCCCTTCTGACTGCCATTTATAAGTGATGTCAGCAAACTACCACAGAGACAAACCAAGCGAGTGTTATACATGCTGTTATACATGCATGGTACATGTCTAATATCGCGCTCCGATTATATCGCGATAGCGGACTTTGGACCCCGAGGATCGCGATATATTGGATCTACAGTGTATCTTTTTTTTCGTGTGCTGGCTAAAATATTTTTTCCAAGACTTGATCAATTTCAGGTTCCAGTTTCTTAGCCTGCAATGGACACACAGGAATTAAGTTTGGAATAAAATTAATCACAGAGCATATAGTTGTATAGGGCCAGATGCGGCACTTTTTTTTCTTTTTTTTTTCAACAAAAAGTGTGATAATTTTCTTATTTCTTCATAAAAACATGTTGCTACTTGTGAGTACTCATTAGAAGTACCTCTATAAGTCACATAATAAGTAGCAACAACAAATAAGCCAGCTGATGACAAAACCTACAATTACACTTGTGCAACCAGTATAGACTTAGATCAGCCTGCACATCTGCTCAGTCTGATCAGTCCACTGATCCCATGTGCATTCTACAGCCTCCAGGCTATCCAAAGAGGAATAAATGAGAATCCTTGCCATACTGGGTGGATGAACAGTAATCCGAATCTTTGCTGATTAAACAGGTCTTTTTGTAGGTTTTGTAGTGCACTGGCTGGCTCAAATGTCAAATCCTGTTCTGGGAAAAATAAGAAAAATGTTTTCGGGCATATGTGGAATGCTAGGACCAGATCAGCCTGCGCATCCCCACAATCTGATCGGGACTTTACCATCCACTAACAGAATCATTGGATACTACAGAATGTATAAATGGAGAGAAAAGGCCTGGATGATACTTTACGTATGTGCAGGATTATTGAATCTGCCCATCTTGCACATGTTGGAAGGCCTTTTTTCCACTGACATCCCCCATGTAAAAAATCAAAGTCTGTTTTACAGTATCTTTACATTCTGCTTATCTAGTCCTGAAATGCTATGAAATGCTAAGCAAACAAGTGATATTAGCTGGAATATTTCAAGCTTGTCTTACTTGGATGTAATGTGGGGACGTGCTGTGCCATTCTATCATCTTTCAGCATGTGTAATAACGTTGTTTTACCGGCATTATCAAGACCAAGGAACACTAGCTTCCCCGATTTTTTATATAAACCTAAAATAAACAAAACAAATTCTCATGCATCATACTTAGCAGGCATAATTAGTACAAAATGTAATGCCAGACTATAGCTCCAGATAAAACACATTGTAGGTACTAACTACTTTCCACAATTACCATGGCCATATTTTGTGCAGCAAAAATATATCTATCTGCATTCTCTCCTCTAGATAGCTTAGACATACCAAATTTACCAAAGTATTTGGGCATAGTAACTTCTTACCATACCTGTCCTAAGCTTTGAGTAAACCCAGTTTACTACCTGATGAAGAGTCTGAACAACTGCTGGATGAGTGTCAAACAGTACAGACCAAGATCGGAGACCGCATTCTGCATTCTGATCCAGGTCTACCCTGTTAGCACATGCCTGTCTGTCAAAATTCTTAGGGCAAATAAGGTACCGTAATAACTCTAAGTGTTGGGACAGATAGGCCTTTGTCAATCCTGTGGTGACTGAGCAGGCTCTATACTGTTTGCCATACAGCAATATTTTAGACACATCTAGAGGTACTAGAATGGACTATTTTAAATTTCAGAACAAGTATGATAAGTAAATAAGGTGTCCCAATACTTAGGGTTATTAGGGTAACTTATTTTCTACTCCACTACAATGAGTACCCCCCAGTAACATTATTATATAATCCAGTAACTATCACTTTTGGTCCATAAAAGTGCCTTTTCAAGCGCTGTCTCCTTATCTGGAGCTATGCAATAATTTTGGCTGATACCATCTTTACCCTACATATTCAGAAACATTTGTTAGAGCAAACAAGGGAGACCCAGAATCAAAATGCTTTTTAGTAATTTGTTCTGGGTCTACAATGTTTCATTCAGCCTGCACATTTTACAACACATCCATATCTCTTGATAAGATGCTTTTTTCAATCCAAAAGTATTGACATCTTTTTTACTTCTCCATAAAAACATATGTTGTGGGTACTCATTAGAAAAGCCATGGTGAGGCGCTTCTAATGAGTACCCACAGCATCTGTTTTTGGGGAGAAATAAGAAAAATATTAACCTGATACCACCTCTTATCTAGACCTCAAGTAGTCAAAATAGGCTTCTTTGAATTTCAGGTAGGTAAAGGAGGAATTACAGTGTCTGAATATGTACAGTAGTTAATAATAAATAATATCATAGCTTTAGATTAGACGCTTTTTTAAACCAAAAAGTATTGATATTTTTCGTATGTCTCCAAAAAAAACATATGTTGTGGGTACTCGTTAGAAGTGCCTCAGTGAGGCACTTCTAATGAATACCCACAACATGTTTTCATGGAGAAATAAGAAAAATATTTACATGATACCGACTCTTATCTAGACCTATGGAACTTATGCTGTTTGTTGGCCTAACATTCTGTCTGTATGATAGAACAACTTTGATTAGCTCAAAAGCTGGTTCCAAACACAGTTTTAGGCATTTGCAACATGCAAACAGAGGTTTGGGTGCTTTCAATATCAATTCATGCTCTGCAATAAAAGCCAAAGTTTGAATAATAACTTCAAATCATGCAGACAAAATGCAAAGGACCATACTCATTCATATGTGAATCTCCCCTTGTAAGCTACCTCTGCTTGGTTTTACACCCTAACAGGGTAGCCATGATTATAATATCATAGGTCTAGATAAAAGTGAGTATCAGGTAAATATTTTTCTTATTTCTCCTCGAAAACATATGTTGTGGGTGCTCATTTACATTAAAAGCGTCGCAGCAAGGCGCTTCTAATGAGTACCCACAACATATGTTTTCGTGGAAGAATACAAAAAATACCAATAAATTTGGATTGAAAAAAAAAAAAAAAAGCATCTTATCAAGAGCTATGCTTTGACAGTTTGAAAATGGGCTTCATCAATCACAGCTCCAGACAAGAAATATTTTTGTCCCAAAGCATGTTGAAATTTTTCTTATTTCAACTCAAAATCTTATCTTGTGGGTTCTCATAAAAGACATCAGATTAACCCATTTAAGACTAGCATCCCATAAATGGGACATAACCAAACAGTGCAGACCCAGATCAGATGTTGCAGAGTGCAGCGTCTGATCAGAGTCTACACTGTTTGCATGAAATACAGGAATTTCGATAAAACATGTTCACAATAAAAACTAACCAAACACCCCTTACATTGGAAATGGACCGATCCGAAGATTGGAGGTAGAAGCATCCACTCGGGTTAAGAGTTCTAAATATAGCTTCTTTAATGAAAGATCATCTATTCACCCATTTTCAGCTTGCTAACATGGAAGGATCCACATAATTATGCATTCAAGGCACGATAGCTGGGGAAACCCACCATTTTCATACATGCAAACAGTGATTTTTAGATAAGCCTACATATTTTGTGCAGTCTAGGCAACAGATTTTCATTCTGCTACACAACAAATTTTGGTATCTCACCATTACCATTAATTATCAGCATGGCTTCAGCAAGCTCTGCTTTTCTAGCAAATACCCACAATGTACATTTTTGTGGAGAAAGAGGGGAAATATTTATCTGGATATACTCCTCTTATCTAAAGCTATGTTTACAGGTGGGATTCCCTTGCATGCCTCATTCCATGTACGTGTTCACTTACTGGGATGTAATGTAGGGACTGGCTGTACCAGGTGTCCTTCCTTCAGAACACTCAACAGTGTTGTTTTACCAGCATTGTCCAGCCCCAAAAATATCAGTTTTCCACTTTTGCTACGCAGACCTTGAACATGTTCAGAAATTCAGATACGGTAACTGTCCTAAAATTTTGAACACTTTATTCCATCTTTTTTTCTGCTAATTTTTTTTTTTTTTTGCTTTTAATGCAGTTGTTTCGTAAAATACTTAGTGGAATGGCAAACAGTGTAGACCCTGATCAGACATCTGATCTGGGTCTTCACAGTATGTGTATACAATTTTAACAGACACTTTGGTGTACAAAATTTTAGGACATTTACCGTAAGATGTGTGTTCAAATAATATGAGCCACAATGTCAGAAAATACTTCGAACATTCCATTGGAGACAGTTTGCATGAAATATCAAATTCTATTTTCTGGGAATGGAGCAATGGAGACAGTTTGCATGAAATGTCAAATTCTGTTTTCTGGGAAAAATAAGAAAATATTGTCAATTCGTCAATTTGTCCTCTGCTGAATTTGCCCATAGAATCCTAGGTGTTAATAGCTCTTTCCTGCTGTTCATGGCATAAACGCCAGATAAGTAGCCTGATTAGATAAATATACAAGTATCTTAATTCTCCATCAAATGTGTTGTAGGGTCTCATTGGAACACCTCAGCAAGGTACTTCTAATGAGTACTCATAACATATGGTTTTGTGGAGAAATAACAGATTCGTAATAATTAATTATCCTAAATATCTAACACTATAACCCAACATCCAAATACCTGACATAGGTCTAGATAAGAGTGGGTATCATGTAAATATTTTTCTTATTTCTCCATGAAAACATACATGTATGTTGTGCGTACTCATTAGAAGCACCTCGGTGAGGCACTTCCAATGAGTACCCACAACATATCTATCTAAAATATCTATATTTTTGGACTGAAAAAGCATCTTATCTAGAGGTATGTGTAACCATATTTATCCTAAAAATTGAACAACTCCATTTGACGACCTGACGACTAATATGTTGCTACAGAATGGAAAATATTGTAGATCCTGATCAAACTGAGCAGTCTGATCTGGGTCTACATGTACACTGCTGGAGCAGGCAGATCTGTCCAAATATTAACCCTTGTCCTGCTGAACCTGGACAGGTCCTGCTTTTAAAAACAGTGAAGATCCAGATCAGTTGGCTTCTGAAGAAGCCAACTGATCTGGATCTGCACTGTTTGTCATTTAGTATGCAAATTTATATCAACATTCTGGATTAAGTAATCTGATTGGCCGATAGTTAGAAATGGGCGTGGAATCTTAATTTATTCAGCATGACAAGTATTAACAGTAAATATTACCATTAGTCCAACTGACTACTTGAGGATGTATTTATAGAATGCTGACTGACTGACAAACAGTGCAGACTGCCTAGAACAAAGCTCTCTTTTATCTTATATTAAAGCAGTATTTATTTTGGACACCAATATTTGCTTAGAAAAGTCTGTCAAAAAATGTATGATAAAAATACACACATTGAGTGACTAAAGAAAGTACTCATGTAATCTCTGAGTTTTTATTTGATGAGAACAGTTTTTTGTTGTTTCTGAACTGTTTTGTGCTGAAAATTTAACTGCTGGTGCTTTGAATAAAATAAAATATCTGATGGAGATATATGCAGGTTTAGACATGCACAATAAATATGTGACATTAGCCTTCAAATGAAAAATCACACAGCTGACGTAAAAGCTGTCAGTTTTACAATATTATTACATTTTTCAGAAGTGTATTTAGTAGCAGTTCTGAACTTCAGCATAATTCTTTCTGAAATGTTGTGTGTTAAAAATTTAATAAAAGCCCATTGAGTTTTAATCTGTATAATAGGAAGATAACATCAAACCCACAGGCACATCTTCAGACCATGTAGAACAAATCGAGGGTTGAGCGCAAGACTGGCGTAAGTCAGATGGTTGTTTTTCCCCAAACCTAATCTCCTCACCATGAAGGCGTTAAGAAGATTACAACATTTCTTTCTGTAAACAATGAAAATTTAGATGCCATTGCTCGTATGAGCAATGGCACCTAAATTTGCATTGTTTACAAAGGAGTCCAAGTTGCCCCTAAACAAGGGTTTCAAAAATTGAGTTACCATAGTCTTGCGCTCAACCCTCGAAATATGCATAGTTTCAAAATGATAGGTAGAAAACTCTAGAAGGGGTTGCGCCCACAAGTTATCTATTCCAATACTAATTGGACCTGAAAAAAACTAAGTCAAAAAGTGGAAAAAGTTGATAAAAGATAATGGGAGGATAATCCCAAAACCACATGCACATCTTCAGACCATGTAGAACTAGTATGAATAGTTTAAAAATGATGGATGGAAAACTGTAGGATGAGTTGTGCCCACAAGGTATCTATTCTAATACTAATCGGACTTGAAAAACAATGTCGAAAAAGTGGAAAAAGTTGATAAAAAAATGATGGGAGGATGACCCAAAAAGCACATGCACATCTTCAAACCATGACAAAAACACATGCAAAGTTTCAAAAAGTTTGGTATAAACCTGTAAGAGGAATTGGGCCCACAAGCTACCCACGTCATCGTGTCACGATTAAAAAAAAACTAAGTTGAAAAAGAGCAAAAAGTTGAAAAAAAAAGATAATGATAGGATAACCCCAACAAGACCTGTAGCCAGACAGGATGAACCCCAACAAGACCTGTCGCCAGACAGGATGCTCGACTGAACTAGCTCTTGTCAATCAAATCAAAAAAAGTAAGACTTTGACCTTAAAATGTATGTGTATGTGTGTGTTTGGAAGGGGGAGGGGGATGGAGAGAGGAAGACATGGTACTAGATATAATTTTGGATGAAGAACATCTTCCATAGCGGCTACATGTGTATCTGTATACCAAATATAAATAGTATGATTGAAAAGTTGTTGAGTGACTACAAGACCTTAAGAACTTTAAGGTACATGTAAAACTTTCACATAACATTTCACAGTCCATGACCTTGACACCTATGTCATAGGGTGGGGATAGTGCTGAATTAAACTTTGGACCAATATCTATAAAATGCCTTCTAATGTTTTGATGCAAAACTTGAACATGAATTTCTAAGTCTGTTTACCTTGACCTCTAGGTCATAAGCAGGAGTGGGAATAGTGCTGAATATAATTTTGGATCAATATCTGTAATCATGCCAAATATAAAGTAAATCCATGGAAGGATTTAGAAATTAAGATCTTAAAAACTATGACGTGACCTTGATCTATATGTCTTCAGCAGGGGTGGGGACAGTGTTGATTTTTGATGCAAAACTTGAACATGAATTTCTAAGTCTGTGTTTGTTTGTTTGTTTGTGTTGAGGTTTTACGGCCCAGTCAACCCAATGGGGTCATGTCGAGCGCGGTCAGTTTACCTAACCACACATTTACTGGGCAGGCTTAGTCCTCTAAGCGGTTAACCAGTATTGTGCATATTCTTTCTCCAGAAACTTACAACTGCCCTTCTTGAATCAGCGGAAGGAACAGAATGACCGTAGAAAATATTTCATGATCAATCTCCACGAAAGAATATTGCCAACCTCGGCGGGGGTTGAACCCGCGACCTCCTGGTCTCCAGTCGGACGGCGCATCCAACTGAGCCACTGAGGCCGGCTTCTAAGTCTGTGACCTTGATCTCTGGGTCATAAGCAGGAGTGGGAATAGTGCTGAATAAAATTTTGGCCCAATATCTATTATCATGCCAAATATAAAGTAAATCCATGCAAGGATTTAGAAATTAAAAACTTTGATGCAAAACTTTAACATAAAATTTCTGTCCGTAACCTTGACCTACAGGTCATAAGCAGGGGTGTGGACAGGGCTCAATAAAATTTTGGACCAACATCTACATTGTATAATTATACCAATGTCCAAATATAAACTAAATCCATATGAGGATTTAGAAAATATAAGGTCTTAAAAACTTTAACATTTTTGTTTACGCCGATGCCAATGCTGGGGGTAGTGCGAGCTAAAACCACATGTACATATTCAGATCATGTAGAACAAGTAAGCAAGTCTAAAAATGATCCGTGGAAACGTCTAGAAGTCTAGAAGGAGTTGCGCCCACAAGATATTTATTCTAATACTAATCGGACCTGGAAAAACTAAGTCGAAAAAATGGAAAAAGTTGATAAAAACAAGAGCTGTCGGAGGACAGCGAGCTCGCCTGCTGGGTACATTTTATATTGTAACATTTTTATCATTAAGCCATATAATATAGGTCACACTGACCTAGATGTATTTGTATGTAAATCATTTTGTCACTTAGATATAATAATCCAGGTATGACAATTCTCCATGAAATAGTAATAAAACTAGGCAAAATCACTGAAGCATGAAATATAGGTCACAATGACCTAGATATAGTAAGTGGTCATTCATTGGGTCACATGGAACTAATATCCCAGGTGTGACATTTATCCAACAAATATTCAAGATATAAGGCAAAATCACTGAACCATGAAATATAGGTCACACCAACAGAGATATATTTTGACGTCAATAATCGGGTCACAAGGAACTAATATCCCAGGTGTGACATTTATCCAACAAATAGTATTCAAGATATAAGGCAAAATCACTGAACCATGAAATATAGGTCACAATGACCTAGATATAGTAAGTGGTCATTCATTGGGTCACATGGAAGTAATATCCCAGGTGTGACATTTATCCAACAAATAGTATTCAAGATATAAGGCAAAATCACTGAACCATGAAATATAGGTCACACCAACAGAGATATATTTTGACGTCAATAATCGGGTCACAAGGAACTAATATCCCAGGTGTGACATTTATCCAACAAATAGTATTCAAGCTATAAGGCAAAATCACTGAACCATGAAATATAGGTCACAATGACCTAGATATAGTAAGTGGTCATTCATTGGGTCACATGGAACTAATATCCCAGGTGTGGCATTTATCCAACAAATAGTATTCAAGATATAAGGCAAAATCACTGAACCATGAAATATAGGTCACAATGACCTAGATATAGTAAGTGGTCATTCATTGGGTCACATGGAACTAATATCCCAGGTGTGACATTTATCCAACAAATAGTATTCAAGATATAAGGCAAAATCACTGAACCATGAAATATAGGTCACAATGACCTAGATATAGTAAGTGGTCATTCATTGGGTCACATGGAAGTAATATCCCAGGTGTGACATTTAACCAACAAAAAGTATTCAAGATATAAGGCAAAATCACTGAACCATGAAATATAGGTCACAATGACCTAGATATAGTAAGTGGTCATTCATTGGGTCACATGGAAGTAATATCCCAGGTGTGACATTTATCCAACAAATAGTATTCAAGATATAAGGCAAAATCACTGGACCGTGAAATCTAGGTGACCTTGACCGTAAAATGTAGGTCACCATGACCTTCACTCTCTTACACTTAAACTGATGTCACATAGTTAGCTGATGTATAACCAGCTGTGTCTATAACCTGTAGGCATATAAGATTTTACAAATGTGTCCTAGATTTTGACCCCTAGCCCCACCCCAAGGCCCACCCTGAGGTATGAACCCAGGGGTATGTTCTTTTGGAATCTCAGAAGACTCGTCCAGGTACCCAAATTCTAAATATGAATGCTCTATGAGGAGTGAAAGTCAAGATATAAGAATTTGAAAAACTTTAACACAGTATTACAAAGGTGTCCTAGATTCTGACCCCTAGCCCCACCCAGGGGCATGAACCCAGGGGTTTATTCTCTTGGAATCTCAGAAGACCCTCCAAGGTACCTAAGTTCCAAATTTGATGCCTCTGTGAGGAGTGACTGTTGAGATATAAGCATTTGAAAAACTTTAACACAGTGTGACGGGAACGGGAACGCAAATGCAAACGCAAACGCAAACGTGGACGACCGGGGTGACTACAATAGCTCTCCTTGTACTTCGTACAGGCGAGCTAATAACAGGAGAATAACCCTCAACCACTTGCACATCTTCATACTATGTAGAACAAGAATGCACAGTTTCAAAATGATTTGTGGAAAACTCAAGGAGTTGCACCCACAAGGTATCTATTCTAATACTAATGGAACCTGGAAAAAACTAAGTTGAAAAGGTATAAAAAGTTGATAAAATCAAAACCACATGCACATCTACAATGTAGGTTGAGTATGCATAGTTTAAAGAATTAAAAAATTCTGTGGAAGGTATAATGAAAAGAAGGAAATAGCCTATTATCCATAGGTTAATGTATTATGCAATTAAAATTTATAAAAAAAATCAAATAATTGTGTAATATCATTTTGAAGATTTTTCCGTGTACCGACCTCTACCGTTGTACAAAAGACTACTACGCAGTATGCACCCACTGTCAAAACAGATTATTAGCCCATCAATTATCATTAATTCTGTCAATTAGAAGTCATAATCACATAATCAAATTTACATGCATCATATTAATGAGAATGTGGGGTGTAATCTTTGATCCCATTCGCTCCGCCCCTTTGACTGTCAAATTATTGAATCACAAAGAGTGGAAAATGGAAATCCAATCAAATTAAAGAGACAAGTGAAGATCTCATTTTGTCACCGAAAACCCCACTAACTGAATCAGATGACCAGCCAGATGATCAAGATTATCTTGAAAAAGAAGATGGCTTCATTCACTTTTTTTTACTGCAAACATACTTTAATTGCTGTGGGTTATTCCTCACAATGGGGGTAAGTAGTCTTTAACATTGTGACTTAAATAACACATAATGCTCCGAGCGGCTCAGCCTAGACTGTCAGATCTTTTTGTCAGTCTGATATTGAAATTCCGGATTGTGAAATCAAAAACAAAATGTAAACAAAATTTTATGTCAAAACTGAAAATGACGACACATGTTTGATGTAAGGACTGAGTGCCTATATTACCCACAGGGCCACAGTAATTTTTCATTCCTCATGCAGGAAAAGTCATGAGTAAGGAAAAATCTTTCATTCTCCCAAAAAGGAGAATTAGCGACCTAAATCATCTAGCACTAGATGACGTCTGTCTGAACCTCTAAGGGCGACTGGAAGACGGACAACGCTTGGTTGCAATATGATGCAAAGTCAAAACTAAAGTTTTACGACTACTACATGTACATGTTTATCAAGACACAATGCAAAAATATCTTGACTAAGGGTTGCAGGGTATTTAAGAAAGACTCTAATCAAACAAGTCCAAAACAAAGCTGGGGAAAAGCAGCAGGTGTGTCTCTTTTTTTGTATGGCTACTAATATATATTTTTTTTTATATTCATGCTGTGGTAGTACAACACATTATGCCTTATAGCAGATTCATCCAAAAATGTTTTGATGGCTGATCACAATATCCTAAATGGGCAAAGATCTAGATTAAATTTAAGACGATTTTCTCTGATAACTACTTATATGTGGAGCCTTGAATTCTTATGCGGCCTGAAAATGCATGGTTCTTTTGGAAAAATAAAATGACAGCAAGTGATTGTTTTACTTATTATTATTGTTCTCATATCTTGAAAAAGAAAAAAAAAATTCATACATACATGTACATACTTCTTTTTGATGGATGGACAACATCATAAGTTCAAGAATCAGTGTTTGAAAAATAAAATCAGTAAAAGATATAACCATTCAAATTCAAGACTAAAGGTGGCACTGAATTCTTGAATTTAATGCTGTAAGTTTGTATCTTGTTTGTGTTGAGGTTTTGCTGCCCAGTCAACTCAAAGGGGTCATGTCGAGTGCAGTCAGTTTACCTTACCACACTTTTACTGGGCAGGCTTAGTCCTCTAAGCAGTTAACCAGTTTTGTGCACATTCCGCAACTTTGACAAGCTAATTATTATTCAGTTTTAAAGATAACAGATAAAAATTACTTCAGATGCTTCCTGCTAGCAGCAGGGGTATCTGAGGTCATTGAAACATCTCCCTAGGCAAGGTTGCAGAAAACTACTCTTATTATAATGTATTTTGTAATATTATTAAGAAATTCAAAGAAGCTGGCACAAAAAAAAAAAAAAAATCAAATTTATGAAATTGGTGGCAAAAGAAAACAATTCCAAGAGCGAAGCCTGTACATGTAATCAGGATGTTCGTTTGAGATGAGGTTTAATGTAAGGCTGGCTTATCAGAGTTGAAAAGATAAATGATTATCAGTCCTGCCATTGTGATTAATAATCAATTAGTATATATCACTGATGATTTGGTCATAATTTTGCCTGTCTGTCTGAGCATGACTCAACCATATGTTATACTTTACTGTATGTATTTGGTCAGAAAGGCATGAACAAAAAGCGGCGTCTCATCTGGGTCCACTGTTTGCTTCTCATCCAGGTATTTTTAAACACAACATTGTGTAGTAAATTGTACTTGTTCAAATTTCAGATAACGTATGCTAAGGAGTTGAGGTGTATGAATACTAAGGGTAAAATGGTAAAGTAACAGACACAGAAATCAAATGATCAATTATCAGCAAATCTGTAATGGTAATCATTTTTGTGGAATTTACTGATCAATTAATCAATAAAAGTATTTGACAAGGCCGGCAGAGGGCAAACAGAAATAATTTTAAATGTGGCCTAATGGATTACCTAATATAAACCTGCAATACCTTTTCTGACTTCCAACCATAACTTCAGCAAGGCACTTTTTTTTTCTTAACCAAAAGTAGTGATATGATATTTTCTTATTCTTGAGGAAAATGTATGTTGTGGGTGTTCAATAACAGTGCCTCAGAGACACTTCTAATGACTACCCATGACATATTTTCCTGGAAAAATAAGAAATATAGTTACCTTATATCTTATCTAGGGTTATTACATTGTAACTGACATGTAAACTGTGCTGCAGAATACAGTTTATTTAAATTCCTTTATATCTTAATGCGTAAATGAGTCTACTACTATTTGCTTACCTAAAAAATTAAGCACTCCAGCAAACCAATCCCACAGAAACATGGTTCATATCTGCAATGAGAAAAAAAGACAATGCAAAACCTCAGATAATTCTTTTGGAGCATTTGCGGTCTCAGGGATATTGTTAGCTGATAGACAGCAAGAGCCATTTTGATGGAAAATGGGGAAAACCAGATCCAGAATGGTTACTCATGGCCGTCGTCGGCGGTCCGGCAGGTCCGGTGAGCGCCGGACTATTTTTCTGGCCGATCATGTTTTCGGCTGTACCACTCTTTTTTTTTCAGCCTTTTCTGTTGTGCTTACTCTCTGTCTGTGAAATTGTTTAATCGCATTATCAAAAGTGCCGCATTTAATGCCTATTTTGTTAACGCAATGATCAATAACACTCGCAGGCCTCCACCGAGGGGGCGATTCGGGCGAAGAAGTCGCCGAAATTCTTATGACTTCGCCCTATCGGTCCGGGAAGGAGAAGACGACTTCGCCCCGTTTTTCGGCGATTTTCGAAACCTACTTTCGGTTTTGCTTGCGCCGGTGAGTCGGTTTTTTGCTTGTTTACAGCAGACACTGACAGTTGCTTTAATGATCGCTAACGGCGATACACCTACAACAACTCGTTGTTTACAAAAACATGATATAATTACCTTGATTGGTAATTATCCATAACCGTCCATATTCCTTTGATTAATCCAGTAATCACTAGTGTTGATGTCATCAGATACCATGCAATCACCCGTGATGATAACTGACCAAAACGATTGGCCGAAAGCACCACGTGGACAATGTAAGAGTGACAATTTTACCGTTTAGTGGGCGGGGCCAATGTGTCAATAACCGTCAAAAGGATTGCCTGGATGATACGCTTCTGTGCTCAAACAACAGTACAAACAACTAAAAACTCTTTGATCTCTTTAGGCAGCGACTCTTCGGATGCAAATTGTAATGTCAGATTGTGGTGATAAGCCGATTAACGTACCGATTAATAGATGCTAATTGAATAGTTTGTCTTTTCTTTGACTTTAATTGAAAACTGTTTGTTTGTTTTTCAAATGAGTGTTTAATCAATTTAATCATTTTTTTTTCTCCTCTTCGTATATCAGCTCGTAAACGGCAGTCATGTCGCTCACATCTTGGCTGAAAATTGGGTCTCCCAAACCCAGTAGCTGTGAATGTTGCTATAAATTTACATACTTAATGGCAAATTGTGCAGATCCAGATCAGTTGGCTTCCTCATCTGGATCTACACTGTTTGCAATGGCAGGGTATATCCGGGTTCAGCAGGACAAGGGTTAAACAAGGGGAAATGGTGACAATTTAGGGCTAGTTTTTATTACTTCTTTAAAAAAATATGTTGTGAGTACCTGTCAGAATCAGTTCAAGTCAGTTCTAATTATGAGTACCAACAATGTATATTTTTAAAGAGAATCACAGAAAATTATTACTGAATTATCTGGAGCTGTGTGAGAAAAAAAAATAACCATTCGCCAAAGAGCTGAATCAAATAATGAAAAGTTACACGTACATGTTCTTTAACTTATATCTGGATAGATAGTTTTAAAATGTTTAAGGTTTTAATAAAGCAATAGATTAGTTTTTGATTTTTTTTTTCATTCATAATATTGCATCATCCACCATTTTGCATGAACGGTCATAGTCACTTCTCCCTCTGGTCCTTCACTTCTCCCTATTTGGGCTGGAGGGAGAAGTCACTTCTCCCTACTTGTTGGGCCTAGGTTGGGGCCTGCACTCGTGGCTCTTTTCACCTGTCCAAGGTGTGAAAACAAAACAGTCACACTTCGTGCCAAACACTGCAATCATTATAATGACACCTGTTTGATTTAATTCATTATCTTTAAAGGATTAGTATCAATAGATGATATATCAAAGATATGATAAACTTGTTGAGCTTTGATCCAGAATGAATTAAAGAGCGCCACAGAAGACAGTTTAAATCCCCTCAATCTATTTTTCTAATTATTCTAAATCAAAGATTGGTCGGCAAATTACAAAATGTATGTATAAAACCTTTTGAATTTGAATATACTTAATCCTGAAACTGTATCGAAAGTAACACTGCCTGATGAGACCTGCAGAGGGGTCGAAATAGTTGTTTAAGATTTGCCAGTCTTACATGTATGTTTATTCTGTTTATGTTAAATTCTTGGCCAAAATGACTGAAATTCTGTGCCCACCCCACCCTGCAAACCCCAAAAGCTTCCAATATGCATTAAAACGCACATACAGACGTCGATAATTCAAAAATTTTCTCTGGGGTAATCCACCGAACCGCACTTACGAGAGGGGGGAAATCCTCCTCTCGTGCTCTTCACTCTCTCATGCCTTTGGCACTTGCCGCTAACTTCCACCGGACCACTTTTCACTACCCGGCGATGGGCCCGTTACTCCCTGCACCTTTAAATTTTGAAAGAAGACCCCATGCTTTCTAAAAACAATGCACCATTTTGGAAACTGATGAGCTATTCTGCCCATGACAACTTCAAAATTTGTTCCTGCAGTCTCATGTTTCAATTTGATGCTCCTTGCAATATTGTATAACAATCACGAGTAAAAATATAAGGTTATACATTGAATGAGTAAAGGGTTTTCGTGTGTCACCTAGTTATGCCACCATTTTTGTTATCAGAATGGATGTCTGATTTAAACTCACATCTGAAATACATATATATGTAATATAATTTTGACATACTGTTGCGCTGAATATAAAAGTCAAGTACAACTTTAACCATCAATCAATATACATCCTCGATAATCTGCCATTTTCCCATTACTCACCATGTTTTTCTTTGGAACAGTAGCCTTATAAATAGTGCAGTTGCAAAAAAGCAGATGCATATATTGAGCAAAATTTACTCATGATGTTGGAGATGCCCTTGAGAATAACTAGAAATAGGTCCTACTGGGTCCTCTATAAATTAGTGAACTATTCTACTTCAAAGTTGACCAATCTTCAAACGGGATTCTGTTGACAGCCAAACATGTCCAAATATTTATAATGAAATCATTTCTGTATTTATCAACAGTAACCCGGTTTGAGCCTATACATTTGTATGACTTTCCTGAATTTTAAACACACATCTGTGATTTATAACTGGAGTGTTCCACTATTGTTAGACTGAATGCACATTGCATTATCTTGGAAAAATGTTTTGTTTTTATGGCTGCCTGCTCATTGACCCATGTAATAACAGGGATCAATTTTAGCACTTGCTAACTTGCTAAATGCTGGTTAATTTCCTCAAAAAGCAAGCTGCAATTTTTATAACTTGCTAATTCTAGCGTTGGAAAGATTCTCTTTAATTGGTGAAACCAGAGGCATTGAGGCTGAAGTGTTGCAATTTCTTTTCCAAAAGTAATAACGATATTTTTCTTATTTTTCCCAGAAAACGGGTTTTGACATTACATGCAAATTGTCTCCTATGGAGACAATTTGCATGTAATGTCAAAACCTGTTTTCTGGGAAAAATAAGAAAAATATTTTTTAAATGTCTGCTAAAATTTTTACCCAGAGTGCTAAGGTTTAAAGCCACATTTAACAGTGTTTATAAGTGTGAAAAAGCAAGTTGGCTGAAAGGTTTAGCAAGTAAAAAATAATGCAACTTGCTAATTTTAGCAAGCTGTCAAAAAAGTTAAATTTGAACCCTGAATAACAACTCCAATATCACTGCTGCAATATTTACATGCCAGGACTGGAAGAATAACACATACCTATTTAAATCTTGCCTCAATGACTTAAATTTTAAAAGTCAGGGCCCAATTGTTCAAAGCTAACGATGTCATTAGTTAACGATTCGTAAAAATTTATATTGAGTGATACGCAAATATGCTGAAATTTTTTGCTGAAAAAATGTGAGTAGCTTTTGCAGTGCAAAAGCTACTCACATTTTTTCAGCAAAAAATATCAGAATATTGTATATTGAATCCGCTAAAACAGTTAACGAAATGACCCTTAATGAGCTCGTTAAGCAAACGACGCTTTGAACAACTGGGCCCAGTTTAGTTTAGACTGAGGAGCATTATATAGTAGCTTGTTTATATTGCATCTAATAATTGAAATACTGATGGTGGGATGTTACCAAACTTCAAACATCAATTTTTTAAACTACTCAACCAGTCAGGAGCATAACTTCTACAAGTTAAATTTTCATCATGCTCAAAACTTAACAATTTTGCTACAGTTTGTGGATTTAACTTGTTTGTTATTTTTTAATTTGAGCCACTTTTTCACCATCTGATTGTAGACTTACAGCAATTTTGTACGAAAGATCTGTTACATAACTTTATGGTCAAGCAATAAAATTTTGAACGTACCATCTAAAACCCTGTATGCAGGGCCTTTGAAATTAATGAAAAATATATACTTTTTACCTGAAATCAGTTATGAGAAATAACCTAAATAGGTTAAAACCTTCAGCCAAACGAAAGTTATATTGGAAGGAAGGTTAATTCATAGTTTGAATATTCTTAAACAAGTTGATATAAATCGTCTCAAAATTTTAACCTTTAGAAATTAAAAATTGTGTCATTTCTACCGCGCAGGAATTTTCTCATCTCTCATGGGGATTAAACCCACAATCTGGTACAGACTGTTCGGAGGCCAATGCATAGAATAAAATCTGTTTACTTTGCATTTAAATTAATCCAAATATTTTTTAAAGCCTAAAATTACAAAATCAAAAGCTATTAAACCAAAATAAATGCAACTTGAATACATCATACTTTAAAAAAAAAACAGATAAACGCAAATGAATATGCATATACTCTTTAGTTTCTGATCAAATGGACCTGCCTCAGCCAATCGCATTAGATAAAAATTACGAACCATTCCTGGGGCTACGTATGCATGATGTTGGAAGGGTTGCTTTGCACAAATCGAGGTAGTGCCTTAGGCCTATTTAATATTGTTATTTCGGTCGTTGTTCTATTTATAACTGATGAAAGAATTCGTTATAGATACATTTCCTGATATGATACTTCAGCACAAGTCACTAAAAAGTGAATTTGATTGTGTTGGGGTTTAACGACACGTCAACCCTTGAGGGTCATTTTGTGTCGTCTCCCAGAGAAAGGGAGAAAAGAGATAGAAGAGAGAGTAGAGGAGATGAAAGAGAGGGACAGGGAAGAAAGAGGAACAGGAAAGAAAGTGAAGAAACAGAAGAAATAAAAACATTCCCCCTCTACCCTTACCCACTACAAGGATAGCAGGCCTTGCCCAACTGTAAGCCAATATCAGTTGGACGCCCCAGTGATGTAAGATACACAGCACCTTCGCACCACCCGACCACCCCCCACTAAAAAGTGAAGGATAGTGTAGTATCTGAGCCACAGTGGAACGATTTGTAGCTTTATGAGCAAGACAGCTGGAAGAATATATATTCCAAACGTTGATTCTTTATAAAAACAAGATCAGTTCAAAAATACTTACATATTTTATCCTTTTAAGCACAAATTCCGTTGTATTTTCGGTGACACGAAACAAATGGAAGGCTAAAGGTATATATTTATGTTAAACCTATTTCGATTGGATAGAATGTAAAAATTGACCAATCACATTCTGTGTTTCAACATCAGCATTTCTCTGACTGGGTCTCGGTTTGTTTAGTCTCAATTAAAGCTGAGTCGAAAACCATTTCCTTTTGGCGATATGCGAACTTCATTCGACGCTTCTGAACAAAATGTGAACCATTCGGATTTACATCTTCGACTACCACCTGGCCCTAGAATGCTCCACATGACCTCGTACAACGAGGACTGTGCAAAAACCAATTTTACTTTGTTTACCAGGGCAAATACAGCCTGGTTATCCAGATCATTGACATATCAAGAACGTTTAATTGAATCTATCTACTCCACACTATCGCAGAAAGGATTGTGGGACAACTCGGCACATAACCAACTCGGCCCATAATTAACTGATTATAGTCTATTTATCTATTGTTATGTTGAATACTTTAATCCACCGTTACAAACAACCAATTCAAGGTTGCCTTTGAATTTTAATCATTTTAACTTGGTGGCAAATATTTATAATGTAAATGTCATGCTTAGAAGCGATTCTACCGAGCAACTATAATCTATGATTTTGAGCAGAAATAAAATATACTCCTGAAAACCACCTGTTTTACTATTTGGGCACCGTCGCTTGAAAACCTGCAGTCTTCGGGGATTCCGATTGGCCAGGTTAGACAAAACAGACCTGCTCAAAACCCACGAGTTTTGGCATACAGCAACCTAAGTAATCATACTTTCCAAGTAGCGAACAACAAAAGCGTTGATCAGACTGCGCAGTTGATCAGCACCTTTATTGTTCGCACATTGAGTTTGCAGGTGGCCCCGGGGGTTTTCTCACGACGTGCTCAAATACAAAAGTGGTACATAGTTCCCTCAGACTATCTTACAGAGTTGAAATATGAAAAAAGTATAGTATGAGCCACTACGGAGAAAAAGGATCATTCGTTCAGTCCGTACGGTCAAACTTTCAGTGTGCACGCTCAGCACCTTAGCAGGTCAAGTACTTTGGTTCTTTGGCTGAATGTTTCTCATGACCTACAGCTTAGGTGAGCAAACAGCGAAGGTTTTGGCGAGACTGCGTGGATGCGCAGGGTCACCTGAACCTTCGCTGTTCGCGTATGCAATAAATAGTAATGGGGATCAATAGCCTTTCAAGCTTTTTAGAGCAGAAATAAGAAGAAATCTATTAGAGTAACAATTATGCCCTTTTCATGGCCTACTGAATGGTTCAAGATATAATTTGAAGAAAAAAAAAATAAAGAAATAAATTTATCTTTCCTAACTTTTTCTTTTTATAATTATCTATAAAAAAGTGTAAACTACATCTAGAAATAGACGCATTAATGTACAGATATATAACTATATTTATGTGCCGTTTGCTATGTGCCGAGATGGTATGGGCCGAGCTGGTTATGTTCCGAGTTGGTTATGTGCCGAGTTTGCTATGTGCCGAATTGACCCGGCACCGCAGAAAGAGATTTGACATCATCCAAGTATTCAAGATAATTCATAAGATAGATGACATTGACATGTATGTATCGTATTTTTCACCTTTTCGGAGAATAGTCAATTTAGAGGCCACAACCTTAAATTGAACAAGCCCCGTACAATTTAATCTATCAAATTAAACTCCTTTTCAATGAGAAATATCCCAGTGTGGAACAGCTTACCTCAAGATATTGTAAATTCCAAAACCGTATTAGAATTTAAGACCAAACAAGATAAGTTATGGAAAAACATAAGGTTTTGATCTGTCACACATCTATTAAAGACTTATTCTAAAAAAAAAACCCCGGAAACGACGACAAGAAAAACCAAAAAACCGAGGAGAATTTATAAGCCAGAAGGGCTTAAGAAGTTTCCCAGAAGACCAAAGCACGGGTAGGAAACTTCATAATCGGAGCCAGTGGCTCTGATAAGCAAATGATATTCCCCAACTATATGCTTGTCGATACAAAATGCCAAAGTTGAAGAGGAACATAACTCCGACCAAAATTTGATCAGGTAATTACATCTTGGTTCCAAACTACTTGAAAAATTTCATGAGCCTAACTCAAGTAGGTCCTTAGATGTTTTGCTTACAAGATTTTTATTGGCCTAAGTTTGAAAAGGGGCATTACTCCATCATGAAGACTCCGACAGAAAAGAAAACAAGACAACGGGCCATAACTCAAGAAGTATCAGGGAGTATTTATTCAAATGTTAATCAGGTCAACTACTTCTCACTAACAATCTTTTCACTAGGTTTCAAGGCTCTAGCTTCAATAGTTTTTGTGATTTTGTGCTGACAAGATTTCGTCCATATATTTTCTAAGGGTCATAGCTCAGGAAAGGCACATAACCTTGACAAGAAAAAAAAATACTTGCCAGCTATTTTTTTCATGAGGAATCCATATATGGAATTTCAAAACCCTAGCAAGTTAGGCTTACATCGTCAAAGTGTACAATGTAAAAATGCCCAAAATGACTAAGGGCCGTAACTCAAGAAGTACTTTTTAGAATTCATTCTAAAGTTAATCATCTACTCATCGCTACCAATCTATTCCTTAAATTTCAAGGCTCTAGTTCAAAAGTTTTTTTTTAAAATATGTTGCTGACACGATTTCATCCAGATTTTTTCAAAGGGCCATAACTCAGGAAAGGACCATAATCCTGATAAGAAAAAAATACGTGTAAGTTATGTTTACATGAGGAATCCAAATATGAAATTTCAAACCCTAGCATGCACAGTTCAAAAGTTATTCTATGCATCAAAAAGTGAGCAATGTAAAAATGCCCGAAATTACAAAGGACCATAACTCAAGAAGTACTTTTTAGAATTTATTCAAAAAGTTAATCAGGTCATCTACTCATCACTACCAATCTATTCCTTAAATTTCAAGGCTCTAGCTTTAATAGGTTTTGAGATATTTTGCTGACAAGATTTCATCCATACTTTTTCAAAGGGCCATTACTCAGGAAAGGGCCATAATCGTGATAAGAAAAAATACATGTCGGCTATTTTTTCACGAGGAATCCATATATGAAATTTCAATATCCTAGCATGCTTAGTTCAAAACTTATGGTATGCATCAAAAAGTCTGTTATGTTAAAAATGCCCAAAATGACAAAGGGCCATAACTTGAGAAGTATTTTCCAGAATTTATTCAAAATTTATACAGTTCATCTACTCAATGCGACCAACCTATTCCTCAAATTTCAAGGCTCTAGTTTTAACAGTTTTTGAGATATTTTGCAGACAATATTTCATTCAGATTTTTCAAAGGGCCATAACTCAGAAAAGGGGCATAATCCTGATAAGAAGAAAAATACATGTCAGCTTTTTTTTGTAATGAGGAATCCATATATGAAATTTTAAAAATCCTAGCAAGCTGGGTTCAGAAGTTATGCTATGCATCAAAAAGCGTAACGCACGGACTCACGGACTGACGAATGAACCAGAAGCAATATGCCCCTCCAACTTCCTTGAAGTTGGGGGCATAAATATGATTTGAAGAGAAGTGGTATCGTCAACAGCCTGTGATATAATTTTATTATGCCCCAACTTTGAAAAGTTGGTGGGGCACATTGGGTTGCCTTTGTTCGTCCGTTAATCCGTTCATCACGTGCTTTTGTGCATGCCATATCTTACAAACGTGCAATTTAGAGTTGTGAAATTTCATATATGGGTTCCTCATAAAAAATAGCTGATCCATATTTTTATAATGGCGGACATATTTGTATTTTCTGAGTTATGCCCCTTTGAACAAAAAGGGAATTAAATCTTGTCAGCAAGATATTTCAAAAAGTATTTAAGCTAAGGTATTGAAATTTAATATAGTGCTTGAAAATGATGTGTAGATGAAGTGTTTAGAATTTTAGGGAATTCCGTGAAAAATTGACGTAGTTATGTCCCTTTGCAATTCTCGGCATTTTGACTTTGTCAGCAAGATATCTCAAAAAAGTATTTAAGCTTGGGTCTTGAAATTTTATATAGTGGTTGGGAATGATGTGTAGATAAACTGCTTAGATTTTTAGGGAATTCCGTGAAAAATTGACGTAGTTATGGCACTTTGCGATTCTTGGCATTTTGACTTTATCAGCAAGACATCTAAAAAAGAATTTAAGCTAGAGTCTAAAAATTTTAAATTGTGGCAAGAAATGGTGTGTAGATGAACTGCTGATTAGCTTTTTAGGGAATTCCACGCACTGACATAGTTATGGCCCTTTGCGATTCTTTTTGATGCCTGCTATATCTTGAAAACCATGCATGGTAGGGTTTTGAAATTTAATATATAGGTACCTTATGAAAAAATAATTGATCAATATTTTTTTCTTGTTTGGCAAATTTGTACTTTCAGAGTTATGCCCCTTTAAAAATCAGAATGCGATCTTGTATGCAAGATATCTCAAAACGTATTTAAGCTAGGGTCTTGAAATTTGTATAGTGATTGAAAATGGTGTGTCAATTAGCTGATTAGATTCTGAGGGAATTTTGTGAAAAATTGATGTAGTTATTGCCCTTTGCAGATCTGGACATTTTGACCTTGTCAGCAAGATATCTCAAAGAGTATTTAAGCTAGGGTCTTGAAGTTTTGTATAGTGATTGGAAATGATGTGTTAATTATCTGATTAGAATTTGAGGGAATTTTGTGAAAAATGGACATAGTTATGGCCCTTTGAGGTTTTGGACATTTTGACCTTGTCAGCAACATATCCCAAAAAGTATTTAAGCTAGGGTATTGAAGTTTTGTATAGTGATTGGAAATGATGTGTTAATTACCTGATGATTCGATTTTGAGGGAATTTATTGAAACAATTGACGTAGTTATGGCCCTTTGCGGTTCTGGGCATTTTGACATTGTCAGCAAGCTATCTCAAAAAGTATTAAAGCTAGTTTTCATAAAATTTGATGGAGTTATGGCCCTTAAATTTCCTACAATATAATCTTGTTCATATTAATATATGAAAGAAGTATGCAAAGGGTATTGGTGTGTCATTAGACAAACTTAATACTGTAATAAGATGGTGTGCAAATCCATATTTGTCACCACGAGGTGTTAAAAGTTTGGATGAGTTTGAATCTCCTTGTCTGGTTCACTAGGGCCTGATCCACAATGCCCACAAGGTGCCCAGATAGTAGCATACAAGTCAACACTGTATTGCTATCTGGGAATCTTTCTGATTCGTTGTCTAACCTCTGACCTTAGGTGTTGTGTCACGAAAAGAAATATACATAAGGTTAAGGAGTTTGAATTTCAACACAATATGATATAGTTTGCGTAAGTGGAGAATGCTTGTACACCTTTAGGGGCAAGCATATGGTTGGGGACATAGTGTTTTACAAACACCCATATCTAGATTGAAGTTTATTTGTAATTGCTTTCCTTTACAAAACGACCTGGGATTATGTCATTAACGAGCTATTATTAATGGAAAAAAAAAAGATCAGGTAGATGTGATATTCTAGTTACCGGTAACATCTATTTAATCACCCTGATGAGATAATCCAGTTAGGATGATTCGACGACTACCGTGTCTTTAATGCAAAAAAAAAAAAAAAAAAAAAAAAAAAAAAACAAGATAAGAGAAAAGTCCAGGGAGTGCCACAATCACAAACCGCAGCCCTTCCCAGACACCAAGAGGATGAGGAAACCAATAAAACCAAACAAGCACAAATCGAACAAACGTACGAAAAGCACTAAGATTAGCTCTCTCTTCCCCAAGCGAGGTAATCCCAATGCTAAAAGGACTGAAAAACACAAGAACAAAATAACACAAGGTTAAGACATAAAACAAATCGCCTCGTAGAATAAACCACAAAGCAACAAAAAGTAAGACTAACGCCGGAACCACCGCCTTAGAACGGTCAGCAGAGTAAACCACCGCGGGGTTTAAAGCACTTTTACAGCTGGCCAACTTCTCCAACTTCAACCTGGGTCCCAATGCTACTCTTAATACAGAAACACATATAAATTCGGCTTGCATAAAGGCTCCCAAACCAGTCAATGCATCAAAGCGAAAACACAAAAATCAAATTTATCACTATAATAAACAAAGACGAGTACTCATGGCTAATTCTACTGTGTGCCAGAATAAATGAAAACCAATAGTTGAACCACGGCGGGCCATGCTAAAGACATATCGTTCAGCCTCAACCACTGGTCACTGAGTCTGAGGCCTGAAACGCTGTCGTGCAATTAAAGAGTGAAGCATAGCCATCAACAATGATTGGGTCGATAACTAGGCATGCAGTCTGCCGCATAATATCAAGGCTATAGCCAATTCTTTTATAGCGGTTAATTAGTTTTCTGACTTGCTCCGAAAAGTTAGATTTTCCCACAAGTTTTCTAAAAAAAAAAAAAAAAAAAAAAAAAAAAAAAAAAAAATGGTAAGAGAAAAGTCCAGGGAGTGCCACAATCACAAACCGCAGCCCTTCCCAGACCCCAAGAGGAAGAGGAAACCGAAAAATCCAAACAAGCACAAATCGAACAAACGTACGAAAAGCACTAAGATTAGCTCTCTCTTCCCCAAGCTAAGTAATGGCAATACTAAAAGGACTGAAAAAACACAAAAAAAATGACACATGGAAAGACATACAACAAATCGCCTCGTAGAATAAACCACAAAGCAACAAAGAGTAAGACTAACACCGGGACCACCGCCTTAGAACGGTCAGTAGAGTAAACCACCGGGGGGTTTAAAGCACTTTTACAGCTAGCTAACTTCACCCTGGGTCCCGATGCTACTCTTAATACAGAAACACATATAAATTCGGTTCGCATAAAGGCTCCCAACTCAGTCAATGCATCAAAGCGAAAACACAAAAATCAAATTAATCACTATAATAAACAAAGACGAGTACTCATGGCCAATTCTGCTGTATGCCAGAGTAAATGAAAACCCATAGTTGAACCACGGCGGGCCAAGCCAAAGACATATCGTCAAGCCCCAACCTACTGGTTAAAGTTTTACGAAGAGGCCGTCATTGGGTCTGAGGCCCGAACCGCCGTCGTGCAATTAAAGAGTGAAGCATAGCCATCAACAATGATTGGGTTGACAACTAGGCATGCAGTCTGCCGCATAATATCCAGGCTATAGCCAATTCTTTTATAACGGTTAATAAGTTTTCTGAATTGCTCCGAAAAGTTAGATTTACCTACAATTTTTCTTAATCTGTACACTAAGTCACCGTAAAATTTTGGTTCCGATATATGATATGTCCAATAAAACTGAGTACAATGAGGTTCCGTTAAACGAAAGATCGGCCCCTTTCAATGATAGTATTGTGGTGGATTCAGAAGGAGTGATAAAATAACTTAAAGGCTTGAATCCCTCAAAGCCTTTTTGACTTTTATTTTACTCTACTGTAGCTGGTGTTGTGCCGTGTAGCGGCCGTAAAAAGTCTGATAGTACATCATCATAGTGCAGAAAAAGGTAAGAGAAAAGTCCAGGGAGTGCAACATTCACAAACCGCAGTCCTTCCCAGACAACAAGAGGAAGAGGAAACAAACAAAACCAAACAAGCGCAAATTGAACAAACGTACGAAAAACACAAAGACTAGCTCCCTCTTCCCCAAGCGAGGCAATCGCAACGCCAAAAGGACCGAAAATCACAAGAACAAAACAATATCAGGCAAGACACAAAACAAAACAAATATATATAAATGTAGTTTATATTTTATTTCCTTTGTGATCATTGAGCCCATCCTGATTATTTTGAAAATCAAATACCGTTTAAGCCGGCGCTAGGGGGCGTATGCAACCTACAGTGTTGCATATGAAGAGACTCAATCAAACCGAGTCTCCGATTTTCGTAATTTTGTGTGTTCTTTGTTTTCAAAGGCAATCCTTTTTTGACTTTTAGGACCTGATGAGCTTCGACAATCTCTTGATACGGGTGGAATCCCCAAGGAATGGCTTCTTGCAAACATTTGTCCCCTCTTTAAGAAGGGGGATAGGGTTCTTGTCTGTAATTATCTCCCCGTGTGTCTGTCATGCGTGCCATGTAAATTGCTTGAACATATAGTATGCTCAAATATCATGGCTCACTTGGATGAATACCAGCTCTTGTCCGACAGGCAACACACAATAAGGAAAAAGCACAGTTGTGAAACTCAGTTGACCAATGTTATAAATGATTGGGTAAAAATCTTGGACAAAGGAGGACAGGTTGATACATTTATTCTGGACTTCGAGAAGGCTTTTGACACCCCGCCTCATAAATTTCTTAAAAGTAAATTATTTAATTATGGCATGGGCGGAAAGAAACTCAGGTGGATAGATTCCTTTCTTTGCTATAGAACACAAGGAGCTGTTGTAAACGGCGAAACTTCGGAGTGGGCTCTAAATTTGTCAGGTGTCCCGCAAGGGACCATTCTCGGTCCAGGATTGTTCTCTCTGTAAAATGGGATATGAGATTTCAGCCAGTCAAATGCAATATAATGCAGATAAATAGGAAAAGAACAAATAAAATTGAGGCTTTTTACACTTCAGAGGGTACGGTTCTCGAAAATGCGGATTCCATTAAATACCTAGCAATAATAATCACACATGACTTGAGATGGAATACACATACCAGCAACAAGTGTACTAAGGCAAATAGAACTCTTGGTTTCCTGAGACGAAATCTTTACCAATGTCCCCAAGATGTAAAAGAGACAGCATAAAGGGAACTTCTTCGCTCCATTTTGGAATATGGCAGCTGTGTTTGGGATCCCCAAGGCGTGGTTCTTCAACAAGAAAGTTCAGAACAGTGCTGGTAGGTTTGTTACAAGCAATTACTGCTTTGAAACTGGGAGTGTGACTGGAATACTGGAAAAGCTAAAATGGGAGTCTCTAAAGAAAGGGAGGAGAGACAGTAGATTGATTCTTTTGTACAAAGGCCTAAAGAGTGCAAAAAGAGGTAATAGAAAAGTCCAGGGAGTGCCACAATAAAAAACCGCAGCCCTTCCCAGACACTAAGAGGAAGAGGAAACAAACAAAACCAACAAGCGCAAATCGATTAGCTCTCTCTTCCCCAAGCAAGGTAATCGCAATACTAAAAGGACTGAAAAACACAAGAACAAAATAAAACAAGGTAAGACATAAAACAAATCGCCTCGTAGAATAAATCAGAAAGCAACAAAGAGTAAGACTGAAACCGGGACCACCACCTTTGAATGGTCAGTAGAGTAAACCGCCGGGGCTTTAAAACACATTTACAGCTAACCAACTTCATCCTAGGTCCAGATGCTACTCTTAATACAGAAATACATAAAAATTAGGTTCGCATAATGGCTCCCAACTCAGTCAACGCATCAAAGCGAAAACACAAAAATCAAATTAATCACTATGATAAACAAAGACGAGTACTCATGGCTAATTCTACTGTATGCCAGAGTAAATGAAAACCAATAGTTTAACACCGTGACCACCTTAGAACGGTCAGTAGAGTAAAAAAAGGTAGGAGAAAAGTCCAGGGAGTGCTACAATCACAAACCGCAGCCCTTCCCAGACCCCAAGAGGAAGAGGAAACCGAAAAATCCAAACAAGCACAAATCGAACAAACGTACGAAAAGCACTAAGATTAGCTCTCTCTTCCCCAAGCGAGGTAATCGCAATACTAAAAGAACTGAAAAAACACAAGAACAAAATGACACATGGAAAGACATACAACAAATCGCCTCGTAGAATAAACCACAAACTAATAAAAAGTAAGACTAACACCGGGACCACCGCCTTAGAACGGTCAGTAGAGTAAACAACCGGGGGGTTTAAAGCACTTTTACAGCTAGCTAACTTCACCCTGGGTCCCGATGCTACTCTTAATACAGAAACACATAAAAATTCGGTTCGCATAAAGGCTCCCAACTCAGTCAATGCATCAAAGCGAAAACACAAAAATCAAAATAATCACTGTAATAAACAAAGACGAGTACTCCATGCTAATTCTACTGTATGCCAGAGTAAATGAAAACCAATAGTAGAACCACTGCCGGCCAAGCCAAAGACATATCGTCAAGCCCCAACCCACTGGTTAGTTTTACGAAGAGGCCGTCATTGAGTCTAAGGCCCGAACCGCCGTCATGCAATTAAAGAGTGAAGTATAACCATCAAGAATGATTGGGTTGACAACTAGGCATGCAGTCTGCCGCATTATATCCAGGCTATAGCCAATTCTTTTATAACGGTTAATAAGTTTTCTGAATTGCTCCGAAAAGTTAGATTTTCCTACAACTTTTCTAAATCCGTACACTAAAAAACTGTTAAGTTCTGGTTCCGATATACCTTGTTGCAGAAGTGTTTTCAGACTGACGCTATATTTTTCTACCAAGGTGTTGTGTCTGCTATAAAATTTCGAAAACGCCTTACGAAGTTTAAAATAACGATAGCCCTTCTTAAGAAGTTTTGCAGTATGGGCTTTATTACGGCAGTTGAAGTCACTAAGATTTGAAGAAGCTCTGGCGAATCTAATAAGTTGAGATATGTATACCCCATATGAGGTAAGCCGGGGGATATCGCCATCCAGAAAAGGGAAATTGACTATATCAAAATCAAAATCATCCCGTTTATCATAAATTTTGGTGGAAACTGTACCATTAGATATACATAGATTCAAATCCAAAAAAAAAAGGTGCCTCGGTATCGGAAGAATTTAGAAAACCTAAAGACACAATCTCTTTATTCCGTCAACAGTATAAAATCTTTCGATTTCTCTACTCTTTACACAACTATTCCTCATGATAAATTGAAATCTAAATTAAGGGAAATTATCAAACAGTGTTTCTTCCATAAGAATGGTAACCGTCGCTTTCAGTGTGTTGTCATTGGCTACAAAGACCCATACTTCGTTCGGGATCACTCTGATTACCACAAAAATACTCAGACGCAGATGTCATAAAGATGCTGGAATATCTAATCGACAATATTTTTGTGGAGTTCGGCAGACGGATATTTCAGCAAACAATCGGTATACCGATGGGTACTAACTGTGCACCGTTGCTTGCCGACTTGTTTTTATACTCGTATGAGGCGGAGTTTGTACAAAGTCTCCTCACAGCAGGCAAAAAACACCTTCTACAATAATTCAATTTCACCTACAGATATACAGATGATGTATTGTCTCTGAAAAACACAAAATTTGCAGAATATCTGGAATTCATCTATCCACGTGAACTTGAAATAAAGCAAACAACGGAGACTGCAGCCTCCTCCTCGTACTTGGATTGTTATCTCTACATTGACAATGGAAAGCTTGATTCTAGGCTTTACGACAAACGGGATGACTTCAATTTTCCCATTGTTAACTTTCCATTCCTGAGCAGTAATATCCCTTATGCACCAGCATACGCGGTTTACGTATCACAGGTTAATCCGTTATGCCAGAGCTTGTTCAAATTATCAGGACTTCATGGAGCGTGGAAAAGTGCTCACTACTTGAGCCAGTGGTATCAAAAAACCAAACTGGTAGCAACACTTAAGTAGTTCTATGGGAGACATCATGATCTGGTCAATCCCTACAATGTGGTAGTTTCCAGAATTGTTTCTGATGTTTTTGCCTATGACGAGCCATAAGTAGACTTCTAAAATTCCGGACATACGCTTCTACCTACATTTCCTTCGTTCAGGCCAATAGGCATGGTGAGCGAAGCTTCCTTACCAAGTAAAGCTTACTATCCGCAGACGCCTGATTACACCCTTTATTCTGGGGTCTATGTGTGTTGGTCTGAACATTCTGATTCGTCATTCATTTATAGATTTATGAGTTTGGATTATGGCTTGGGTACCATGACCACAACTACCTTTTATTTAGATAAAGTCACCGTAAAATTCTGGTTCTGATATACCTTGTTGTCTTCCTTCTTCAAATATAAAATGCCTTCTCTACTGTCAAGATCTGGTCTACATCTAAATCTGCACTGTTCGAAACTGCAGTCAAACTTGATTATTATGTTTCGTCGGCTGTTAAGAAAAGGAAAAGCATATAGAAAGATAGGACAGGTAGAAATCAGTGGATAGACAGTTAGGCAAAAAGGAAAGTTGCCCAAATTGCGTTTTCAGTTCTCTTGAACTCCAGACCAATCCAGCTACGTAGCGGCAAATGAGATCAAACCCAATCGGTACAACTCCAAAGTACCCCAAGCACCTGCATACAATCTTAATTTGGTCCCTAACTGCTAAGAATCTGAGGACAGGTTCCGCATGAAGGATACCAGTCGGAAGCTCAGCCACATTGGATTGCAGTGAGTTCCACAGTGTTACAGTGCCGGTCAAGAAGCGTTGACGGAAGGGCTGTACTCGTTGAAATCTGTCAGTCTTTTGGAATGGGAAACTCATGTTCGTGAACTTGCAGGCGTAAGGCACTTGGAGCCTAAAATATCAATAAGGTCTTAGCATATCTTGTAGAGCATGGGCACCTGTATGTTTGCTCTTCTACTCTCCTGTGTCTCCCATCCAAGTTCTTCAAGCATGTCCGTCATGCGGCGTGTATTCCTGATCTACAGGTAACATATATCTTGCAGCACGCCTTTGCACCATTTCCACTTTCCGCCTTCCCTAAACAGACTGTAGCGCAGTATTCAAGGTTGGGTCTGACGAGGGTAAAGAAGGCTGATGAGGGCGTCTTTGTTGGAAAGTCGAAGATTCCTATGCAGCAATCCAAGCATACTGTTGACCTTCTTCACAGTTCTGTCAATGTGTTGACTGCAGTTATGTGTTGAATATATGTCTACACCCAGGTACTTGAAGCTGTCAACCATTTGTAATTTCTAACCCTTTAGCTGGTACTTAAACTGGATACGCGATCATGACCTTGAGATATGCATAACACTACATTTGTCCGGATGAAGTGTCATTCCCTATTTACTTTCCCAGCCAATTGCACCATATCATCTTGTAGTTAGCGATAGTGATCTTCAATTCCATTATGAAGCTCTCTTTCAATCTTTAGTTATTTCTGACCCATTTTGTTAGTGATAGAACGTCACAGAACGCCATGACGTTATATCCGTCCCGTTCCAGGTTTTCCCATGAAAACCCCGGGACAATATAGAATATAATAGAATAGTATCATTTTATTCATCAATTAAGGACCCTTTCTTCCTCTATATACTGCCTCACGCCCGCGAGGGCATTCTAGGCAGGGACGCGCGTCAAGTGAGAATCAGACTGAAAATTAATCTGAAATGAGAAAAGTAAAAAGTAAAATAGTTAAGTGGATAAAAGATGATGGGTTAAAATAGATTAGTGGGAGTTTAAAATCAGGTTAAAAACAACTACCTCTGAATCTAAGGCCTTGAACGCTGCAGTCTACCAACTGCTTTCTTGAATGAATCAAGGGTTGGTAGACAGACAACATTCTGGGGCAGGGCATTCCACTGGAAAATTGTAAAGGGATAAAATGAATATTTGTAAAAATCATGGGATGTATGGATTTGTCTGAAAGTCAATGAGTGACAGTATCCAGTTGGAAGTCAATAGTTGGATGTAATCTGGGAGTAGTACTGCCACCAGACCATATACAATCTTGTTAAATAAGCAAAGACGCACGTCTGCCCGTCTCTGTTCAAGGGTCCGCCAGCCAAATTCTTGGAGCATGGCTGTCACACGACCTGTAATCAAAATTACTTGTGGTCGAGCTGGAGTATGTTTCTTTTGGTGTGGAGATCCCTGACTGGGGCTGCATACTCCAGTTTGGGGCGTACAAGTGTGTTATAGGCAATCTCTCTGATTTTACGGTTTTTGATTTTGGTGTTTCTCTTGATAAATCCAAGAGTGTTGTTGGCTTCAGCAGTTATGTTGTCTATGTGAGAATTCCAGGATAGGCCACTGGATATGTCAACCCCCAAGTATCTTGCACTGGTGACAACCTCCAGGACATGGCCATGTAATTTGTATGGAAAATGTACTGATTTCCTAGAGGTTGTTACCCTTACATCCTGATACTTTGAGGGATTGAACTCCATGTCCCACCTGGATTCCCATACCATCAGTTTGTCCAAGTCCTCTTGTAAAGCATTACTGTCATCCGTGCCTCCAACTGTCAGGCACACAGCCGTATCATCTGCGAACAGATGTACTTTGGAGGTTAGTTCCTCTGACAGGTCATTGATGTATATGAGGAACAGAATCGGTCCCAAGACAGAGCCCTGTGGGACGCCTGATGTCACTGGGACAGACTGATTCCTCACCATCAAGGACTACAGTCTGCGACCGGTTACTCAGAAAGGCATGGATCCAGCGTAATGAACTGCATCTGACCCCGTACTGGTGGAGCTTCCAGAGGAGCCTGGAGTGATTTACCTTGTCAAAGGCCTTTGAGATGTCCAGCAGCACTAGGTCAGTCTGTTTCCAAGCACTAGCATTCCTTGCAAGATCCTCGACTAATGCGGCAAGCCGAGTTTCGCATGACCTCTTTTCTCTGAAACCGTGTTGTAGATCATACAAGAGGTCATGCTTATCCATGTCTTTACCACGTGTGAAGACATAATAAAAACAGAAATTTATTTTTGTTTTTAAAAGGTTTAATTTTGCACAATTAACATGCTGTCTCTCTCGTCTTATGTAATTGTCCTTATAACAGGTATCCACTGATCTCCATTTCGGTCCGTTTCTAGCGATTTACCTTCTATACGGCTTAGCGAGCATTCAGCCATCAGCAGCATGTTAATTAAGCAAAATTAAGCCGTTCAAAAACAAAAATAATTTCTTAATATTTTTTTTTACATTTCTTTATATATAAATATATTTACATTTTCTCACAAAATATAAAAAAAAAAACAAAATAAAATTAACATTCTTTTTCCAATAAATTGGTAGGGTATTTCATACCCTGCGAAGGAAATAATCGCTAATAAACACAAACAAAAATAATAATAATAATCAACCTTATTTATACAGGGTAACACATTTAGTAATCTAGTACTAATCTTCCATATGGCCCTCTTTTTTCCTGGGTAGAAACCAGTACTAAGCAATGTGGATAAAGACTCTTGCTCAAGGAAACAACACTTGCTGTTAGTGGGGATCGAACCCGGTACCTATCGATCTCGAGTCCGACGCTTTACCACTGCACCACAACGCTCCACCTTCTATAACAGGATACCAATTTTCACAATATTATCAAACTAGGTTGGTAATAGTACGAAATGTCCACTGAACTACAAAAAAAGTGAAATTCATACCTGTTGGCCTCAAACAGCACTGAGAATATAAATCTAGACCAGGGATTACATGATCGGGATCGGGGGTGGGTGGGGGAGGGTTTCAGAATATTTTACTGCTGATGCATCAATAGATATCCATTCACCAGTGCCAACGATTGCAAAGACTAGTCTCTAGATCTCACAAGTGATGTGAATCTAGCGACAGGACCCTCAGAACTTTCAGCAGAGGAGATTATAGATGCAGGGAGGGAGTGCACTCCAGTCCCTAATGGTGTCTGGGAAGAAACTGTACTTATAAATGTCAGTTCTAGCATATGGCACTTGAAATGCCATTGGATGCTGATTCCTACTGTGCCTATTTTGGGGTTGAAGGTTGTCACAAGGTATACTTGCTCTACCTTTCAGACCTTTGAATAGCAGTATGAGTTTACTACCTTTGCGTCTCTTGTGAAGACTCCCGTCCTAACTGTTCAAGAATGCTAGTCATACTTCCAGTTATACTTCCTGTCATACTTCTAATCATATTTCCAGTTTCAAACTTGTAGTTTCCAGTCACAAACCTAGTTGCAGGATTCTGAACCTTTTATAATTCTTCCTGGACTACTATTCCATGTGGGTCCCAAACAGGGCTAGCATACTCCAGGATTGGTCGTACCAACCCCTTGTATGCCGTTTCCTTAACATCTTGTGGGCATGACGATAGATTCTTCTTCTTCTCCTCTACATACTGCCATACGCCCTCGCGGGCATTTAAGGCAGGTGCGCTTGTCAAGAGTTTAAGACTAAATAGAATAAATGATAAAAAGGATAAAAAGATAAAGCAAAACATGATAGTGAGACTGGTAAGGTATGATAGTGAAGGGGAAACCAAGAGTTCTGTTTGCTTTTGTGCAAACGTTGCTTATATGAGTATTCCATTTCAAATCCTTAGATATTGTCAGACCAGGGCATTTAATATTATCCACATTTTTGAGGACTGTTCCATCTAAAGAGTAAACCGCATTGATCTTTTTTATCCGCTTCCTAGTAAGCTGCATAATGTTACATTTCACGGGCTTCATACCCACGGTAAAATTTTACTTTTTAAATATCTCCGAGTTTCAATTAAAAGATTATATGCGCTAATTCGTAATTTACTGATTGCTTTTCTTAAGTTGATTTTTTTTCTAAATTTAAATAAGGTTCCTGTCCCGTCCCGTCCCGTGCCATTATCCCGTGTTTAAGTAACGAACGCGAACCGTAAGTCGCGAAACCTCCTTCTTCCCCGAGCCGTAGCCCATGAATGGTGAATAAATTCTATTCTATTTTATACATTACGCCAGTTATGAAACTGTCTTACATGTCCTAACGTAAAAACAAGCCAATCGTCTGGGACAATGTCGGTGCTTTTGGGATGTCAGAATTTTGGGAAAGTGGTAAGAAACTCCAATGACAGCCCGACATTTCTTCTGTAACCTTGTTCCATAATATGAAAATAGGCTTAGCCTAAATGCGAGCACAGCACAGACCTATCTTAGTCCAACAAGTTAGACGTACGCATGCACCCATTTATTGATAATTGCTGTTTAGAGGCTTAGAAACCTTAACCTACATACATTGTTGTACAGAAGACAGAGGTTTGATATTATTCAAATTTTTAAGATAATCAATGGGTTTGATAACATTGATGTTAGTAAATTTTTCACTTTTAACGATAACAACACGCGTGGACATTTATTCCGTTTGGAAAAACAGCATGTGAGAAAGTCGTTGAGGCTGAACTCCTTTCCAATGAGATGCATAAATGAGTGGAACAACCTACCAGAAGAAATTGTGTGCAAAACAAGTGTGGACAGTTTTAAGATTGCATTGGATAAGTTGTGGTTACACAAGAGATTTGATACCTCAACAATTAACTGACTTTGAAAGATATATAAAACCGGAACCGGACAATGTGACAGTATAAAGAAGCTCGGTGGAGCAGAACAAGTCAGAGATGACTTACAGTGCTCCGAAGAACACAGTAACAGTAACAGTATAGATGTGCATGTTCGCGTTCCGAAGAATAATAAAAACATAAATAACAGCATATAAACGTAAAATATGAACATCTGGAACGCAGAACTCTCATGTATGGGAGTAAGACCTATCTGTAGTCTCTTCAAAAGCATCATTAAAGAATGAATATCAGTAGCAGGCCCTGTCATGTATTTTGACGCACATCTAATTTGACGCGCTTACATGTTTCTTCCTATTCTTGGACTTGCAGAAATTTTTTTGAAATGCCTCATCATTGTTGGGGTAGAGCAACATAAGAGAGTCACATCCAGGTGTTTAAGTAGAAATTCTAGGATCTTCTTGGAAAATTACAACCATGTAACCATGAATGGTCAACATTTTGAAAGAAATGCTTAAAGCACAGTTTTCCTTTGAATTGAAGCTCAAAACTTTAGATGCATCATGCAGCTTCATCTGAATCAAGCATGCTTGTCTGTTACAATGTCACCTGATGCATTTATTCACAAGTATGATATGGTTGAAATGCTACGGCATACACAATATTACTTTTCAAATAAATATAAGGTCTTAAATGAAAATATTTTGCAACTGGAAGAAGAGAAATTCATAAATTAATTTTCTGTGTATTTGTTTGATGCCAAGCATAAATAATTTGATGAAAAATATTTTTGCTGACAATAAATAATCTATTTAGAATATATTTTATTAAGACATGTGGCAAATTTGTACATGCAAGCAGGAGAAAGAAGCATTTCAACTGTCCTACCCCTTAAAAGTGAGACATAAAAATGGCGACAATTCACAAAATGAGGTCAGGTTTTAAAATCTATACAGGTGTCATTCAACAGTGATTCTTGTCATTTTATTTTGTTCTAACAGATAAATGATGCTGCCTGAACATGGTCCTGGTATTATTGTAAAACTTAAATTACTATCTTGCAAGAAAAATAGCAGCCTTTTAGATGCGTCATTTCGTATGAGTGTAAACCAAAATGACAATCACCATGGTGGTTCTATTTCGCTTGGAATATTTATGAAGGCAGTTGATGCAAGATTATTTTAATGATATTAAATAATGTTCTAGAAGTCCATGATTGTCTTACACAAAACAAATGTACTGGGAGTTGTCTGTGAAATTAATGACCTGTCAAATAAGGCTTAAGTGCCTCAAAACCCATGAGTCTGGGCTATTTGGGGTCAGTAGGGCAGTGCAGGCCCAAAAAATATCTTTTATATATTTTTTCTCTGTGTCGCAGGACGACCGTGTGGCTCGGTAGCTCAGTTGGCTAGAGTGCTCGCACGGTATGCGAGAGGTCCTGGGTTCGAGTCCCGGTCGGGCCATGTGCTTTTTCCTCCCCTGTGCAGGGCCTGACAAATCCATTGCCCGGCCGCCTGGGACAAGTCCTAAATCCCGCCGGGCAAGTCTGTTCCGTCTTTACGACGCCCGGTCGGGCAAGTGTCAAAAAATTGCCAGGACAGTTAAAAGTGCGAGTATTTACGGTAAAAAAGTCTGATCAAAAGATGTCAATAAATACTGATAATTAATTGCCCAGCTGTCCTGATTAATGCAGACAGCCCATGTATAACGGTTTTCATTATCACACTACCGTTAATCCAATTGATCAGTTGTTTCCCTTCCTGCGCGTGCCTTTAATCTTCCGTCATAACAGCTGATCAATAATTGTATGCTAACAATGGCTTCTGTGTAGTATGAACCAAGTAAGGTCTGCAATTATTGGTTTTTGATATTCTCGTATTTCTTGGCTATGCAACTGGGCATACACCAATGAAATAAGTCGTTGCTTACGACGTGTTTGGCTATGGAAACGAAAGTACAAAATGACACAATATAAAAACACAGGTAAGAAATTGAGTTTTTTGTTCGAAAAAAAAAAAGCAAAAAAAAAGGCGTGATACCGTTACGATCTCGCCTGTTTGCAAAACCTTTGTTATTTCCCTCTCGAAATCTGGATTTACTTAGTGTTCATCAAATAATAATGAATTTGAATAATGACTAAAAATACTGTGTGTCAAAGTCATTTATGAAAAATTTATTCTCTGTTGATATTACTGATAACATGTTAGGATGAAAAACAAAAAATGAACACTGATGGCTTACACAACTGACTAGTGCTTGATGACTTATGTGCTCCTAAAACCAGAAAGACTTGATGAGCACTGATATACAATACCACACAGAATAATACATGTATTCAGTTCTTTCCAATTTCTTGGAGGTTGTTCCCTGTTCTTGGGATAAATGAATACACCATTTTCAAAATGGATTCTTTGATAAAAAATGAAGTCTTTTAATTATGAATTGTCCTATAGTTTGTAGGCAGTTCTTCAATCAAGTTAATTTCCTTGCAGGTGCAGTGATTTATTTACAATTTTATACCTATGCATCCCAGGACTCGCTTGGGCTATATAAAGGGAGTCCTACTAGAAAATCATTGCGTCCTTTCCAGAATTTTCCACTATAACTTTGTGAGTCCTGGGACTCGCTGAGATTTAAAATGTGAGTCCCAAAGCAAAAATGTGAGTACAGGACTCGGGATGCGCAGGTAAAAAAATCACTGCAGGTGTATACATTTACCTTAAGATTTTTTTTTTTTTTTTTTTTTTACAAACACGAGTATTTATTCAAGGCTTCAAGTAAATACAAATAAAATTCTTTTTCAACATGCTCCGCTTTGCATCCCTTTGGTATTTTCTGATGTGAAATTATTATACTTTTCTTATTTCCACTGCAAACTTAGATTGTGGGGTCTGAAACTGCCTCATTGAGTATGTTTTTGAGCGAAAAAAAAGGAGTAAACTTATGTATGCCATTTAAAACCTCGCTTTTCTGTATATTATCTGGGATTTACAAGAGTATTGCTTTCATAGACTTGTTGACGCAATGTTAAAAATGGGACTTCTATTTCTGTTTGCAAATCTTGGGCATATAGGAATTTGAGTTGCGCAAATCCTCGGCAAGTAGGAATTTGAGCTGGGCAAGTGAAAAAAAATTTTACTTGCCCAGTGGGCAAGTGGATTTTTTTTTTGATTTGTCAGGCCCTGCCTGTGACATTTGGTGGCTCAGTGTGGGTCCGGGCTGCGAGCAGCAAAGGGCCTGTCTCGTCGGTACTGGCATGGTTCCGAGCAGATGCGGGGACGAATCTATTTAAGCAGGGGGAAATTGTCGCAGGTCGACCATGTGGCTCGGTAGCTCAGTTGGTTAGATACTCGCACGGTATGCGAAAGGTCCTGGGCTTGAGTCCCGGTCGGGCCATGTGCTTTTTCCTCCCCTGTGACATCTGTTTATTTTTGTATTTGTAGCAGAATATGATTATGTTTTATAAGCAGTGTTTCTGTTATACTAAAATACAAAAATAACTAGAGAAAAAATATATACAAGATATTCTTTGGGCCTGCACTGCCCTACTGACCCCAAGTATCTGTGGCCTCAAGGAACCAACTCTCGGCCGGAACCAACGCAGGGTTCTCACTAGGATTTTAAAAGTAGGAGTCCCGGACTCCCTTTTTATAAAAAGTAGGAGTCCCAGCCAAAAAGTAGGAGTCCCACTCCCCCAAAATACGAGTCCCATTTTTTTTTCATGACTCTCCTTTGATAGTGAGCATGTCTCCGGTAACTTCATTCTATAAATACCTGGTGGAGAATCAGTTTCCTTATTTTCACATACTTTTTTATGGTTCTTTGCATTATGTATTATTCCGAGCAATACATGTAACCAACTGGTAGTCATTATCACACATCCTGATGTTGTTAATTCAATGGAGTTGGCCCAGAAATTAGATGATGTCATATCTCCCTCATGGGGAAATAGAGACATCTTTGCAGATCATGGAGACATGACAATCCTAACCTATTTTACTTGCATGGTAAAGATCGTTGCACTTAAATTCAATACCCCACCGTTCGTCGCTGTCTGTTAAGTGATCTTGAGTGTTCTGGATACTAAGTGAAAAATATTTTAATTAAAACCAACAAAAGCTCCGTTATATGCTATCGCAAACTTATATATGCAATCTATCCGCACATTCTGATCATGGACACCTCTTTTGAGCTTCTCACAAAACGTCATTTCAATGTTTACATTTGCACCGTGCTGCGATCAATACACGCTACGAAAAAAATGTCCGGGACTTCTGCACTAGCTGAAATTTCGATCTACTGCTTTGATTTGCCGTAAAAGTCTTGATAATTTAGTTCTGTTTTTAAATATATGTCTGAGTCATATGCATTTCTGACAAGAAAATGCTCTACAATGCAACATGGAAATAGTTCGTTTTTCTCCCAAAACGTTTTCCCACCGCGCTGTCAAATGACGTTACCCTTACGAGCACGAGCTTTCTTCATGCGGGAGCAATGGAAAATGTAACTTATACTAGAACGGTCCGGAATTGTATACCGTCGTCCAGGGTGCATCTGAGCAGTCCTATTAGACTCTTCAAAGGGCTTACGGGATAGATTAGATGGGACTTAGAAACTATTTTTTTTTTTTAGTGACAAGCAGAAATAACCGTTTAGATGCGCAGACTGTTATCTCGCCAAGGGATAAGGTACACTTGTCGGCTTTTAACAGAAAACAGTAAGCAGGCTTTTTTGATGTAAGTGACGAAAATTCAGCGTCCGAAAATTTTGAAATGGAAAAAAAAATCTATTAATAACAAAAAAAAACCCGCCAGACTCAAGGGATGAAAGCTTGACACCTGCATGTGCATTTTCGATGAATCAGTCGTCGGTGCAAGCAATACACAGTGAGGAAAAAGGTCGCATACCGTGCATTAATTACTCGATCGCTGAAGTGTGAACTGCCAACACCTGTTTAACTACCGCTTGCTTAGCAAATAACAGTACTGTCGCAGGTGAAAAGCACACAGCAGATTACTACTGCTCTTTTAAGATGCTGCTGACGGTACGAATAACACGTGGCGGACTTTAGACTTCAGTCAAATAATCTGATCATAATTAGTAGTAGTCCCACGGGAAAAAGAAACATGCGTCCGGCGGACTCGGCTTTGGAAACTTTTAGAAGTCCCAACATTGATTTATGCGTCCTGGGACGCAGGATTCTGCGTCCCCGAGAACCCTGCAATGCTCGAACCAAATATTACTTTTGCCCTAAAAACTTATAAACAAAAACAAAATCTATGCTATATATATTTCTATATTGTGTATTGATACAGTATTGATGGGTAAAAAATATTGATTCATCGATATTGCGATAATCAATGACAGCCCTAGTAAAATATGTATCTACCTATAAAATAAGATCAGTAAATGACTTATTTGATGATGTTTATGCACATTTTTTTTCTGATTTTCTTAATAAAAGCATATGTTGTAGGTACTCATTTGAATTGCATGGACCAATGCAAATGGGTACTTACAACATATGCCTTTATAAAGAAGTATAATATGAATTTAGGCACTGCCTAGGAACAGGCATGGCAATTGCTTAATTTTCAGTTTGCCAAAAAGTGGATTCCTCATGAAAAAATAGCAGACACGTTTTTTTTTTTTTCTTGACAGGATTATGCACCTTTTCTGAGTTCTGGCCCTTTGAAAAAATATGGATGTAATCTTGTCAGCAAAATATCTAAACAAAAAGTGTTAGAGCTAGAGTCTTGAAACTTAGTAAATGGATTTGTAGTGATAAGTAGATGACCTGATTAACTTTTGAAAAACACTTCGTGAGTTATGGCCCATTGTAATTTTGAGCATTTTTACCTTGTCAGCAAAATATCTCAAAAATTGTTGGAGCTAGAGCCTTGAAACTTGATGAATAGACTGGTAGTGATGAGTAGTCAACCTGATTAACAACTTATGAAGAAATTTTGAAAAATACTTCTTGCATTATGGCCCTTTGTAATTTTGGGCATTTTTACTTTGTCAGCAAACTATCTCAAAAACTGTTAGTGCTAGAGCCTTGAAACTTAGTAAATGGATTTGTAGTGATGAGTAGATGACCTGATTAACTTTTGAAGAAATTCTGTAAAATACTTCATGAGTTATGGCCTTTTGTAATTTTGGGCATTTTTACCATGTCAGCAAAATATCTCAAAAACAGTTGGAGTTAGAGCCTTGAAACTTGATGAATAGACTGGTAGTGATGAGTAGACAACCTGATTAACTTTTGAAGAAATTTTGAAAAATACTTCTTGAGTTATGGCCCTTTGTGATTTTGGGCACTTTTACCTTGTCAGCAAAATGTCTCAGAAACTGTTAGAGCCAGAGCCATGAAATTTGGTGAATGGATTTTTAATGCTGAGTAGACAACCTGATTAACTTTTGAATAAATTTTGAAAAATGGTTATTGAGTTATGGCCTTTTGTAATTTTGGGCATTTTTATCTTGTCAGCAAAATATCTCAAACTGTTAGAGGTAGAGACTTGAAACTTGGTGAATTGATTGTTAATGATCAGTAGATGACCTGATTAAGTTTTGTGTAAATTCTGAAAAATATTTCGTAAGTGATGGCCCTTTGTAAATTTGGGCATGTTTCCCTTGTCAGCAAAATATTTAAAAAATATTGAAACTTGAGCCTTGAAACTTGATGAATAGATTGGTAGTGATGAGTAGATGACCTGATTATGATGGGGCATATTAACTTGCCTTCGTTTGTCCATCTGCCCATCCGTTTATACATTTGTCAAGCTTTTTTCAGCATACCATATCTTAAGAACCCTGCATGCTAGGGTTTTGAAATTTTATATTTGGGTTCCCAATGAAAAAATGGCTGACCTATATTTTTTTTCTTGCCTGGCATGTTTTTTTAGAGTTATGCCCCTTTGAAAAAAATAAGAATTAAATCTTGTGAGCAGGATATCTCGATTAGTATTTAAGCTGGGTTCTTGAAATTTGATATAGTGAGTGGGAATGATGTGTAGATTACCTGATTATATTTTGAGAGAATTCCGTGAAAAAATTGATAAAGTTACCGCCCTTTGCGGTTCTGTGCATTTTGACCTTGTCAGCAAGATGTCTTGAAAAGTACTTAAGCTAGGGTCTTGAAATATTATATGCTGATTGGGGATGATGTGGAGATTATCTGATTTGTTTTTTTAGGGAATTCCATGAAAAATTGACAGTTATGGTCATTTGTAGTTCTAGGCATTTTGACCTTGTCAGCAAGATATCTCAAAAGGTATTTAAGCCAGGTATACTGATTGGGATTGAGGAGGAGATCACCTGATTAAATTTTGAACCAATTAAATGAAATGTTGGAGTTATGGCCCTTCGCAATTTCTGGTTTAGAGTTATTTCCCTTTTGATAAAATAACATTGAAATCTCGTATATTTGTACTGTTGTTACCATCATGGGCAAGCAGTGTTGGAGTTAAGCAGTGTTAGAGTTAGGTTTTACAAACACCAGCTCTAGTTGGAACATTTATTTTGGTGTTTCCTTTCCATGGTAATGTAGTGTTATTGTTCAGAGAAAACGTTGTTTGCTTAAAAATTATATCTTTTTCTAAGTCTGAAAACACTCAGAACATCCCTGCTATCTCTACTTTTCATGATGGAAATTCCTACATTTTCAAAATCTTGAGCCCTAATTTATCCCTACTTTGATGGAGGGCACTTGAAAGCCTGCTGGCACTTTATGTAAAATGGAAGTATTTTTTTCTGATTGACCATATCTTTCCAGAAACCATTTGTCTTTTGTTTCTGTGTTTTGTTCTCAAATATTTACCCTAAAGTACAGTCCACGCCATCAGCAGATCATAACCAATAGACAGCCTCGGTCATGCAGGTATTTTTCGAATTTTGCCTGTGCAACAAAATCGCAGGTGAAAGCGATAGCCATTTTGTAGTGCCATCTGTTTGTTTTAAGCAAAGTCTGAACAATTTTTTCTGTTATGGTTATTTCTATCATCAAATACCTATAATTACTTTCTAAATGGTTGCACAACTATTAAGTATGCATAGTTTAAGAATAGCATGTTATTTTTTTTGGTCTCTGAATGTATATAAACTATCTACAAAGACCCTGGATGAGCAAGTGTTTGTAAACAACAGCCAATCTCCATTACCCTTATAATAAATGTCAAAAAGAATGCCTTTGGAAACAAAGAACACTCTACAGATTAGAAAATGGGAGTCTCGGTTTTATTGAGACTTCATAAGCAGTAATGAATGCAACACTGCTTACGCCCTCTAGCATATACATGAGCAGAACTCCATTTTCAAACATACCAGAATGGGCCCATTGATCCAAAAGGAAATCAAATATAATCTGCACTATGGTGATGTACGTGGAGACATGCTATCACTGCTACACGGCACTAACACCAGCTGCTGTGTAGTAAATAAACCTTAATTGTACAATTATGTGCCATAATTCTTAATTAAACAGCATAGAAAACTAGTCTGGAAAAGTTAGAAGTCAAAATTTTGCGAGACCAGTCTGGATAGTGTTCTAATTTGTAATTATAACTTTCATTTGTTGTTGAAAAATTCCTGCCATTGTTTGGCTTTTCCTTTGTGCTCACACAGTTATTTGAAGGATGAACATCAGTGCAATGAAGACATTTTGAAATTAATTTTTCTAAATTAAACTACTGTCTGGATTAAATGTAGATACAAGAATCTTGTCACTTAAAAGTTTGAATGTTTGCCTAAATTTGTATATTAACAATATATACAATCAAAGACTAGTATCTGAATGAAGCAGTTATAAGTTAATACAAAACAACCTCATACTCAAGATATATAACCTCGTTTCTCCTATAATGAAGTTATGGTAGTCGTACACTTAAAAACAAGAAAAAAACACCGCCATAACCATAATTTATGTACTTGTTGATACCCGCTAAAAGACCATCATGAAAACACACCTATGTAATTTTGACCCCCTTAAACCCCACTTTTATATAGTATAGTATACATTATTTTTCTTATTTCTGCTCAAACACATAGATTGTGGGTACTCTTTAGAACTGCCTCGCTGAGGCAGTTCTAATGAGTACCCACAATCTATGTTTTGAGCAGGAATATGAAAAATAGCAGATTTTTTATCTGAAAATTTTCGTTTTTTGATGGTAAAATTTTCAGTACATTTGAATAGGCCTGTTTTCGTAATGATATTATTTGACAGGTTTAATGTATCCTTCACCCTAAATGATAATTTCAAAATGTCTCATTGCAATATCTCATTACTATTAATCTGTTCTCTGGATTAAATATAGCTACAAGACTCTTATCACTTAAAAGTTTTTTATGTTTGCCGGAATTTATATATTTACAATATGTACAATTGAAGACTAAAATTAGAATGAGGCAGTTACAAGGTAATATAAAACAACTTCATACTCAAGATATCTAACCTTGTTTCTCCTATAATGAAGTAATGGTAGACATACACTTTAAACAAGAAAAACACTGCCAAACCGAAGGTCCGCCAAACAGAACTGAACACAAGACCAGCCCAGAGCGAGTCTAGAGGAGCATACGCACAGAGATCAAATATACGACTGCAATCAGGGACACCTCCCAGAGGCCGACCCTTATGAGGTGACCTGTCAGCACGGGAAGGGAATGAAGATCTTACCTCACATCTGATCTTACTAATTACTGATAAAGCTTCTGGTGTTTGGAACCAATGTTGTCTTCACTTCCCCTTCCATGCACATCAGTCCCATCGACCGCCGGCCACTGAGACCATCTAAACTGCAGAAAATATGGTCCATGCACCTGCAAAATGCATAAATAAGAATTAAAATAGAAGCCAACATGAAGAGAACTAAAAATGTCATTTTGTAAGTACATGTACCAGTCATGTCATGAGATTATTTCAGTGATACTGTCCAAGTCTGCTACATGACTATTTCATAGTCTATCAAAACTCAAAGTTATGAAACATGAAAGGAAACGAGCAACGTAACGCTTGTCATAACACAAACTTTGTATACTCACAAGTCTGTTGCTAAGGTAATATTTTAATGCCACACTGAAAAGATTAAGCATCAATTTATACCTTCACCAAAAAATAACTATAGCCCGCAATAACTGTTACACTATAATGAACCGAACAGGCACACCACACCCAATGTTGCCCATTTGCTGATCTGAGAGCGCCATTACATACTGACACTTCACAGATCTGGCCCGAGAGATGACATACTTCCTTGTGAACCAACTGAATTCTCAGAACAATGTAGTGCCCTGAGTAAGCACCTCCACTGACCAACCGTGAAAGGGAGTGTGGTGCCCCCGGCGACCATTATTTATGGTAAATATCCTAAAAATTCGAACACTAAAGCGTCTGACAAAATGACATATGCAAACAGTGTAGACCCTGATCAGACTGCTCCTGAAGGAATTTTTTTTTGGGGGGTTTTACGGCCCTTTCAAGAATATTTCACTTATATCGAGCCGATCGTTCATCGAAGGTGGTCGAAAACCAGAGAACCCGGAGAAAAACCACCTGACCATCCGTAAGCAGAACTTGGCTTTCCCACATATGACCCGAGCGAGGCTCGAACCACAGCGGTGAGAAACCTAATGGATTAAGAGTCAACTCTCTTATCCACTAGGCTACGGGGGCCCGTTGCTCCTGAAGGAGCAGTCTGATCAGGGTCTACACTGTTTGCCATTCCACTAAATATTTAAAGAAACTGCTGCATAAAAAGCAAAATTTAAGCCAAAAGAGTATGAAATAAAGTGTTCAAAATTTTAGAAAATTTACCGTATTCTTATGAATCAAATGGGCCACAGAGTTAATGTAAAACTGTCGAAACCTTAGGGTTTCTTCTGTGTTCAAGTGAAGACCTCGATCATTTAACAGCACATTATTCACGCAGAGGAATTCAGCCTTTGTGGAATGGCTTAAATGAGTGTAAATACTGGACTCTTCTATCTTTACTTAATCAATAGTGCTTTCAGTTTGTTATTTACGTAAATAATCTTCTCCCCTACAGCACATGATCTACTGGCCTGGGCAAAAGTGCAGACATAACAATATCAGTGCTGCTTTTCCTCCTAATCTGCTAAATAAGATTGTTGCAGGAGCTCAACATAGCTCCAGTGACCATTGAATTTATATCATTGGTGCCAACATGAACAATAGAAATTGGTTTGTCCAAAACTATGTGACCTTTCTCAATCTTGCAGGTTAACTGGTTATTATGAATACCTGGGCCCAGTTGTTCAAAGCGTCGTTAGCTTAACGAGCTTGTTAAGGGTCATTTCGTTAACTATTTTAGCGGATTCAATGTACAATATTTGCTGAAAAAATGTGAGTAGCTTTTGCACTGCAAAAGCTACTCACATTTTTTCAGCAAAAAATTTCAGCATATTTGCGTATCACTTGATGTAAATTTTAACGAATCGTTAACTAACGACATCGTTAGCTTTGAACAACTGGGCCCTGGTATGGCTAATACTTTTGTGTGCCGAATGTCTGTAACATGCTTTGGAATTGCGTCAGAAAGGATCAGCACCTTGATTGGCGTTCTTTCTGAAACAGATGACATTACAATACCCTTATCTTGCGTTAACCATCTAAACTGGAGATAATTTTGAAAGCTGTTCTTTCACTGACAGATAATTTCACCTGGAAATCAGATGTTAGATAATTTTTGTAACAATCTGAAAGCCAGTTACCATGGTGCTGAATGAGACTAGTTGATACACCTGACTAAATCGATAGAGCACCTGCTGCGTCTCAGTCTTTGAGATGAATATAAAGTTGGATCCCTGCCCGTCCTGGCCATCAGTCCTTTAATTCTGCCCTGCAATGTTATATTAGTTAACGGCTTCATTTTGCCATTACTGTTTTTGACCAAGAAGGCAGTTTGTCGGCTAGGTGCAGGCAAAAGAGAAATCATACTCTTATATGCCTTTACTGGGCACAACTCAGAGCCTGGTATAGAAACTAAGGGCAGTTGCAAGAGCCTACTTTGGAGTACTTCCAGACTGATTAGTCTTAGACCACTTGATCAGAATGACCAAAAAACCCCTTAAAAACCAAAATATCTTGCCTTAAAAGCTGCTTCAAGACTCTGGCAATAAATACTTTAGTTGCATGCACACAAGGACATATAAAATTCAGTTTCCCAACTAGAGACTGCAGTTCCTGCAGAGTGGCTGCTTTTTTCTGCAGCCACAAACTTATTAACTCTAAAATTTCATGCAGTTTTTCTTCAGTTACACGGAGTGTCATCTCATCTGTATGGAAAAGGACACCTATATATATCATTCTTCCGCTGATTCAAGAAGGGCAGTTGTCAGTTTCTGGCGAAAGAATGTGCACAATACTGGTTAACCGCTTAGAGGACTAAGCCTGCCCAGTAAACGTGTGGTTAAGTAAACTGACCGCGCTCGACTTGACCCCATTGGGTTCACTGGGCCGTAAAACCTCAACACAAAAAAAAAATATATATATATCATTCTAGTACATGTACTAGGAGGGCCTGCTTTTTCCCTGGATTCTTCAATTCAGCAAGAAACCAAAAGATTACCTAATTCTGAAATGACTTCAGGGCATATTCTGTCTTTTCTGCTCCTGCAAAGTCATCCAAGTAATTCAATACTGCTATATACAACATTTGGCACATGTAATTGATAGCATTTGTGACCTTTTGACAAATATATGCAGCAGAGCAGAGTCCCATTGATAAATACTGATCAAAATAATATTGGCCATCAAAACAATAGCCCAGCAAAGGGACATCAATCATGTCAACTGGAATTTGTTGGTAAGCCCTTTTTACATCTCTTTTATGTAAATGACAATGCCTACCCTTCACTTTAAGTCAATGAAATCGTCTACTCTCGGAAATGTCAAATCTATCTTATTGCTCAAATGATATCTTTTGGGATCCCCTCATTTATAGCTGGAAAACTAAGATCCAGGCTTATCTCATGAAGTATTTTGATCAAACTTGTACATCTATATTTTTGTGACATGGAAAAGAACTGATTAGATTTTGGTGACCTTGACCCCATTTTCAAGGTCATCTGGGCTCAGATTGTTGGAAAATAGTTTCTCTGCACACTGTCCATTGATATTGCTGTGACATGGAAAAGAACTGATTAGATTTTGTGACATTGACCCCATTTTCAAGGTCACTCAAAGGCTTAGATTGTTGGAAAATGGCTTGTCTGCACCTTATCTCATGAAGGAATAGATGGATTTTGACCAAATCTGCACAGCTATATTGTTGTGACATGAAAAAGAACTGATTAGATTTTGTGACATTGACCCCATTTTCAAGGTCACAGGAGGGCTCAGATTGTTGGAAAATGGCTTTTCTGCACCCTACGAGGGATGTTCGAAATGAATTGCTTATTTCTATCTGGAGACTTAAATTTCAAGTTAGCCCAAAAGTACTCATTTCATGTCCTCGAAGTACTCCCCGTGGCTAGAAATGCAAAGTTTCAGCCGATGTACTATCCATTTCTTGAAGGCGTCACGGTAAGCTGATTTTGGCACAGTAATAAGGTACTGATGAATGGCAGATCCAAGTGCCTGTCGGGACTGGTATTTCCGACCAGCAAGGAATGCTTTCAATTTCGGAAACAAAAAGAAATCACATGGGGCAAGGTCTGGGGAATACGGGGGGTGAGGCAAAACAGTTACTTTTTCTTTCTTCAAAAACGCCATAACTATTGCGGAGGTATGAGCTGGGGCATTGTCATGTAGAAGATGGACATGTTTAAAACCAATGGCAGGGCGTCGTTTCTGATAATACTTTTTCAGTTTCTTCAGTACTACGTCTTTGTAGTACTTTCCGGTGATGCTTTTGCCCTTTTTCAGTGGCACTTTTATTGCGACTCCTTCACCAGAGAAGAAGATTGCATACAAAACCTTCTTTGTACTCAAAGAACGTTTGGCAATTATTGGGCGTTTGCTGGGTTTAGTGGCCCAGATCTTATTGCTAACCTTTCTGATGGGCTCAAAATAATGGACCCAGGTTTCATCACCTGTGACGACATTGGCAAACTGCTTTTTGTCATATTTTGGAAACATTTGAAGCAGCTTTTTGGCCACTTTAACCCGTTGCCTCTTTTGCTCGTCAGTCAACAGATGTGGCACCCATCTAGTAGAAATCTTTCTGACTTTCAAATGCTTCTTCAAAATAAGGTGAATCGTTGATAGTGATATGCCTACCTTTCGTGCAATATCACGAACTGTAAATCTGGCATCTCCTTCAATGATTTCCTTTATTTTGGAAACGATTTCTTTAAGAGATGCAGATTTTGGCCTACCTGATTTCGGTGCAGTTTTGATGGACTCTACACCAGACTCAAATTTCTTTTTCCACCGCCGAACTGTGTCATAAGACACACAAGAAGGTCCAAAAGCAGTAGAAATTTCAGTCATCACCTTCTTCAAAGAACAACCAAGTTTTGAGCGAGCTTTGATGTAAGCCCGTATTTCATCTTTTTTGTCGACGCTTCTACCAACCATTTTTACTGCAGTGGTCAATGACTGCGTGTATTCAAATGGCAAATTTATGCCTTACACTTAGTCTAACATGTACATTTATACACCATTGTGTAGATATTGAATAGCCCTATACAGGCATGTATTGGTTTTTATCGTGCCCCACGTGGATATCGAGCTAGAGGACAATAAGCAATTCATTTCGAACATCCCTCGTATCTCCAGAATGAATGGATGCATTTTGACCAAACTTGTACAGCTATATTGTTGAGACAGGGACAAGAACTGATTAGATTTTGGTGACCTTGATTCCATTTTCAAGGTCACATGAGGGCTTAGATTTTGGAAAATGGACCCCATGGACCACACACTTACAAAAAAGGGGAATTATAAATACAACCTTTTTCAACAATAGGTCTGTTCAAACTGGTGGAGGGACATGGGTTTTCCTCTGAAAACACTGTTCTAGTATTATTTTGTGGTTAAAAGTTATATATGGCTTGGAAAGGATAAACATGAAATACATATGCTCTATGCATCACAATAATCCTCAGTCATTGCTTTATCAAATACATGTAATAAGTCTGTTATATGGCAATTATCTCAGGCTATATCATCAACTTAAAAAGATAGTTTAACCCATTTATGCCTAGCGTCCCATATAAGGGACACTGGCAAACAGTATAGACCCAGATCAGATGCCACAGAATACGGTGTCTGATCAGGGTCTACACTGTTTGCATTAAATACATGGATTTCTATAAAACATGGTAATACTAAAAAGTTACCAGACACCCTTTCTACTGGAAATGGACCTGTCTGAAGAATGAAGGTAGAAGAGTACACTCGGCATAAATGGGTTAAAAAACAAGGAAAATATGGTTGGCCACTGGTTACATTACTTTTTGGCCATTTTGTGGGTATTTCCAGGCTCAGAAAATTGTAATGTGTGATGCCAGAAGTCTGAAAGTTACGAGTATCCCATCAGTTACTTCACAAAAAACTACATGTTAATAATGAGGCAGTTACATGCTAAATGACACCTTAGCTTGCACTGGTCCATATGTACGTACGTGATCCTGTTAGTCTCAGGTAAAGATTTTTGTAAGAGACAGAGTTAAGGGTTCCTATCATTGTAGCAACTTGAAATTTGGTACGAGGATTTATGTCTATAACAGGAATATACTAGAAATTGTCCAAAATACAAGGATGCCTCCTTATTGACTTAGCCTAATTTTGCAAGGTTAAATTTTTTGTAAAAGGTAGATTTCAGGGGTTCCTGTTATTATAGCAACTTGAAATTTGGTATGAGGATTTATGTCTATGAGTACATTAGGAATTCACAAGAATCAGGTCAAAATGACCATACATCACGGTTGACTGACTTCTGACCTAGGCTAATTTTGCAAAGTTAAGATTTTTGTAAGAGGTAGATTTCAGGGTTCCTATTATTGTAGCAACTTGAAATTTTGTATGAGGACTTATGTCTTTTACTACAAAACAAATATACAAGAATCAAGTCAAGTTGGCACACATGTCATGGTTCACTGTTTGCATAGTTATCTATGCCGGTCTACAGGGTTTCAAGTTGCTACAATGATGGGAACCCTGAAATCTATCTCTTGCAAAAATCTTTACCGGAGACTAACAGGATCCCGTACGTACATATGGACCAGTGCAAGCTAAGGTGTCATTTAGCATGTAACTGTTAGGCTAATTTTGCAAGGCTAGGATTTTCATAAGAGGTGCATTTTAACATATTATTGATTCATACTGCTATTCCTTCTAAGCCTACTTTTATGGAGGTCCCCAAGGCGGGGTCTGTGTTCTGTGGACAAATTTCATGTACACATTGCTATTGACGAGAATGAGATATAGAAAATGGATATTAATATCTTTACTATTCATTGGAGTTATGTCAAAATTGTGAATATTCTTAACCCTTTCAACCCTGTAGGCTGGCATAGATAACTATGCAAACAGTATAGATCCTGATGAGATGGCTCATAACAAGGATCTACACTGTTTGCCATCCTGTTAATGATTTTGGGTAAATCCCCTGTTTAGAATAATGGACATGGTGAAATTCAAAGATGGAATGGTCTACTCTATGGTGAAAGGGTTAACCCTTGTCATGCTGGATAAATTAAGACGCCACACCCAATTCTAATTTTCAGCAAATCAAATTACTTGATCTGGATTGTTGCTATCAATTCACATACTTAATGGCAAACAGTGCAGATCCAGATCAGTTGACTTCTTCAGAAGCTAACTGATCTGGATCTACACTGTTTGCTAAGGCAGGGCACATCTGTGTTCAGCAGGAACAGGGTTAATATCTTGAGAAAGATTACATACATGTTGCATGTAGTATCTAGGTATAGGGCTAGCTAACTGGAGCAAAAATGATAATCAGTTATCAGTCCTGTCAATGTGATTGCTAATCGATTAGTAATCACTGAAGATCTGGGCCCAGTTGTTCAAAGCGTACAATGTCATTAGTTAACGATTCATTAGAATTTACATCGAGTGAGCTACTCACATTTTTTCAGCAAAAAATATGAGAATATTGTGTATTGAATCTGCTAAAACAGTTAACGAAATGACCCTTAACGAGCTTGTTAAGCTAATGATGCTTTGAACAACTGGGCCTTGGTCATTATCTTACCTTTCTGGCTTACTGTCTGAGCATGAATCAGTATGCCTAAACTATTATTGTGAGGCTCAAAACCATCAATTGTCTAACCTTTTATGTATTGTTTGATTATTGACAGAAAGAATATGTCTCACTGGATTTGGAAATGATGCAAAAAAACACAAAAATCAAATAATCAGTTAGTAGGCAAGCAGTATTGATAATAATTTTTCTGCTGCTAATCAATCAATTAATCAGTTATTCGATTAATCCTGCCAACCCTAACTGGGTATCATGCAGTGTCTGCAATGCTTTTATGGTTTCATTATTTTTCAGCCAAGCCTTCTTCGCTTGAGTATTCCTGCAGTTGCTGCAAGAGGGTTCAACACTTCACAAGCAGTCAGTGGCCTACAGAAACTACGGGCAGGACGTTACAGAGGGAGCAAGAATAGATCTGTTCCTTTGACATACGAAATGGCAAAGGCGCCAAATGCGATTGGTGTTGACAAGGCATGGAACACATGGAACACCTGTATGTAGATTTCCAGATTTCAAATTATTTCATTCAAAATTTTAGCAGACATTCTCTATCTCTCTCTCTCTCTCTCTCTCTCTCTCTCTCTCTCTCTCTCTCTCTCTATATATATATATATATATATATATATATATATATATATATATATATATATATATATATATAGCTCACCTGAGCCTTTAGGCTCATAGGTGAGCTTATTATATAGGCAGGCTCCGTCATCTGTGTCATCATCAGTCCATTGTACACACTGGTAGATTTCCAGATTTCAAATTATGTTATTTGAAATTTTAGCAGACATTCTCTCTCTCTCTCTCTCTCTCTCTCTCTCTCTCTCTCTCTCTCTCTCTCTATATATATATATATATATATATATATATATAGCTCACCTGAGTCTTTAGGCTCATAGGTGAGCTTATTATATAGGCAGGCTCCGTTGTCTGTCTGTCATCATCAGTCCATTGTCCACACTCTTCAAAATCTTCAAAAGTCTTCTCCTCAGAAAGCCGGATTTCATATGGAGCCTCAATGGGGGAATGAAAATTTGTTCACCGCATCTGGGTCACATGACCAAGATAGCCGTGGTGCATCGACCATATATGGTTAAAACCATTTAAAAGTGTTTTCCAGAACTAAAAGGCCCTGAGGCTTGGTATGCAGCATTTGATATGTAGCATTGCCTAGAGGTCCTCTGACAAGAGTGTTCAAATTATGCCCTGGGGTGAAAAGTGGCCCCACCTAGAGGGGGCAGGGTCACTTGTTTTACATAGAGCATAAAGCCATTGGCAATGATTAGGCCTAGGACTATCAAACTAATAGGGAGGATGGACCTGGAGAGTAGATGACCTTAAAGTCAAAGGTCAAGGTCACCTTAACCTTTAGTACCAGAAAGCTTATAATACTGCAATGCTTATGGTTAGGACCGTCAAACTTAGTAGAGATGTTGGTCCTCTCCAGTAGATGATTCTGAAGACAAAGGTCAAGGTCACCAGGACCCTTAGTACTAAAAGGCTTGATAACTTGGCAACACTTGGGGCTAGGACCCTCAAACTTAGACGGGATGTTGGTCCTCACCAGTAGATGACACTGAGGGCAAAGGTCATGGTCAAGGTCACCATGACCATTAGTAGCTTATAATTCAGCTGTGCTTACCCTTAAACTTAGTTGGGATGTTGGTCCTGACCAGTAGATGACCCTAATGGCAAAGGTCAAGGTCACAGTGACTAGTACAAAAAAATCTTGTTACTTTTAACTCGACAATTCTTGGGGCTACGACCCTCAAACATAGTAAGGATGTTTCTTCTGACCAGAAGATGACTCTGAGGGCAAAGGTTGTGGTCAAGGTCACGATGACCTTTAGAACCGCATCTCTGTTAGCAGTGCTATGTATAACATGATTCAGGTGAGCGATATAGGGCATCATGACCCTCTTGTTCACACAGAAGTGATTAATTTAATCCATAATACAGGATATACATTTCACAGAAGTAATTAATGTTGTCCACAAAATGGGTAATATGTATAATACTAATAAAATTAAATGACACTCTGGAAGAATTAAAAATATTACAGAAACCGGTTTCATCATAGAATTTTCAAGCTTTGTTAAACTCCCCACACTATATACATGTATTAGAATAATCAAATTTCTCTTTTAGGTACATGATCTTAGGCATTCCTAGAGAAAAATGGCTAAACTATTTGCTTAATAGTGGACACCCTGATCTGGAGAATTCAGCATCTGATCTGGGTCTGCATTGTTTGCCAGTTACCCTTTTGGGGGTCTCCAGACTAAAATCAGTTAAGAAGAATTGATACACTTTCGGTAGAAGCATTTCTGAGGCAACTCTATCAAAATTGTTTTGGCTTCCTTCTGAAAAGGTGTCCACTCTTAACCCCAGTCCTGCTGAACACGTATGTGTCCTGTCTTTACAAACAGTGTAGATCTAGATCAGTTGGCTTCTGAACTGATCTGGATCTGCACTGTTTACCATTCAGTATGTAAATTTATATCAACAATCTTGATCAAGTAATCTGATTGGCCGAAAATTTGAAAAGGATGTGGCATCTTAAGTTATTCAGCAGGACAAGGGATAAAGGAATGCAGGGGGAGCAAAGTCTTTCCTTTTAAATTAGACTCCTTTTCAAAAGGGGTTCATATGCAGGAAAGCGAACAGTAAGTCACAAAGTTGTCTCCCATATAAAAAATGGCGGAAAATCTATCAGGTATATCAAGTCTCCTTAACCGTTGTCATGCTGAATAAATTAAGATGCCACGCCCACTTCTAATTTCCAGCCAATCAGATTATTTGATCTGGGATTTTGGTAGAAATTCACATATTTCATGACAAACAGTGCAGATCCAGATCAGCCAACTGATCTGGATCTACACCCAGCGGGCACATGACGTTTATACAACGTCGGCTCAATGTCGATGCAACGTCATGACGTTGCATCGACGTTGAGGCGACGTTGTATTAACGTCATGTGCCCGCTGGGCACTGTTTGCTAAGACAGGGCATGTTGTGCAGCAAGAGAAGGGTTAAATCTAATTCTATGAACATTGAGTATAAAAAATCATAATTTTTCAGAAATTTGGTTGATTTTCTTATATTGGTCCCCAAAATTGCTACAGATGTAGTACTTGCAATTTCACAGCACTGGAAATGAAGTCACTGTGCTTGACCATAGGCCCCTTTGACCTATATTTTTTGAAAGATGGCTCACACTCATGTCTCATTCAGTGGACATGGTCCATACTTTGAATATGCTATTGTTGCATAACGCAAGGTAATTGTGCAACATTAACCCTTAAAGCCCTAAGCAGATTTGTAGCAGACAACATTCTGAAACTAATTTTAATACTTTTTATACCCCACTTCACAATAGTGGCGGGGTATTATGGTTTCACGTTGGTCGTCCGTAAGTCCGTCTGTCTGTCGTACGTCCGTTCGTCTGTCTGTTTTTCGTTTCCGGATGATAACTTGAGTAAACATCAATGGATTTTCACCAAACTTGGTATGTGCATTGATATTTTGGAGATCTGGTTTGGGATTCCTAATGGGCAAATTTTGTCAATTTTTGACGGAGTTATCTGCCTGAGACACGCCCATATTTTCGTTTCCGGACTATAACTTGAGTAAGTAACAAGGGATTTTCATCAGACTTGCTATATGCATTGACATTAAGGAGATCTGGTTTCGGATTGCTAATGGGCAAATTTCGTCAAATTTTTACGGAGTTATCTGCCCGAGACAAGCCTATATTTTCGTTTTCGGATGATAACTTAGAGTAAATAACAAGGGATTTTCATCAAACTTGCTATATGCATTGACATTAAGGAGATCTGGTTTTGGATTGCAAATGGGCAAATTTCGTCAAATGTTTACGGAGTTATCTGCCCAAGACACACCCATTTTTTCATTTCCGGATGATAACAAGGGATTTTAACCAAACTTGCTATATGTATTGACAGTAAGGAGATCAGGTTTGGAATTGCTAATGGGCAAAATTCGTCAAATTTTTACCGGATGATAACTTGAGTAAATAACAAGGGATTTTCATCAAACTTGCTATATGCATTGACATTAAGGAGATCTGGTTTGGGATTGCTAATGGGCAAATTTTGTAAAATGTTTACGGATGTAAAATGTCTGCCCGAGACACATCCATATTTTCATTTCTGGATGATAACTTGAGTAAATAACAAGGCCTTTTAACCAAACTTGCTATATGCATTGATATTATCAAGCTCTGCTTTAGGATTGTTATCTGTCCACTGATATAATCAAGATCTGGTTTAGGATTGTTATCTGTCCCTCCATCATTTTCTTTCCCGACATTTTCGCAACGATAACTTTAATACATAAACAATAATTGCTATGTTGTATTATGCTTGCAGTGCTTTTATTAGAGCAAGGAAAAAAAAAAAAAAAAGATTTTTTTTTTTTTTTTTTTTTGCTCTAAAAAGTAACAAAATTAATTTAAAAACAAAACTAGTTTGAAAAAAAAAAAGACTTGACATATTGTGTGAATTGTCTGGTAGCCAGATGATTCATTTGAAATGTCAGATTGTAAGTGAAGATACCCAGGAAATGCCGCAACCATCAAGCAGTCTTCCCAAGCCACTAAAAGAATAAAAGATGAGGAGCACATAATGACTAAACAAGACTCCACATATGAAACCTCTGACACCACACATGAAACCACCAACGCACAAACAAATAACTGGGACAGAGGAACTGCCTTGGAATGGTCAGTAGAAAAGGTACTGGTGGGGCTGAAACCAGTTTTACTCAACTTTGACTGAAAGATTGTTGAAAGCGACGTTAAGCCCAAATCAAACAAATACTCAACTTTGAAATAATTCTTATTTTTATTTTTCAGAGTCCTGTCTTCTCTGAAAAATGAAAATAAGAAATATTTCAAAGTGTCATCTGCTGTGGTTATCAGCACTGAAGAGTTCAATCAGATTATCTCAGTAATACATTCCATGTTGAGACAAAGTCACTTTGCAAGACCAAAAGAAGTCTGAAATTGGGCTATATTCATAACACAGACATGCTTAACATTTATCAGGGGGTGGTTGGGTGAGGCAAAGGTGTCATATATCTTACATCATCAGGTCGTCCAACTGATATTGGCTTACAGTTGGGCAAGGCCTGCTATCCTTGCAGCAGGTAAGAGTAGAGGGGAATGTTTTTGTTTCTTCTGTTTCTTCATTTTCTTTAATTTGACTCTTTCTCCCCTGTTCCTCTCTTTCGTCTCCTCTACTATCTCTTCTACATGTATCTCTCTTCTCCCTTTCTCTTGGAGAAGACAAAAAATGACCCACAAGGGTTGACGTTTCGTTAAACCCTAGACTGGCTCCAGTCGTTTTTGTTTTATATCTATTTCTCTCTTTCTCTACATTATTTTTTTTTTCATGATCCTCTTTAATCCAACTTCAAGTTACCTATGGCTGAACAAAAACTTTCTAGCCAAGGGACTGAAGTAAACAAAAATTCTACAAGCTATACAAGTGTTGTGTCCCCTCAAAAAAAAAAGAAGAAAAAGAAAGAAAAGAAAAATAAAGAAGGGGTCTGGGGCCAGACTACGTTAAACCCCAACACAATCAAAATTAACATTTATTACTTTAAAAGCAAGTTTAGCAAACAACAAATTAATGGTATTTTCTTATTTTCCCCAGAAAATAGGCTTTGACATTTCATGCAAATTGTCTCCTTAGGAGACAATTTGCATGAACTGTCAAGGCCTATTTTTGGGGGGGAAAAGATTTCAAAATGTCGGCTGCTGAAATTTTTACCAAGCATGCGAAGTACTAAATAATTCTCAGACATAGTTACAGGTTAGCATGCTGGGTAAAAATTTCAGCATACAACATTTTGAAATATTTTTCTTAGTTCTGCTAGAAAATAGGCTTTGATATTTCCCCCAAAGCATACATACAAAAACATTACAATATTAGTTTTCATGGAGAAATAAGATAATGTGAATCATAGCTCCAGATGAGAGGGGATATCCTTATAATATTTTTCTTTTTTTCTCCCAAAAGACATACATTGTTGGCACTCATTAGAAGTGCATCTGTGAAGCACTTTTAATGAGTAAATGAGTACCCACAATTAATTATGCTTTCATGGAAAAATAAGAAACATATCAGTAGTTTTCGGTTGAAGAGAGCGTAATATCTGGAGCTTATCCTAGGCAGTAGGTCTTAAAATGAATAATATGGCAACAAAGCCATCTATTTGCATTAAACTGAACAGTATAATATTATAGCTAGTCTAGTTTCCTTCCTAATGTATGCTATTAATAAATCGTTCATGTGGATGTGAAAATATTAAAGTTAAGTATCAGTTAAATATCAGTTAGATTCCATAGAGGACATATGGTAACAACAGAGGATTCCAACTGAAGGATCTAGTTAGTATTTGGTCTGTCTTGCGGTTTATCTTAGTATCTCTGGGGATGCAGTAAATGTCCTAAAATAATGTACATCAAAGTTTGTGATAAAATAACATATGCAAACAATGGAAATTCCTAAAGGAGCAGTCTGATCAGGGTCTGCACTATTTGCGATTCCACTAAGTATTGTAAGGAATAACTACATAAAAAGTAAAATTTAGTCCAAAAATGGATTAAAATGTGTTCAAAATTTTAGGACATTTACCATGATAGAAAACTACTACTATCTCTCATTACTCAAAATAATATTTATCTGTAAGTCCTCATGATTTACCTTGTTTTCAGTACTTAGCTAGTATGTGTACCGAAGACTATACCAAATAGACTTGCCATCATTAAGAAGTTGACTATCTTTAAATAAACTAAAAATGTGACCAAAGGACATGGATGCCTGAAAAACTTAAACGCAAATTGCTAACGCCTGAAAAACTTAAACACAAATTGCTAACACCTTGGCTGTGGACAGAGACGGACGGACAGAAGAAACACTATATGCCTTTCCACCATTCTTTGAATGGCGAGGGAATAAAAAGCTGTAGTAGTTACAATCAATTAAGAATACTTAAATGCAAATTACTAATGCCATCTTGGACACAGACGGACAGATGGACAGGGGTAACACCATATGCTCTTGGAAATCCCGAGTGCCCAGGTGGTTAAAGGGGCTATCAGCAACCTGCATTAAGAGTGACCTTGACCTTCATAAAATGTCAAACTGATGGGTAGGAAATAAGAGAATTGTAAATGAAAAGCTTTTGTAGCTAAGATCAACCAAGAAATCTTAAACCCAAATTGCTAATGCCAACCAAATTAAACAAACAAATGTGAGGTAGGATTACATTAAGTATGACTTTGACCTACCAAAAAGGTCAAACTGATTGGTGGGGACAATGCAGTGGAAAGGCCTTATTCCAAAGAAGAAGTTGACTAAATGAAATCTTGAACCCAAATTGCTAATGCCAACTGAATTAAACACACAATATGTGAGATAAGATTACATTAAATATGACTTTGATCTACCTAAAGGGTAAAACTGATTGGTGGGGACAACGCAATGGAAAGGCCTTATTGCCAAGAAGTTGACTAAATATGAAAGCTGTAACTGAAAAGATGTATTAGTTATGATCAATTACAAAAACTGAAATGCAAATTGCTAATGCCAAAACATTAAGTTTGACGTTGACCTACCTAAAAGATCAAACTGATTGGTAGGAATATGCGATGGAAAGGCTTTACCCCAAGGAAGACGCTGACCAAGTGAAGTTGTAACTGAAAAGATTAAGTAGTTATGATCAATTAAGAAAACTTAAATGCAAATTGCTAACACCAACCTGCATTAAGTATGACCTTAAATAAATAGTCAAACTGAGATTGAGGACTAAGCAATGGTAAGCATTTACTACCCAAATATGAAAGCTTTAAATGAAAAGCTGTTGTAGTTATGATCAATTAAGAAAACTTAAACACAAATTACTAAAGCTGTGTAGGATGCGGATGGAGCCTTTACCACATGGAAGGTGTTGACCAAGTATAAAAGCTTTCAATGAAAAGCTGTAGTACTTATGATCAATTAAGAAAACTTAAAAGCAAATTGCAAACGCCATATTGGATGCGGAGGGAGCCAGATGGATGGACGGACAGACAGGGATAACACTGTCATTATGCCTTTTCCACCACTCAACGAATGGTGGGGGCATAAAAAAAATGATCAGACTTTTTTATTGTCAGACTAGTTGCTAGTCTAGCTGGAGCTATATCAGTATTTGCCATATGAAAAAAATCCCTTCTGGGTTTCTTTTATAACCCAGGTGACCCATTTCCTCATCACTCAACCTATATGTTTGGATCTTGTAAGAAGTGTGACATTGAGATAATTGTAATGAGATGACGAAACATAGGTTTTAATGGAGATAAAAGAAATGTACATGTACTGTATTTATACTAAATATTCACATTAACAGGCCTAAGCAAACAATGTAGACCCAGATCAGATGCCACAGATTGTGGCATCTGATTAGGGTCTACACTGTTTGCCTATTATCAAGCAGTTTTTGGACACCTCAATTTGTAATGAAATAGACATGTTCAAATTTTAGGACAAATATGGACAAATATTCAGGGTAAATAATGTAATCTCATATATTAAAGACACTTCTTTTTAAAAATACCAGGGCCCAGTTGTTCAAAGCATCGTTAGCGTAAAAAGCTCATTAGTGGTCAAAATGTTAACTGTTCTAGTAAGTACAATATCTAATTCACAGGTATTTTTCTGAAAAAATGTGAGTAGCTTTGCAAAAGCTACTCACATTTTTTCAGCAAAAATAGTAGCATATATGCCATATTTAATGATCATAGTATTAACGATATGTTAACTACGACATTGTTAGTTTTTTGAACAACTGGACCCATTATAATAAGACCTTGATTTTTTTTCTTGTTTCTCCATGTAAACATATATTTTATGAGTGATGAATACTTACTAGAATGGTTTTGGCAACTTGATTTGAGTAAATATCCACAACTAAAATACTTTCATGGACAAATTTGAAAAAAAAAAAAAAAAAAGTATAGCTGATTACCTCTCCGATATGGGAATGTAATGCATGTAATAATTGTCTTGTAAATTGCAGGAGACAGTTTCAGTTACCTCTCCTGAGTACTCACTTTAAACAACTAGGTCCAGTTACCGTATTCAAACTAATTAATGCACTGTGCGCTTAACCCTTGTCATGCTGAATAAGATGCCATGCCCACTTCTAATTTCCAGCTAATCAGATTACTTCATCCGGGTTTTTGATAGAAATTCACATATTTAATGATAAACAGTGCAGATCCAGAAGCCAACTGATCTGGATCTACACTGTTTGGTAAGACAGGGCATGTCGTGTTCAGCAAGAGAAGGGTTAAGTTTGTTTTAAAAAATCACAAGAAAACCTTGTAGTAAAATATCCTTCTGATATGAGTATACTTTAAAGAAAGATCAACAGAGAACTTTATGACGGGCATAATTATTGATACTTTCACAATATAAAAGCATATGTTGTTGGTACTCATTTGACTCACCTTGTAGATGCAATTCAAATAAGTACCAACAATATGTTTTTATAAAGTAGATAAAAGTACACTGGCTATAATCTAAAGACTACTAAATTGCTTGCTTGCTTATAGAAGCAGGTACGGTAATTTGGTAGAATATGATGATTGGTTTTCTCTGCATTTAGCAGTAGCAACTCAATTAAAAATAGGTTTATTTTCCTAATTAGAGGTATAATTTTATCATGGTCATATATTATTAAAGCTTCCGAAATATCAAAAAGAATATATTCTTTGCAGTAAAATGTATGCTATTAATAAATTTTTCATGTGGATGTGGAAATATTAAAGTTAAATATCAGTTAAATATCAGTTAGATTCCATAGAGGACATATGGTAACAACAGAGGATTCCAACTGAAGGATCTAGTTAGTATTTGGTCTGTCTTGCGGTTTATCTTAGTATCTCTGGGGATACAGTAAATGTCATAAAATAATGTACATCAAAGTTTGTGATAAAATAACATACGCAAACAATGGAAATTCCTAAAGGAGCAGTCTGATCAGGGTCTGCACTATTTGCGATTCCACTAAGTATTGTAAGGAATAACTACATAAAAAGTAAAATTTAGTCCAAAAATGGATTAAAATGTGTTCAAAATTTTAGGACATTTACCATGATAGAAAACTACTACTATCTCTCATTACTCAAAATAAAATAAAAATAATAACCCTTCTCTTGCTGAACACGACATGCCCTGTCATAGCAAACAGTGTAGATCCAGATCAGTTGGCTTCTTCAGAAGCCAACTGATCTGAATCTGCACTGTTTGCTGTTAAGTATGTGAATTTGTAACAATGTGGATCAAGTATCTGATTGGCTGAAAATTGGAAGTGGGCCTGGCATCTTAATTACTTTTATCTGTAAGTCCCCATGATTTACCTTGTTTTCTATATTTCAGCGAATCTGTACGAAGAAGGAAGAAAAGGGGAAACACTGATAGAAGACACATTTATTCGTAAATTTATGACAGGAACTTGGCATGGATTGTTTATGTCAGAAATAATTATCAAGCGTAGACACAATATGATAATCATTTGTGGACTTATTGTACCTGCAATACATGTTTCAAAGATCTATTTCTTGATTGGATATACAGAAGAAATCTTGTCTTGTCTGCTGAAGTGTCCTGTGAAACTTGAGTTCCAGACAGTTCATTCTAGAAACGATGTCGTCTTTAAGTACATTTAACCCTTAAAATGCCAAGAAAACCTGCATCTGAAAATGTAGTCTGTTTATGTCGTCTGCTGAATAGTCTTGCAATTGTTTTTAAATCTAAAGGAGCAGTCTGATCTGGGTCCACACTGTTTGCAGAAATGACTTTTAAAATCACAAGCAGGTGACAAAGCAGACGACAATTGTTGTGATTGGCAGTTTAAGGGTTAACATTTACAGCTCCATAGTTTCAGATAAACAGGGTGGTATCAGGTCAATACTTTTCTTATTTCTCCACAAAAACATATGCTGTGGATACTTATTAGAAGTACCTCAGTGCAGTGCTCCTAATGAATACCCAAAACATATGTTTTCATATAGAAATAAGAAAAATATCAATACTTTCCTTAGCTATGAACTCTATGGACAAATTCAGCAGGTGACAAACTGATGATATTTCTTAGCTCACGTGAGCTATGTTTCTGTAGAATTTCACATTATGAGGTTGATTTCTATTTATTCCGTCATTGTGGGGTTAAATTTGCATTGTGGGGTTAAAAAAATTGATGTTGTGGGTTTAAAAAGATCAAAGAATGATCAAAGGGATAACCTTATAACATCTGTCTTGTAAGTACATCCATGCATCCATCCATACATTTTGTCCCAGAAGATAGGCTTTGACATTTTCATGCCAAAGCCTATTCTCCCCAGAAATCTGCTGACAGTTTTACTAAGCATACCAGGCGTTAAATATAAGAGAGATTCAATCTAAAATGTAAAGAACATTTTATATTGAACTACAAATGTACATACTACGTTAGCTGCCATTTTAGTTCCTAAAAAGTTATTTTGAAAGTAAACCCTTCTCTTGCTGAACACGACATGCCCTGACTTAGCAAACAGTGTAGATCCAGATTAGTAACTGATCTGAATCTGCACTGTTTGCCATTAAGTATGTGAATTTATAACAACAATGTGGATCAAGTAATCTGATTGGCTGAAAAATTGGAAGTGGGCGTGGCATCTTAATTTAATCAGCATGACAAGGGTTAAAGGGATACACACGCAGAAGAGATATTTAAACTCTTACAAATTATTTTTGCCTCTCTTCTGAAAAGATGTCTACTCTAAAAGGAAGGAACTGCCTCCAGTTTGGAGCAAAATCTTTAAGGATAGCAATAAAAGTCAAAAAGGATTGCCTTTGGAAACACACAAACACAAAAAATCGCAAAAATCAGAGACACGGTTTGATTGAGTCTCTTCATAAGCAACACTGTAGTTTGCGAGGCTGCATATGCCCTCTAGCGGGGGCTTAAGTGGTATTCCATTTTCAAAATAACCAGGATGGGCTCAATGATCCCAAAGGAAATAAAATATAACCTGCAATATGATGTACAGGGAGACATTTTGCGTCCACCACAGGGCACTACTAGATCTATTATCCTTTTACGATAAACCCCTTTCAGAATGGATTTGATGTGCATGAAAGCAAACAGGAAGTCACAAAAGTTGTCTCCCTTGGACAAAATAGCAGTAAATATACCAAGAGTATCAAGTCTCCTCAATATATTGGTATTTTTGTTGATTTTTAGCTCACCTGAGCTGAAAGCTCAAGGTGAGCTTTTGTGATCACTCACCGTCCGTCCGTCGTCGTCGTCGTCGTCCGTATGTCTGTCCGTCCGTCCGTCCACAATCTTTAAACAACATCTCCTCCTAAACCACTGATTGGATTTTGACCAAACTTCACAGGAATGATCCTTGGTTGGTCCTCTTTCAAAGTTGTTCAAATGGTTCCGGTCTGTTGCATATCTAGGTCACAGGAGCTAAAAATAGATTTTTTAACTAAAAACTTAAAAAATCTTCTTGTCAGAAACCACTGGACCGATTTCAATATAATTTTGCAGAAATGTTCCTTTGGTGATCCTCTACCAAGATTGTTCAAGCCATTCGGATTCGTCAAAAAACATGGCCGCCAGGGGGTGGGGCTTATTTTCCCTATATATCTATATAGAAAAATTTAAAAATCTTCTTGTCAGAAACCACCGGACAGATTTCAATATAATTTTGCAGAAATGTTCCTTTGGTAATCCTCTACCAAGATTGTTCAAGCCATTTGGATTCGTCAAAAAACATGGCCGCCAGGGGGCGGGGCTTATTTTCCCCATATATCTATATAGAAAACTTTAAAAATCTTCTTGTCCGAAACCACTGGACTGATTTCAATATAATTTTGCAGAAATGTTCCTTTGGTGATCCTCTACCAAGATTGTTCAAGCCATTTGGATTCGTCAAAAAACATGGCCGCCAGGGGGCGGGGCTTATTTTCCCTGTATATCTATATAGAAAAAATTAAAAATCTTCTTGTCAGAAACCACTGGACAGATTTCAATATAATTTTGCAGAAATATTCCTTTGGTAATCCTCTACCAAGATTGTTCAAGCCATTTGGATTCGTCAAAAAACATGGCCGCCAGGGGGCGGGGCTTATTTTCCCGATATATCTATATAGAAAACTTTAAAAATCTTCTTGTCCGAAACCACTGGACCGATTTCAATATAATTTTGCAGAAATGTTCCTCTGGTGATCCTCTACCAAGAATGTTCGAGCCATTTGGATTCGTCAAAAAACATGGCCGCCAGGGGGGCGGGGCTTATTTTCCCTATATATCTATATAGAAAACTTTAAAAATCTTCTTGTCCGAAACCACTGGACCGATGTCAATATAATTTTGCAGAAATGCTCCTTTGGTGATCCTCTACCAAGATTGTTCAAGACATTTGGATTTGTCAAAAAACAAGGTGCCAGGGGACGGGGCTTATTTTCCCTATATAATCTATATAGAAAACTTTTAAAAATCTTCTTGTCCGAAACCACTGGACCGATTTCAATATAATTTTGCAGAAATGTTCCTTTGGTGATCCTCTACCAAGATTGTTCAAGCCATTTGGATTCGTCAAAAAACATGGCCACCAGGGGGCGGGGCTTATTTTCCCTATATATCTATAAAGAAAACTTTAAAAATCTTCTTGTCCGAAACCACTGGACCGATTTCCATATAATTTTGCAGAAATGTTCCTTTGGTGATCCTCTACCAAGATTGTTCAAGCCATTTGGATTTGTCAAAAAACATGGCCGCCAGGGGGGCAGGGCTTATTTTCCTTACATATCTTTATGGAAAACTTTAAAAATCTTCTTGTCAAAAACCACTGGACCTATTTCCATATGATTTTGCAGAAATGTTCCTTTGGTGATCCTGTTGCAAGATTGTTCAAGCCGCCATGATTTGTTAAAAAACATGGCCGCTAGGGGGCAGGGTTAATTTTCCCTATATATCTGTGTAGAAAACTTTAAAAATCTTCTTGTCATAAACGACTGGACCGATTTCAATATACGAGGGATGTTTGAAATGAATTGCTTATTTCTATCTGGAGACTTCAAATTTCAAGTTAGCCCAAAAGTACTCATTTCATGCCCTCGAAGTACTCCCCGTGGCTAGAAATGCAAAGTTTCAGCCGATGTATCCCCTTCTTGAAGGCGTCACGGTACGCTGATTTGGGCACAGTAATAAGGTACTGATGAATGGCAGATCCAAGTGCCTGTCGGGACTGGTATTTCCGCCCAGCAAGGAATGCTTTCAATTTCCGAAACAAAAAGAAATCACATGGGGCAAGGTCTGGGGAATACGGGGGGTGAGGCAAAACGGTTACTTTTTCTTTCTTCAAAAACGCCGTAACTATTGCGGAGGTATGAGCTGGGGCATTGTCATGTAGAAGACGGACATGTTTAAAACCAGTGGCAGGGCGTCGTTTCTGATAATACTTTTTCAGTTTCTTCAGTACTACGTCTTTGTAGTACTTTCCGGTGATGCTTTTGCCCTTTTTCACTGGCACTTTTATTGCGACTCCTTCACCAGAGTAGAAGATTGCATACAAAACCTTCTTTGTACTCAAAGAACGTTTGGCAATTATTGGGCGTTTGCTGGGTTTAGTGGCCCAGATCTTATTGCTAACCTTTCTGACGGGCTCAAAATAATGGACCCAGGTTTCATCACCTGTGACGACATTGGCAAACTGCTTTTTGTCATATTTTGGAAACATTTGAAGCAGCTTTTTGGCCACTTTAACCCGTTGCCTCTTTTGCTCGTCAGTCAATAGATGTGGCACCCATCTAGCAGAAATCTTTCTGACTTTCAAATGCTTCTTCAAAATAAGGTGAACCATTGATAGTGATATGCCTACCTTTCGTGCAATATCACGAACTGTAAATCTGGCATCTCCTTCAATGATTTCCTTTATTTTGGAAACGATTTCTTTACGAGATGCAAATTTTGGCCTACCTGATTTTGGTGCATTTTTGATGGACTCTACACCAGACTCAAATTTCTTTTTCCACCGCCGAACTGTGTCATAAGACACACAAGAAGGTCCAAAAGCAGTAGAAATTTCAGTCATCAGCTTCTTCAAAGAACAACCAAGTTTTGAGCGAGCTTTGATGTAAGCCCGTATTTCATCTTTTTTGTCGACGCTTCTACCAACCATTTTTACTGCAGTGGTCAATGACTGCGTGTATTCAAATGGCAAATTTTATGTCTTACACTTAGTCTAACATGTACATTTATACACCATTGTGTAGATATTGAATAGCCCTATACAGGTATGTATTGGTTTTTATCGTGCCCCACGTGGATATCGAGCTAGAGGACAATAAGCAATTCATTTCGAACATCCCTCGTAACTTGGCAGAAATGTTTCCTTAGTGACCCTCTATCAAGATTGTTCAAGCCGACATGATTTGTCAAAAACATGGCCGCTAGAGGGTGCAGGGCTTATTTTCAATATAATTCTACATAGAAAACTTGTAAAAATCTTGTCGTCAGAAACCACAGGACTGATTTCAATATAACTTCGCAGAAATGTTTCCTTGGTGACCCTTTACCAAGATTGTTCAAGCTGTTATGATTTGTCAAAAAACATGCCCACTAGGGGGAGGGGCTTATTTTCCTATATAATTTATCTTTATAGAAAATTTTAATAGTTTTTTCAGAAAGCACTTGACCGATTTCAATATAGCTTTGCAGGAATGTTTCTTATGTAACCCTCTATCAAGATTGTTCAAGCCATCATGATTCATCAAAAAACATGGCTGCCAGGAGTCGGGGCTTATTTTCCTTATATATCTATATAGAAAACTTTAAAACTCTTCTTGTTAGAAACCACTGAACAGATTTCATTATAACTGCAGAAATTTTTCCTTGGTGACCCTCTACTAAGATTGTTCAAGTAATCATGATGCCTGGAGCAGGGCTTATTTTCCCTATATATCTATATATAAAAACTTAAAAATCTTCTTTTCAGAAACCAATGGACCGATTTCAATACAACTTGGCAGGAATGTTTCTTTGGTGACCCTCTACGAAGATTGTTCAGGCCGTCATGATTCATCAAAAATCATGGCTGCTAGGGGGCGGGGCTTATTTTCCCTATATATCTATATAGAAAACTTTAAAAATGTTCTCGTAAGAAACAGTTGGACCGAGTTCAATGTAACTTGGCAGGAATGTTGCTTTGGTGACCTTCTACCAAGATTGTTCAAGCCTTCATGATACGTCAAAAACCATGGCTCACAGGGGGGTGGGGCTTATTTTTCATATATATCTGCATAGAAAATTTTAAAATTCTTCTTCTCACATACCCCATGACTGATTTCAATATTACTTGGCTGGAATGTTGCTTTGGTGAACCTCTGTCAAGATTGTACAAGCAATCATGATTCGTCAAAAAACATGGCTGCCATGGGCTGGGGCTTGTTTTCCCTATATATCTAAATAGAAAACTTTAAAAATCTTCTTGTCAGAAACCACTGAACAGATTTCAATATAACTTGGTAGGAATGTTCCTTTGGTGACTCTCTACCAAGTTTGTTCAAGCTGACATGATTCGTCAAAAAACATGGCCGTTAGGGCGTAGGGCTTTATAGCTATATAAAACTTTTTAAACCACTGGACCAATTTCAATATAACTTGGCAGAAATGTTCCTTTGGTGACCCTCTTTTAAGATTCAGTTCAGGTCGTCAAGATTTGTAAAAAAACATGGCCAGGGGTGTGATGGAGGGGGGTGGGGGTGGTTAGTGCTATAAAGTTTATACAAAAGTCCTAGAGCAGTGAACTTGGCTGAAACTTCAACAGTAAATATGCAAATCTGTTTGGTCAGGTGAGCGATATAGGACCATCATGGTCCTCTTGTTTGCAGTTACAGCTCTACATGTCTGCAATAAAAATCTGGGCCCAGTTATTCAAAACTAATGATGTTGTTAGTTAACATATCTTTAAAACTTCAATCATTAAATATGGCATATATGCGAATATTTTTGCTGAAAAAATGTGCAAAAGCTACTCACATTTTTTCAGCAAAAGTACCTGTGAATTCTAATTCTACTGTAGTTATTAGAACAGTTAACATTTTGACCGCTAACGAGCTCGTTAAGCTAACGATGCTTTGAACAACTGGGCCCTGTTCTGTTACTTCATTAGTTATTAACACTTTGCATGCTAGGTAATTTTTCCTTGAAAATAGGATGAGACATTTTCGTGCAAATTGTCTCCTATGGAGACATTTGCATGAAGTGTCAGATCCTACTTTCTAGGAAAAATAAGAAAAATAACATCAGGTTGTTGTCTGCTGAATTTGCCCATAACATGGTTTTGTTTGTGTTGAGGTTTTATGGCCCAGTCAACCCAATGGGGTCATACCGGGCGTGGTCAGTTTACCTAACCACACGTTTAGTGGGCAGGCTTAGTCCTCTAAGCGGTTAATCAGTATTGTGCACATTCTTTCGCCAGAAACTGACAACTACCCTTCTTGAATCAGCGGAAGGGAGAGAATGACCGTAGAAAATATTTCACGATCAATCTCCACGAAAGATTGTTGCCGACCTCGGTTAACTGTTAGAAGTCAGAGGAACAAATGATTTTGCAAAAAACATCTGAATCATAAGGTAGAAAGATCAGCCTGCACATACTGCAATTACCGTAAATATTTGGACAGAGAACTCCTTACCATATAAAATTGGACAGTCCATTTGTCTAACTAGATGACAGAATGGGAAATAGTGCAGACACTGATAAAACTGCTCCTTAGGAGCAGTTTAATCTAGGCCTACACTGTTTGTTAAATCCTGTCTGTTGGAGTACTTAGAATAAATACATTAACCCTTATCCTGCTGAATAATTTAACTAGCCACACCCATTTCTGACTATCAGCCGATCAGATTACATCATATAATGTTTTAGTTCAAATTCACAAACTGAATGACAAACAGTGTAGATCCTGATCAGATGGCTTTCAGAAGCCATCTGATCTGGATCTACATTGTTTGCAAAGTTAGGGATTGGCGTGAACAGCAAGATAAGGGTTAAGATACATTTTTAGCTCACCTGAGCAAGGCTCAGCATGAGCTGTTGTGATCAATTACTGTCCGTTGTCCATCCACACCTTTGAACTACTTCTCCTCTAAAACCCTTGGACCAATTTTCTTCAAACTTCATATTGAACCTTCTATTAAAGGGGGATTTAAAATTTGTACAAATGGTCACGGTCATGGCTGCCATGCCCATATATAGTAAAAACACATAAGAAGCTTCTTCTCCAGAAAGGAGAAAGCTTTGGGGCTGAATCTTGGTATATAGCATCTTGGACAACATCTACCAAGTTTATTCAAATGATGACCCTAGGTTGACCTGTTTTATTGCAAGGTCAAATTTGTATGGGGAAAATGTTGAAAAGTCATTTTTAACTCGCCTGTACAAAGTACAAGGAGAGCTGTTGTAGTACACCGGTCGTGCGCGTTTGTGTTCCGTCACACTATGTTAAAGTTTGGTGGCAAAAGATTTCTATCGGCTCAAAATTCTGTCACCCATAGATTGTCTGTCCCTGCCTAGGACCAAAGGTCTCTGGTGAGCTACAGGACTGTTGATTCTTTGGTTTAACCCTTAACCCATTTTAGACTAAATAAACTCACCCACAATATAATTTCAGTTTTAGGTGTGTCAGTCTATATGATTGAGAATTCTTAGAGAAAAATGGCTAAACTATGTGCAAACATGAGACCATGATCAGACGTCACTTTCTACAGCATCTGATCTGGGTCTGTATTGTTTATCAATTAGCTAAAATGGGTTAACTGTGAATTCTCTCTGCAGAATGCCATAAATTGTTGGTATTTTTCTTATTTCTTCACAAAATATATGTATGTTGGAGGTTCTCATCAGTGCCTTAGTGAAGTATTTCTAATAAATACCACATCATGTTTTTGTGGAGAAATAAGAAAAAATATTTTAGTGATATCCCCTCTTTTCTGGAGCTATAAATTATTCATGTATAAAGTCCAGTACATGTGCAGAGTTGTATGGGCATTTACAATTCATATATATGGGTTATTTTTACCAAGATACATTTCACCTGTCTGATGGTGAGTTTTTACTCAGATGCTGATGCTAAATAGCTAGACTGAGACTGAAGTTTGGATTCTTTAAAAGGTTATTGGTGCTTAATTGAGAAATATCCTGGTCCTGCTGAATCTGGATATGCACTGCCTTTGCAAACAGTAGATCCAGATCAGTTTGCTTCTGAAGAAGCCAACTGATCTGGATCTACACTGTTTGATATTAAGTATGTGAATTTGTATCAGCAATCTGGATCAAATAATCTGATTGGCTGATTATTAGAAGAGGGCATGGCATCTTGATTTATTCAGTATGGCAAGAGTTAAATTGATAATGTCAAGAGGAAATAAAAGAGAATTTACAAATTCTGCTATTGATCTATGTTCTGTAGTTTGTCTTGGGAACAAATATTGGCCACAAACTTGTAATGAGAAGATTGGTAAATGGCATTTTCTAAGAAACCGTTGAAAGAATTTGAACCAGACCTGGCAGTAGCATTCATTGGATCCCCTACTAAGTTTATATTTTGTAAGTGCATATTGGCCCTCAAATTGTTAATCTAGGAAACAATGAATTGTAGTGAAATTTAAACCTCTGACAAAATGAAAAAAAAAAGTCTTCTGAATGTTGAGAGATTTTGTGGACATCTAGCCACACATTAATCCTGCCAGATTTCAGCCATACATGTTGTACATGATAGTTCAAATACCTTATTACCCCTAAATAGTGTTATAGGGGGTGGTCGGGTGTGGCAAAGGTGTCGTGTATCTTACGTCACTGGGGCGTCCACCTGATATTGGCTTACAGTTGGGCAAGGCTTGCTGTCCTTGTAGCAGGTAAGGGTAGAGGGGAATGTTTTTATTTCTTCTGTTTATTCCCTTTCATACCTGTTCCTCTTTCTTCCGGTCCCTCTCTTTCATCTCCCCAACTATCTCTTCTATCTCTTTTCTCCCTTTCTCTGGGAGAACAGACAAAATGACCCACAAGGGTTGACCTGTCGTTAAACCCCAACACAATCAATTAAATAGTGTTATAAAACAGTTTTGGTGTCTATAATCCTACTTAGTATCATTACAATATTCCAAAGAGCATTCAAACTGCACTGTCGCACAAAAAAATTGACACACACTCATCTTCTACCCAACCACCAAAATGAGCCAGATTAATATAACACGGTCTTCCAACCGCCAACATGAGCCATGTCTCAAACTGAAATTACAAACAGTGTAGATCCTGATCAGATGGCTTCTTCAGAAGCCATCTGATCTGGATCTACACTGTTTGCAAAGGTAGGGGTTGTCGTGAACAGCAAGATAAGGGTTAAGATACATTTTTAGCTCACCTGAGCAAGGCTCAGCATGAACTGTTGTGATCAATTACTGTCCGTCATCCATCCACACCTTTGAACTAATTCTCCTCTAAAACCCTTGGACCAATTTTCTTCAAACGTCATATTGAACCTTCTATTAAAGGGGATTTAAAATTTGTACAAATTGTCACAGTCATGGCTGCCATGCCACTTTCGTTAGGATCTACATTGTTCGCTATCTTGTTTTTGATTTTACACTGAAACCCCTATTTACATCATTGGAAATTCGGAATTCAAGGATGGAAGAGTCTAAGGCTGGCTAATCAGAGCTTAAAAGATAATCGATTATCAGTCCTGCCATTGTGATTGATAATCGATTAGTAGTTGCTGAAGATTTGATCATAATTATCTATTTGAGTATGACCCTATCATATGTTATACTTTATTGTATATATTTTGTCAGACAGGCCTGAGCAAACAGTGTTGACCGAGATGCAGCGTCTCATCAGGGTCTACACTGTTTGCCACTCATCCAGGTATTTTAGACAACAGTGGGTAGTAAATTGGACTTGTTCAAATTTTAGATGAAGTATGGTAAGGACTTGAGGTGTCTGAATACTAAGGGTAAATACGGAAAAGTAACAAACACATAAATTAAATGATCAGTTATTAGCAAATCTGTAATGATAGTCATTTTTGTGGTATTTATCGATCAATTACGATTATCCGATTAATCGTGCCAGCCTTAGAAGAGTCTGCTTCAGAAATTCAGGGATGAAGGGGTTAATACGTCATAGTCTCCCTTCTATATCTCTTTCTGATTAGTAGTTGTAGTAAAATCAATGTAACCTTGCAGTAATATAATGAAAGAATGGATTATACAGCTGTTTCACTGTACACAACTTAATAATCCTGTCAGAGAACACACAACTTACTTTAAGTGACTGCATTCAACTGGATGGTACAGTCGATGGTTTCACGCTTAGAAACCTATAGAGTGACGTGAGATCGCACAGTCAACCTTCCCGTATCTAAGCATCAAGACAGCAGTCTAGTCAAATTCTCGTTCCACTAAGGTACGCATATTCCGGTAAACGCACAGCATGGGCCGCGTCAAGCGAAAAAGTGCCTTCGCACATGACAGATCATCCTGCTCATGCGCAAGGTAACCGGTACCTTAGCTCTCCATTCGTACATTCTATAGTATCCAATGATTCTTTTCTCAGACAGTGAAGGCCCTGATCAGACTGTGCGGGTGCATCTGGCTGATCTGAGCCTTCGCTGTCCTCATATGCCCGGAGACCCGTTTCGCATGGCGCGGCCCAACATTGTAATGCGTCTTTTCGATGTTGTGTCTTGGCGATTCATTTGGCGCAGAATGTTTCTTACCGGTATTTACTATACAAACGGCGTTGATCCAGAAAGGCATTGTCAGTGCGGCCGGATCAGGTCATTTCTGTTTGCTGAAAGAAAACATTGGACATATAAGAAAACTTCGATAAATGCATTCGGTAAATCTCATGTCTTTCATGATCATTTTTTTTTTTTTTTTTTTGCCTAATGTCGTCATGTCTAAAGTCCGGTTATACAGCTGGTGTGAATATCGCTTTTGGGACAGACAAAAAATAAGAAGTACTACTGAATATTTAGTGGCAAACCGATCACTTTTACGTAACCATGGAAACATAAAATTATTAGATAAATTTACTCTTGCAGTCTTACACACATGGATGCATAGGAAAATGCGCAGAAAACTTAGAAAACATGTGTCCCAATCTTCTGACTACCCTCACCTCGACTTGGCCTCATGTTTCTAATTACTCAAGTTTGACGTGAATTTTTCATACTGGGCCCACTTGTTCAAAGCATCGTTAGCTTAACGAGCTTGTTAGTGGTCAAAATGTTGACTGTTCTAGTAAGTACAATATCTAATTCACAGGTATTTTTGCTGAAAAACTGTGAGAAGCTTTTGCAATGCAAAAGCTACGCACATTTTTTCAGCAAAAATTCTAGCCTATATGCCATATTTAATGATCAAAGTTTTAACGATACGTTAAGTAACGACATCGTTAGGTTTGAACGACTGGGCACAGATGTTTGGTGATGCCGTTGACGGGATGCCTTCCAGCTGCTGAATTATAAGCAAGTTAATTGAAGAATAAACGTAACCGTATATACATTTAGTGTGCCACATTACGAAAACACGCATATTCAAATATATAGAAAATTTCATCTCCAAAAACTGACGGCGAGGCGGTTCTAACGAGTATCCACAATCTATGTTTTCTAGCATAATAAGAAAAATAAACTCCAGTTTTACTATATAAAAGTGGGGTTTAAGGGGGTCAAAACTATATAGGTGTGTTTTCGTGATGGAACACTCACGAGTGAAACCAAAATACACCAAAATAATGGAAAGCAATATCCGTTAAGAACAATCCCTTGAGATGATTATGTCAGCACCATCAGCAGAAAACGTGCCTTCTGACGTGCACCCAGCGAGGATTCAGCGCAGTCTTTGCATTCGCGCAGTCTGATCAGAATCTTAATTAGGCGCATTTTGGATATCCAAGGATGCAAAGTTTCTTCATGCAGAAAACGAAGACTGATCAGACTACGTGGATGTTCCAGCTGATTTGAGTCTTCGTTGGGCGCACATGTCAGAAGGTACGTTTTCTGACGTTGCAGCTGATTTTAACTTTCGCTGCCAAATTTCAGACGACATTTGTCGTCTGCTTTAAATTTTAACAAACTATCTCTCGGAAAAGAGTTTATATGTAAAAGTTGAATGTCTGAATGCCAAACAGCGTAGATCCAGATGAGACGGCTCATTATGGGCCGTCTCATCTGGATCTATGCTGTTTGCAAAAGCCTATTATCGTCTGTGGTAGTGAAAGTGTTAATATTAGAACAGAATAAGTGTTAGGTTAATTTGGTATCAGTACCACGGTACTGGTACCTGTCACCAGCATAGAAGCACTGATTACCGAGCGAATGATACCCTCGAGGACTCCAGTCTATTAGCAGTAGCATCAACCCAGTGGTTGTAAAATAAACGCACGAATAACTCATTATGCCAGATGCGCACATTTTGGACGGCTTTAATATAGCTCTAAAGTAGGCTTTAAAACCCGTCCTTTAAAATAGCGACGCCCGGGCGGGCGAGCAGGCGGGCGTTGGGCATCGTCCGAGGTTTATCGTTTGGTTAACATTTTTGAAACAAAAAGAAGAAAAAAACGTCCATAATGCCGTTAGGCGTTTTTCTTGTTTTAGTTAACCTTCGTGAGTGCTCTAAACCCTAAAAACTGAAAGTTAACTGTTGAAGTGCAGATTCTGACAAGCACTGCAGACATTTTAGGACCTCATCGAGCCATGGAGTGAGCAGCGTGGTCGAATTCTACTGCCCCTTGAAAAGCAAACCCTGCAGGCTGAACAACCGGTATGCATGCTCTTAAAGGAACGAAGAGTAATTTCCTTACTTAGGTATTAAGTATATCCAAAGGGGAAATATATACTGCCCCCCCCCCCCCCCCCCCCCCACACACACACACACGCAAAAGCAATTCTAAATCACAAAGAAAGGCAAGACATTTCTTTTGTACTAAAAAATATCTCTACGTGTGTCAAGCGACTAACTAGACTAGGAAAAGCGCTTAAACAGGAAATAGTGGCGGCTGTACCCTTTTTTTTTTTTTTTTGGAAAACTGATTTTTGCGCTTACATTGGAAAAGCGCTTTCTACAGTGAATAAAGGAATCCAGCCTCGCCTTTCATGAACATTTTTCAGACTGCGCGTACACATACATGTCCTATGTAGGTCAAATCTTTCATCTGTCTCAACATGAAAAAAAAGAGTAAGAGAAAAGTCCAGGGAGTGCCACAATCACAAACCGCAGCCCTACACAGGCATCAAGAGGAAGAAGAAACAGACAAAACCAAACAAAGCGCAAATCGAACAAACGTACGAAAAGCACCAAGACTAGCTCTCTCTTTCCCAAGCGAGGTAATCGCAATGTTAAAAGGACTGAAAAACACAAGAACAAAATAACACAAGGCAAGACATAAAACAAATCGCCTCGTAGAATAAACCATAAAGCAACAAAGAGTAAGACTAACACCGGGACCACCGCCTTAGAACAGTCAGTAGAGTAAACCACCATGGGGTTTAAAGCACTTTTACAGCCAGCCAACTTCACCCTTGGTCCCGATGTAACTCTTAATACCGAAAAACATAAAAATTCGGTTCGCACAAAAGCTCCCAACTCAGTCAATGCATCAAAGCGAAAACATAAAAATCAAATTCATTACTATGATAAACATAGACGAGTACTAATGGCTAATTCTACAGTGTGACAGAGTAAATGAAAACCAATAGTTGAACCAGACAAATCGTCAAGCAGCCTAAGATTTATTTTAGAACAATTCTACGACACGCTTATGATGTTCGAAATCTTCAGCATACAGTGGACCCTCAACAACAGCCACCTCCCTAAAACTAGCTACTTTTCTGATACACCAATGTGCAGTTTTTCTGTATATTTAACCCTTCTACAATAGCCACCTACCTACGACAGTTAACTTAACCCTTTCCTAGAGATGGCCAATGTATGGAGGTTGCACCATAAATATGACTGAAGAACGCACTTTTTTCTTTCTTTCTTTTACTTTCTTTCTTTCTCATCAGCTACATCCTTCAACTTAATCAATTACTATATAAAGGCTATTTGGCGAAAGCATAAGAAACAGCCTATCAGATCGCATATATATATATATATATAGTCGAACTTCAATGACTTGAACATGTTTGGGACCATGGAAATTCGTTCGAGACATGGGTAGTTCGAGGCAATGAGGGTCAATCATAGTGCTAGGTTAGGAGGCAAAATAGGGATGATTTAGAACTGTCTTTTCATTTTCTATGAAATACTGGTATGTTGAATGTACTAATTAGAATCGCACCGACGAGTTGATTATAATGAGTACCGCATGCACTTATTAGAATCGTCTCGAACAAACACAACATACATTTTCATTATAAAATAAAATTTTCCCTAAAATATTAAAAAATATTTGTTTTCTTGAGCTATCGGAAGACTTTCCTAGGGACTCAGAAATGTGTTCGAATCATCCACAGTAAACGAGCCATTCGTGTTCGAGCCATTGAGGCTTTATATATATATATATATATATATATATATATATATATATATATATATATATAGAGCACATTTGGCGACCTAGTATTATGTCTTAAAAGTACTAACGGAATAGCAACCCGTGCAGATCCTGATCAGACTATTAGGGTTTTGATCTGGGTCTACACTGTTTGCTCAGACTACATTATGTCCGAATAATAGGATAGCTATGGTGGTCTGTGATCAAACGAGTATTTCAAGGAACTTGATTTGGTGAAGATAGCTGACCTGTGTCATTTATGCAGCAAACAATCACGCTTTGGCTCAATAAAATGATGTACAAAACTGATTAAAAGCAGAAATGTTTATCAGTTAAATGTCATATAGATCAACACCACTCATTTTGAATTCATCCTATGTTTCAATGCAGAAAGTTGGCCAACTGTTTTATTCTTTTTCTGCTGGTAATGTTATTGGCAGGTAGTAAAATAGGCGTGTTCTAACACTTAGAGGTAAAAAAAAAAAAAAAAAAAAAACGACTGGGCATAAACGTGTTAAGAAAAAGCTCATGAAAGTAAAGGAAAACATCTTTAGCACATTCTGGAGCCGAATTAGATGTCTTGTAGCTTGAAATATATTACTATAGTATTGTGTACACAGAGCTTTCATCATTTTGAAATGCACCGGATGTGCATAAAAAGAGAGAATGAATGTTAATCATAAGACGTCGCTATTATTCAGTGGATAACGTCATATATCATAACCACTCCCCCCAAAAACACACACACACACACACACACACACACACACACACACACAAAAAAAAAACCCCCAAAAAACAAGAAGTATCTTTTAAAAGATAGTTACAGATAGTGGAAGGCAATATTATTTTCTGGAGGAGATTGGTTCTTATACCCCGCCACACGATAGTGGCGGTTATTATGGTAACACGTTGGTTGTCCGTGTGTCCGTCCGTCAGTCTGTCGTACGTCCGTCTGTCCGTATTTTCGTTTCCGGACGATAACTTGAGTAAATGTCAATGGATTTTCACCAAACTCGGTGTATGCATTGATATTGTGGAGATCTGCCTTGGGATTGTTAATGGGCCAATTTCTTCAACTTTCGACAGTTATCTGCCCGCGATACATCTGTATTTTCATTTCCGGATCATAACAAGTAAATATCAAAGGATTTTCACCAGTGCATTGATATTGTGGAGGCCTGGTTTGGGATTGCTGATGGCAAATTTCGTCTATTTTTGACAGAGTTATCTGCCCACGACACGTCCGTATTTTCATTTCTGGGCGATAACTTTAGTAAGTTCACTCAACTTGGTATGTGCATTGATATTGTGGAGATTTCTTTGGGATAGCTAAAGGCCGAATTTCGTCGTCTATTTTGACAGTTATCTGCCCGCAACACATCCGAATTTTACTTTCATGACAATAACTTGAGTAACTCTCAATGGATTTTCACCAAATTTAATATGTGCATTTATATTGTGGAGATCTGCTTTTAGATTGCTAATGGGCAAATTTCTTTCATTTTTTACTGAGTTTTCTGCCCGCGACATGATAATGGCGGGATATTATCGTTTCACGTTTTATTTTTATTTCAAATGATAGGTCAGTCATCCTAAACGAGCTCACCTTTGAGTTTGAGCCCAGTTTTCTCGTTTAGTTCTATCGTTCTGACTTAACTGAAGACTTTTGAAAAGGACGTAATACCGCAAATCACTGATTAGAATTTTCATAAAGATCAACAAGCTGAAGGAAGTCAAGACAAGAGGTCAATCTCAAGTCAATGGGTCAAGTCAGCAAGTTCACAGTTACTATTATCTTGTGAGTTTTTTTGTTTGTTTGTTTGTTTTTTCAACATTTTGACCACCGCAGATCACCAGATAGTGTCACAAATCTGGCTACGCGCTTCTGCACGCATTCCTGACTGCATCTTGGGGTCCAAAACCTAACTGCCTTACTCAAGGAGTGAACGCATCAATCCTTTATAAGCTGTTCCTTGATAAATTCTCGTACATGCTAAAGCATAATGTTTTGAGGGCGAAATCGGTATGGATGCGAACGATCTCGTTAATTGTATATCCGAAAAGGCCATTTGATAATAAAACAATATTCTATTATATTCCTTATCAGATGCACGACTACTATGTCAACAGTCTTGGTAATTACTTCCGCTTTAAGCAGGGTTCGGTATAATTCCCGTATTTGATGTGTACAACTCCTATATATGCGGCTCGCCAGGGCGGCGATCCGCAATTGATACTTAGGAAAGGACGCAATCACGAAACACGGTTTTCCAAAGGCACCGAAAGAAGCAGCCCTGAGGAACAAAGACAAGACCTAACGAACAAAAAGGAACTGCAAAAGACGAAACATGCATTCGAGCCACAACGTGAGGAAACGTACTTTCTGACATGTGCGGCCAACGAATACTCAAACCATCCTGCGCATTCGCGCGGTCTGATCAATCTTCGTTGTCCGCATGAAGCAACTTTGGATCTTTGCCTATCCAAAATGCATCCAGTGAAGTTTCTGATCAGACTACGCGAATGCTACTCTGCTTTCGACCCAGTAAGCATTCTACATAAATCTATAGCGGACCGTTATCGGCCCGTCAGGGTAGCTGACGGGCCGATAATGGCCCGCTATAGATTTATGTAGAATGCTAGCTGGGGATATGTTTCAGAGTCGTTTGTAGCACGGCGCTTTAATGAGAAGAAGTAAATTTTGCAAATTTTGTCTCGAATCAATGTAAAACCATTTGTCGTAACAATTTATGCACTAATATTTTTATTCTGTTCAGTGGTTTAGAAAATCGAAATTTAATTTTCACATAGTAAAAATGGCTGCTAATTATGCAAAATTCGATATGGTAGGCAGTTTCCCTGTAGGGGTTTCAACAAGTTCACTTGGTCAAAATTCTGATAAGCTCACAGCATTGTTATGGCATATCAATAACTTAAAAGCATTAAAAAGAAGCAAAAAACATCTAATATTTTTTTAAAGTCCAGTTTATTATAGAAAATACATAGGTCTGACCCATTTTTGGTCACAAAACTTTTACGGTAATTCTTTGAAAACAAAGCATAGTTTAGGGGCCAAACTGAGATACGTGGCTTTTTCTGAGGGTTTGTTGCACCCCGAGGAAAGAAATCTGTTGCTATCATGAGTAAGGGACATATCACGGGGACTTGGAAACCCATGTAGTACTAAGTTATCAGTGGTCAGTTTTCTGTGATAAGACTTAAAGTACGTTATCCTTGTAATTTTGAAAAATCAACGCTGAAATACAATATTATACGTTTGTCAACGTCATATCAAATGTAAAAATATAGGCTAGGACTATTTGCTTTCTTTTTATAATTATTTTTCATGTATAAGTATCAAATAGAACAATCTTATGTATCATCAAGATAACATGTCTATATAATTTTGACCCTCATAAACCCCACTTTTATATAGTAAAACAGGGGTTTGGTTTAAACATATTTTATTGCATAATACAAGTACAACAAAGTAACAAATTTGACATACAAACGATATAGGATTAGAACGAAAGCATATAAATACTTATAGAGTTCTTCTCCTCTACGGTGTATATTTCGTTGTTGACTTGAAGGCAGATTGTTTCACAGATCAAGGCAAAATGTTGTGGTTTATTTCATGTAAGAAGGTAAAATAAATTAGTTGACAAAACACACACACAAAAATATAGAATAAAAAAAAGAAATAAGAATAAAGAAAAAGTAAAAAAAAATGAAAATAAATAGATAAATAATAAATAAATAATACAATAAGTGTTTGTATTAAGAAAACAGTAGTAAGAATCAAACAGTGTATAACAAGGTATATGAAAATGGCATTCTTGGAGAGGAACAACTGAGCTTGCATCCACAGGCAGACAATGCAGATATTGTTCAGGACAAGTTGTACCTGCAACATGCATTTACCACAGATTTAAAACCGTTTAGTGTCCAATATAAATTTATATACTTTATCAAAAATGGCTTTGTTTATGTCAACAGAGGGGTTTGAGCTGTCGTATAGCAGCAGATTTAAAGTAGGTGTCTGAATTGTAGAAATAGCATTCATTAAAGCTGTGCGTTGAGTTTGGTAATGTGAGCAATGGAATAAATAATGCTGCGAATCCTCGATACTACCACAACTACACAGTGGAGTTTCAGAGACATTTTTCAGGAACAGATCCAGATTCAAAGCACTGCAGTGAGTACGCAAACGAGTGTGTAAGATCTGGAGAACGCGACTGCCAGTATAATAGTATTTCGTGTTTGTTCCTTGTCTTTAGTTAAGTTATATTTAAAAGAGTTAACAGAATTACTTTGCTGGAATTCTAATGGCAGAATATTCCATTCTTTGATGGCCGTTGGCAGAAAAGATTGTTGATACTGAGTGGTTCTAGCATTGATTCCTCGTGGATTATTTGAATGCCTTAAATTATAATTAGAAACATTACTAATAGATTCAGGTACCAAAGAGGATAGATACTGTGGAGTTAAACTGTACCTCATTTTATAGAAAAGAGTTAGCCTGTGATTTTTGCGTCTCTGTTCGAGAGTTTCCCAGGGGTTTACAGGGGTATGCATTATTTTTCTTATTTATGCTCAAAAACATACATGTAGATTGTAGGTACTCGTTAGAACCGTCTCGTTGAAGCGATTCTAACGAATACCCACAATCTATGTTTTGAGCAGAAATTTGAAAATATCAGAATTTTTTATATGAAAATTTTCATTTTTTGGTGATAAAAAATTTTCAGTATATTTGGATAGGCGTGTTTTCGTAATGTTTTCAGGTATATGTGGCTGTCCTATACATAGCGTTATTTAAAATACATTTTCCACCACAAAGTCATTATGAAAAGTTTATTCTAAATCTTAATATTTTCTTAAATAGCAATTATTTGCCTATTTAAAATTTCAACTGAAATACTTTTATTCAAGACAAAATTTAGTAACGTATTGTTAAACCTAATAACTGTATATTGAATGGTATAAAATGTCATATATATATATATATATATATATATATATATATATATATATATATATATATATATATATATATATATATATATATATATATATATATATATATATATATATATATATATGTGCTTCAACAAATCAAAAGAAAAGAAAATTGTTTGAATTACTGAAGTGACTACTTGATGGTTTTCACTTCCATTTATAAAAATACTTTAAAATACTTTACAGAAGACAAATTGGCATAGACATCTGCAGTTGAACTTTAAGACTTTAAGGTTATCATTTGATAACGTACGTTTACACTGCAGTAGGGGAGACCCCCGCGTGTGTGGGGATGGGGGTACTCTGAATTTTGTCTGCTACATAGGCTGGACCCCAGCATCCAGTGATTATCAAGAAAATAATATATAATGTATCAGCCATACCCCAAAAAAATATCTGGTATATCAGCCATCATTACGAAAACACGCCTATTCAAATATATTGAAAATATTACCACAAAAAAAAAAAAAAAAAAAAAAATGAAAATTTTCAGATAAACATTCTGATATTTTTCATATTTCTGCTCAAAACATAGATTGTGGGTACTCGTTAGAATCGCGTTCTAACGAGCACCCACAATCTGTTTTTGAGCAGAAATAAGATAAATAATGTATAACCCTCTAAACCCCAGTTTTACTATATAAAAGTGGGGTTTAAGGGGGTCAAAATTATATAGGCAAGTTTTCGTGATGATACCCCAAAATATATCTGCAGATATTGCATACCAAAAAAATATTCCCCTTTGCTCTCTTTTTATAAAAGTGTGGTTTTCATTTATTTTTCCCGTATAATGATTGTATTAGTAATATAAGTGCTTTAAACAGTTTCCAACAGTAGCTTCGTTTTTTACTTTGGCATGTTCAATGGCACTGAACTGATTCTCAGCAGAAATAGTGCTGTAAAAACTAAATAAAAACAACTATCAGTCCAAGAGATTGTTCTAACCCCGATTCTAACTATACTCCCCCCTCCCCCCCCCCCCCCGACACACCCCCTCAAAAAAAAAAAAAAAAAAAAAAAAAAAAAAAAAATATCGAGAATTTTGATAGACCAAAACAAAATAGTCAGTTTTGAAAGTGACCCCAAAAATATCTGCAAATGGCCAATATCCCGC